>OX123193.2:77745977-78253694 GCA_944739405.2 Euclidia mi | reverse complement strand
AAATTCTTGTATATATTAGATATAATTAGTAGTTATATATATATATATATATATATATATATATATATATATATATATATATATACTTATATATATATATATATACTTATATATATATATATATATATATATATTATACAAAAAAAAGGCTCAAAGGCAGCGATAGCCTAGTGGAGATACCAACGGACTGCCATGCAGAGGGTATCGGGTTCGAATCCACGGCGCAAACCAATATTTTTCTTACTTTTCGTAGTTAAGTGTGTATTCAATTGTTAATTATCGCTTGCCCCGTGCCTCGCAGAGCACGTTAAAACCGTCGGTCCCGGCTATCATGAAGATCTTTGACAGTCGTTACGGGGAATCAGTACCCTCAAATAAACTGATACTGGTCTAAACCATGGAATATCAGTATCCCTTTGGGTTGCGGAGATCAGACGGCAGTCGCTCTGTGGAAAAGTTGATATTCTGTCATATCTGGTTAGACCAGTAAGCGGACCTCGGGCTCCAAGGCGTGCCAGTCTTGGATGCCACCGGGATAACGCTAGGGCGATGATGACAAACGGCTCAAACAATTTTAATGAAATTAAATATACAGGGGATTCGGGTGCGATAAATCAACTAATCTGGGATTGACTTTTAGAAAACATAGTTTACCAAAAATAATACCGAGCAGAGCTCGGTCATCTAGGTACCGACAATTAAATAAAGTCATTTCAGCGATTCGCATCCAACAGCGCATTTGCTTGAATTATAATAAATATCAATTATGATGATCAGATGCTTTTCTAATTGACTTTATATAAAAAGCAGGCTACTTTTATCCAGAGGCAGGGGCGGTAGGAAGTAGGTATTTTGGAATGTCACCAACCAGCGAATCCCTAACATAAGAGTATAGGCTTAAATATTCAAAATTTCTTAAGCGAAACATACGTTGACTTTAACTTAAATATACCAAATGTTGTTGGATTTAAGTGGTCCAAATATGAAGCTGTGAAAATTAATTCTATGACACTTAAACTAACGTAGTAATACTGAATAAAGCAAGCTGAGGCGTTGGGTTGAATGCAAGAGAATTTATGAAATAAATGTTGCTAATTGTTGGTAACTTCTGACTTCAGCATTCATGTTTAGTCTGCGAAAGTTAGAACGGCTATTTTGTTAGTACCGCTGCACGTTGTGCTCTGGAATAAGCATTGCAATTTAGGCCACCAAATATATTTAAAATAGTAGAATTTATTTCAATAATTTATTCACTTTATTTAATTAATAAACGAGTAATAATGAATCGATTAAGTCAAACTTACATTTATAAGCGATGAAATGAATATTGTGATCGATTAATTATTTTATTTAGGTAGCTAAGTACTACAAAACCTTTTTTTATCAATGAGGTCAGTGGTAGTTCTATGGGCATTTATTTACGTGCTGAAATTCAAAGATCTCGCTTAAAACTTAATTTCAGGGTCACATGGTAACGTTTTCGAATGCTTTACAACATTCTCTGCAGATTTGGTAAAGGCAAACTAAATCATAATAGGATTACTGATAGGAATATTGATATTCGTAAGCAGCTAAAGTAAACAAAATTACATACGAGAAACAATAAGGGATGAGTTTGTACTATTTTGGGACAAAACCATTTCTTTATTCGTTTACGCGAATATCTTTCATATTTGACTAAAAGTTACATCTACAATTTGCAAACAGTAAACATTGAGATGACAATAAATTGATGAAATAAAAATAACTAGCTGAAACTAATTGTAAAATCATACAATGACCTGAATAACAATTTGCATCGAGACAATCTGTAGGTCAGACTGAGAGCCTTGTAAAAATCGCGCGACATTTAAAAATAATACAATTAACGATAATATATATCGAGAGGGTTACTCCTAGTTTGATAGGTCAGCTGCGATAGATTCAAGATCAGAGAGCGAAAGTTAAATTCACTGTAATAGCAATTTCTGTTATTGATTTGATTCGAACTTTGTGAATTAAGCTGCAAAGGTGAAATGTTTAAAGTTTGTTGACGTCATATAATGCTGTAAATTCGTTAGTATTGTCACAATCTGTTTATATTGTGTTTTTATCTAAACTCTACTATGCTACATGACATGATGATATTTTTAAGCCTAAATTTACAAAAACGATATCACTTGCACCTCTTCTAAGACACAACATTATTTGGCTATAAATCTCATTTTAAAAAGTGTTTGTGTTGTGACGTATGTCCGGTACCTACCGCGTCTACGTCACAGTACTGTCCATACGCTCGGCCATTCCATGCGGCTCACACTATGTCGACACGGACGCTGATGATATAGTATACATACCTAGGAACGATTACGCAGAAAACATAGGTCACTTATCAGGCATATTTGAAAAAGTTCAGGCACTCCTCATTCAAGCTCATGCTAGGAATTCCCAAACGTATAATTTACGCTGTAAACCAGCTGAGTTTAATGTGGGAGACACTGTGTGGAATAGGACTTTTTATCAGAGTGACAAGGATAAGTCCTTCTGTAAGGAAACTAGCCCCTAAATTCGTAAAGTGCACAGTGATTAATAAACAGTCGCCTCTCGTTTACGAGTTGTCGGACGCGTCTGGAAATTCTATTGGGTTTTGGCACATAAAGGACCTAAAACTTATACACTATGGTGCCTAACTATTTGAAACAAACCGTAGAAGACTTTCCCTTCTTTCTTTCTATATGCCGTCTTAGCTTGGACAGTAGTGGACTCGTAGACCTAACGCAGCTAGTCGGATTTTTTTTGTTAGCCACGCAAAATCCTCTCTTAAGGCGGGCGGTATTGTGACGTATGTCCGGTACCTACCGCGTCTATGTCACAGTACTGTCCATACGCTCGGCCAATCAGAGAAGGCCATCGTCCGCGCTCGCGAAGCCTGACCAAATATGGTCATGAACGGACTCCAATTCTGATGGAGGGCCGGTATATAAAGGGACCGACAGAGAGGCCGGCACCGCTAATCTATACTGACTACTACCGCTACTCTATCCATATACGTTGTACGTGTATCCTGATTCCCAGCTGTGGGTGAGTTACTACATTTACTGCACTAGCGTACTGCCCATCTCACTACCTGCTAGCTGAGGCCAGCTGACGCCGCCTGCCTGACTCTATTGGTTGTGGCTCTCCTAATGCTGCTTTCCTTCAGGTTCCAGGTTCTACCTTGGAAGCTCCGGGCTACGCTACCTAGACCGCTACACTTTCCTGCATCGCCATCGGCGTCACCTCTGCCGAAGAGTCTGGCCTGCCCTGCTCATCATACTCGCACCGCTGGCGCCTGCCAGCTGAGCCAACGTCAGCGAGGACCTGCACCGCTACGCGCAGCCTTCGAGCAGCCTGCCTACACACTATCGGAGGGAAGAGCGTGGGAGACTGCAGCCCTTAGTGTTCAGGCCCGTGTCGTGTTGTTGGTCGGTCATACTCGTGCAAGGGATGTGAGACAATACTCGGCAATAAACGCATCTAGAACCTCTGCTGCGTTTCTATCCTAGAACCCGTTACAGTGTCTCTGAACACACGAACAGTGACTTAACCAATAAAAATAATAAATAGGAAAGATTTTATGTTTATGTATGTTTGAAACGAATAAATTAAAAAAGGATTTTAAAAATTCTTTCACCTTTATAATGCGACATTATCCCTGAGTGACATAGGCTATATTTATTTCTATAAAATGTTAGGGACCCCCCATGCGAAGCTGGGACGTGTCGCTAGTAACCAATATATTAGTTATAACATTATAGAACCGGATGCATAGCATACTAATGTCGGTCGAATTTTCCAGAACAATAACAAAGACACGCCAAATCTGAATACGCAAGACGAAGTAATAACCGCAACAAATTTATACAAAGAGTACAGTATTTCCCGAGATTTCTTTGTTCCCAATAATAAATAAAAGTACCGTAACGATTTGTATAAGTCTTTCGAAGAACTTGTAGCAAACGAATGTGTATATAATGAGCCTAAAAAGTTATAAAAACTTGTTAAGGCTCGACGCGGTTATGCGTTGTTATATTTTTCTTTTCTATCCATGTAATAATAACTTTTTTGATGGAGATATGAAGGGAAACTGTCAATAGGTCAAATACATCTCAAGTTCAAATGAAGGATATTTATTCTTGACAGTTCCGAAAGTTTGGTTATTAAATAGTTTTCTGCGGTTAGTGGGTAACCTTGCGGCTTGGTGGAAGATTTTGATGAAAACTGAGATTGAACTGAAATATTGGAAGGTATATTTAGTTACCACCCCATATCATCCCATGGGTGTCGTAAGAGCCGACAGAGGGAGCATATTATGCAGAGAACAACACTGCAAGAGAAGGAAAACTTGATACAAACCCTATACCAACCCGTTTGGCCAGAGTGGTATAGTAGGCCAATTCCTCCTTTCAAAGGAGAGGCCTAGTTCAGCAGTGGACTGTTAAAGGCTGATGATGATGATATTTAGTTAGGTTCACTGTTGAATATTTTTTGATATCATCTTCGTTTTCGCTATTAATCTTTATCTGCTCATTACACGTACTTAGTTAGATAGACTACTTCGATTTATGTTTTTGACTATTTCATTGTGAGCCATCGATTTCGAAAAATCATGTAAACAATCAAGGTAGGCGTAGCAGTCTAAGCGGCCACCTCGCCGCCCGACTGCGTCAAGTGTTGTGGGTTCCATTCCCACACGAGACAACACTTTGTGTGATCCACAAATTGTTACTTTGAGTTTGGGTGTTTTTTGTGTCCGGTGATTGAATATTTCTAAGCCTCCCGCGACACAGGAAATATTGCTTGTGTGGTTGTTGCCTTTTTTTAAAAATGTTGTCTTTAAAAATAAAGTTATTTTAACACTTTAAAGGACACCAAACGAGGCCCAATAAAAGTTTTATTATCATAACGCCTATAATAACAGCTCTTCAATGCTCTTTAAAGTGTTAAAAGGTATTTTGTTCTTTCAGTTGTTTTTACTTCAGCAGCTGCACTATGTAACTATTTTTTACTTATACAACACATTGCAATTACGTAACTTGCTGCTGGATGCTGCAAATGAAAAGCCCTAGTTAAATGATTGAATCAATTATCTACACTACCGATGTAAAGGCGGTAATTCTGTATTTCACACGTTGTCCGCATTAAAAGTCTACACAAAGAAGGACATTTGTGTCGATCCTATTACGAGAAACAAGCCCGAAAAAAACGCTCATATCCGATCACAGAATCATAAGCAAGATATCAAGATACGAAGACTATTTGCTTCAAGGTTTAAAATCCAAACTCTTACTTGCAAAGGCTCGACATTTATGTAGTACATAAAGGAATGTTATGTCGCTATTTCAGATTTAATTATCACTATTTTGTTATCTGAAGCCAATTCGTGTATTATTTTAGAATAATCGTCAATCCATAAAGACCACATCTAGGGCACTCAAGATAATACACCACATAGCCGTACTATAATTTTAAAATACATGTAGACAATCATAAATAAAACAGATCTAGAGAGCGAATAGATAACCCGCTGTAATTAATTACTGCTTGACATTCTCAAAGGATGATGCGTATTCACTAATTAAGCCAGGAGCCTAAAATAGTGGGAGTGTGGTTGGGATTACTTTGAAATCATGTGACTGTCAGAAACTGTAAGTAATTCGTACAAAAACGCCTAAACGAGCCTAGTTAAATGCCTTGTAGTAATTCATTTGTTGCCTACATTATGTAAATCTGTTGTAAAGTGGGCAGCCTTCGGTATGAGTTGCGAGGCGAAATCGTTTTATAGGAGCCGTTTGATATTCGACGAATGATAGCCACATATGCGACGCGGTGCCAAGCACCGGGGCGCTGTGCGACGGGATCGTAAACATTACATTATACCAGTAGGGGGCGTGAGCGGGTGCAGAGATGAAGTGTACTGTGGTAGCTAGGAGATACTATGCGATGCTTCACTTCATAAATACTGTACAACTATTATTTAGGGACAAGGTCTTAAGGAGTAGGCAGAGCTGTAATATTACTCCCACGAAAACGAGCCTATTGTCGTTACCAGGCACACCTCTCGATTAGCAGACCCTACGCACTTCACGCATAGGCTATCCACTGGACCACGGAGGCAGTCACAGTGTATCTCTATCGTCTTTTCACATTTTACGGAGATTTCAACACATTTTACTAGAGATTTTCAGAAGTCTTTAAAAACATACTATGTACTTACTCATGCACTATCTTTATATTTATCATACTGACCACACATGATCTATTATCACATATCAATAAAATTATTCTAAACTGAAAGAAAATATAGTTTATAGGAAACTAGCCGGGTTGGTCATAATTTCTGCAACTAAGAATCATAAAAAGCCATTCATTTTGGCTACAACCGCATCACGAGTGTAGGCGTTAATTTGTATGAAAGTTAAGATTTTTTAATGGCTTTTGTACATATAATAACTTAGACATTAAGATTATATGAAATATGTTTGAGACACAGGTTACTAGATAGCAACCGTACCATCCTCCCACTGGAACACATTCCTACACTTGTATTTATATTTTAACTGGCAAGCGCAACAGCGATGTTTGATTTATTTATGCCAAATTACAATGGTCAATAGCTTAAAGTAATACGGTGTTTTGCATGAAAGCCTCCATACATGATCCGACTACGTGGTTGTGAGTGCCAATCTTGTGAAACACTTCCACTGAGGTTTATACCTTTAATTTCGCGGTGTATTTGTGGTCGTATGGAAGGCAGAAATGGAAGAGGAAATAAAAAAATACCGTGCACTTTCTATGGTAAAATGGTTATGTCGCAAACGAAAGTGAATATACTTTGATTAGTTTGGAAAGAATGCACACATAAACGTTTGATTATACAAAGTACAGATGAAGCTGATAACGAGACATTTGATTGTAGATACGTATGTATCTAATTTATACGCAAGCTTAAATTGACATGTTTACTTTTTCAGGAGTACCTAAGTAAAGGCATAAGTCTGGCATCAGATGAGCATATTGAATAAGTTGTTCCCGGGAAAATAAATTATGGTATTGTTTTTGCGTAAATTAAGAATTTGGTTCAGTTACATCTCTATCAGGCAAAATATGTGGCTTGGCCGTTTTGCCTCCGACACTTTTACGTTTCTGTTAAACAATAGTTTACACATACATTGACTAACGCGAAGAGTTTGTAAAGTTAGGGCGGTACAGTTAGAAACTTAACTCTACATGAGATCTGATAACTGTTTGATACTGCGTGCTATGTGGTCTCGGCTTGGCAACATTATGCATTAATTACTTAAAAAAATATTTAACTTACATGGTTATGATTAGCCATAGCGCGATGGTGAAAAACAAATATGTTGCCGTAGAAATTATATTTTATCAGGTGATAAATAATCAAGCAACATTTTTAGCGTAAGCACAAAATTTAAAACTAAATGAACTTCTTAGATTATAAACATTATTTTTACATAAAAAAATCTGACTTCAAAAAACACTAAGGAACTAAAAAACAAAAAATAATCGGTTTTGAAGCAAACATTTTTGGAGTCGGTGCCAAAGACTAATCAAACGAGCCCAAACTCAATGGGATTGCGTCTCTGTATTACAAAGATCCCATGGCCACCTTCCTGCTCCATCATCAGACCCTGCAAAACATCCACTTTGGTACAAGTCCATGTAAAGACGAATCAAACGACTCTAAACTCGATGAGATTTGGTTATTGTATTACTAAGATCTCATGGTTATCTTCCATCTCTATCATCAGACCATGAAATCATCCAGCATCAAAGTCTATGTAAAGACAACTCAAACGGGCCCAAACTCGACGGCATTGGGTTGTTATCGTCAAATCGCTTCAAGTGTTCTTATAAAATTTGAAGAGTTCCTTCGATTTTTTCAAAATTCCATAATCAGATCCTGACCTGATGATCATGGGACCAACTAGACGGTATATTCTTTCAATCAAAACAAGAATTTTAGAAATTGGTCCAGGCGTCTTGGAGAAATCCTCCTCCTTTTTTTGAAGTCGGTTAAAAATAGATGCAACAATCAAATATTCAGTGAATTTGCAGGTGTATACTGCAATATATCTAGTTGAAATACCAATATAAATTGATCCATTGCTTCGCTGTATGCTTACAAAAATCCAGGTCAGCTTATAGCAGACGGTGTGTTTCGAACATAACCTGAAATTCACGCGATAAAAAGAAAATTGTAAGCAACTTTGACGAAAGGCATTGATTAGTTTCAAAATACAACTATGTAACACATTGGTTCAATTCTTGTAAAATAATATTATACTTCTTAGTGTAATTTTTTCGTGATATTGTTTATTTATTTATTTATTTATTAAGCACATCCACATCACACATATCCATACATTGTACAATAAAGTTCTTATAAAGTCTCACTTCCGATATGTGTGACACTTATGGTGTACATAACACTTACAACAAATGCTTAGCTTAAAAAATAGCAATATAACATAAATTAAAACTAATCATAAACTAAATTAAAAAATAATCTTAAAATTCAATTCATTTGAAACAATAAATATTTCACTCCTTATTGCCAAACTTTCGTATTATGGCTGCGACTCAGCAACAGTAAGATGGTTTCATAGTTATCTGACTGACAGATTTCAATTTGTGCAACTGGATAATGACAGGGATGGTAACAATGCAACTTCTTCTTGCTGTCAGGTAACCCGAGGTGTTCCACAGGGATCAGTGCTCGGCCCTCTCCTCTTCATATTGTACAGTGCAGATGTTACCAACCATTTATGTAATACACAGTTTCATATGTATGCCGATGACCTCCAACTATACATATCGTTTCAGCCCAATGACTGCCATGAATCTGTAAATAAAATGAATCAAGACTTAGATAAGATCTCTGACTGGACTAAAAAAAATTCACTGGTACTCAACCCCACCAAATCCAAATTCTTAATATTAGGCTCAAAGGAATGCATTAGAAAGATACAAGATCTAAATCCTGTACTACTCCTGTACTAATTTTATCGACATGTGTTGTAAAAGTTAGCTTCGCATCGATGATAACTCCCAAATCGCGAATTTCATTAACTTCGGTTAAATATACGCCGCCAATCTCGTACTTTGTGACAAGTGGTTTCTTTTTGCGAGTAAAGGTTATATGAAAGCATTTATCAACATTAAGTGCCATACAATTAACATTGCACCAGTCAGCAATTTCATTCACATCTTCTTGAATAAGTTTAGAATCAATGACTGATCTAATTGGACGGTAGATTTTAAGATCATCGGCAAAGATTGAAATTCTGCAATGTTTTACGCGAGAGACTATATCGTTTATAAATATAAGAAACAGAAGTGGCCCTAGATGTGATCCCTGAGGTACTCCTGAAACTGTATTATAAGCATGCGAATCATAACCATTGATAACATTGTGGTCTATCACGCAAATACGATTCAAACCAACTCAGCAGTGATCCTCCCACACCGAAAGATTTTAATTTCTGCAATAGGATGCTATGGTTCACTTTATCAAAATCGCTGCTGAAATCGGTGTAGATTGCATCAACCTGCGATCCAGTATCGACTTATTTAGTTATGTCGGCAACAAAGGAAACTAGGTTTGTCAAAACTGAGCGGCCGCTTGTAAATCCATGTTGAAAATTTGAAATGTTATTTTGAATTAAAGATGCAATTGAAGGGTACAAAACAGATTCAAACAATTTAGAAAAACAAGAGAGTATGGATATTGGTCGGTAATTTTTTACATTTGCTTGATCTCCTTTCTTAAACACAGGTACAATACGAGCTTTTTTCCATTCATCGGGAAATTTTCCTTCTGCAATAGATTGGTTAAAGATTAAGTATAGGGGTAACGTAAGCGATCGAGCACACCGCTTAACAAATATAGGAGGGATTAAATCTGGCCCTGCACCCTTAAATGTGTCAAGTTGTTTTATAACACTATTAATTTTGGACTCTGTAATGTGTAACTTTGATACATATTTACTATTGAGAGGAGTTTGTGCGTGATGTGAATAGTGGGGAGCGTTGGAGATCGAGTATACAGAGCGGAATTGATCAGCAAATAGATTTGCAATCTCGGTACCATTTTGCGCAACATCATCATCCTTAAACATTTTAGCTGGAATAGTAGAATGTCCACCACGCTTTGTTTTGATGTAACTCCAAAACGATTTTGGGTTTGAGGATATATTATATTCGATTTTACTTTTATAACTCTTATAACATGTATCAAGAAGTTTGTGGCAGCGATTACGGAGCAAGTGGAATTCAATTTCATCGCGGGGATTAGCATATCTTCTAAATTTTTTACGGGCTTTTTCCTTTTCCTTCAATAGTTTTATTAGTGTATTACTAAACCAGGGGGGGTACCGCGCTTTGGCAGCTTTCTTAATCGGTACATATAGTGTAATAATTTCTTTTAAAATTAGGTAAAATTCTTTAACCATTGCATTGACATCTCTACAATGACAAAGAACATTGTGCCAATCAACACCACTCAAATGTTTTCTAACAGTGTCATAATCAGTCTTATAGAAGTTAAAACTATCTCTGAAGGAAGGAATCAGATATTTAATGTTCGCATTGTAATTAATACTGACTAGTAGACTAGGATGTAGTTGGTAAATTTTACTTAAGTTACACAGAGGTCTGCTAACAGATGTTTCAGGTACATTCCCGAGAACCAAGTCTAGGCAACGATCATCACTATTTTTAATACAATTAAATTGAAATAGGCTATTTGACAACATGAAATCAATAAGAGAGTATCCCAAACTTATATTATAATTAAAAGGAGTCATGTGACTGCAACCATCTCCAGCGCGTCAGTCAATAAAACCAAGATTGAAATCCCCAATTATAATGACGTCATTCTGGCCGCTGATTACATTATCAATGGAGTCCAATAATTTCGAGAGCTGGCAAGATTTTACTGGCAGGGGTAAGTATACTACGCAAATAGACAGTTTTTTTACTATATTATTTACACGAACATCTACTGTTACCCATAAGTCCTCAAAATCACTAGACTCCCAATTTTCTACTCTAACAGAAGACAAATCACGTGACACGGCAATCATAACCCCACCACCATCTTTTTTAGTAGATTGTGAACATACGCGGTCTCTACGGTAGACAACATAACGACTGTCAATTATCTCAGCGCTAGATATGCCAGCATTCAGCCATGTCTCTGTGAAAGCGATAATTTTATAGTTAGAACTAATAACATTTTTATATAAATCTGCGGTTTTAGTCCTTAGTCCTTGTACATTCTGATAATAAATGTCAAGCATTTTAGTACAAAACTCTGGTGTATATACGGATAAGTTAAAATAAGTGAGGTTCATTTAATCAGATTAAGACTTTCAGGACTTCGTATGGATATCGCTTGGTGAGTTTCGTCTTTACGCACATATACTCGTCCATTACGAACCCATACAAATTAATACGACATCTCTTTGGCCTTTTTACGTGCGGCGGCATGCAAGTACTTATTGTTCGGGGTCAGATGTTCGGTGACGAAGACTGGTGATCGAGTTCCTCCTATGCCCAGGTGACTACTACTCAGCTTATCTTGAGGGTTCTTCTTATTAAATTTAGTAACAGCAGCCAGTACCGCATCACGGGTACGAGGGTTTCGCAGTTTCGCTACTATTGCACGGGGTCTATCGTCTAGGTTCAATGGATTTTCTATCACTTTTGTTAGCTGTACTACAGTGGTAATAAGATTTTCAGATCTGTTTTCAGGGATGCCGTTGATCTCGATGTTACATTCCCTCATATGCAGTTCAGTTGAACTAAGTCGACCGGTTAGATCCTTGACAGTTGCCTTCAGTCTCTCATTATCCTGTCTTAGCTCTGTTATGGAGACAATTGTATCGTCGTGGCGCACCTTCATATCTTCATACTGCTTATTTAGAAAAGTCATAGACTCCTGGTATTCGGTGATTTTTTCGTTAATGCTTTTAAGCTCAGACATTACTAATTGTTTTATAGTAGTTTTGATTGCAGAGGAAACTTCATCTTTCAGGATTTCGCTAATCTGGTTTCAGTGACAAAGTCGGGCACGGTATGAGTCGGGGACTTCTTTGATTCAAGTCGCAGAGTAACATTCGCGCGATCTTCTGTCGAAATATTTATGTCCGAATTCATATTAAGACACGTGCTCTTTGTCGTGTTCATGCTTTCCGACTGAACTGGACGGACGGGCGTATTAGTATTATCGCTTTTGGGTATGCGATTGCGGCACTCGAGGCAATTCCAATTCTCCCTACAAGCAGCACTCATCGATTTGAAACGCCTGTCAGTAATATTGGCACATAGTAAGTCATACGACGAGTGACAAGTAAAGCACTGCAAGCGATCCTTGCTTTTAATTGTTGTCAAGCACCCGGCGCAGGTTATTGCAGGCATTATATCTGAGTGACAGGCGCCGCGTTACACGTGATTGCATCAAGAAGCAAAACAGAAGCGCAATGGATGCGGTGCTTAAGCGTTGTAGCAAACACCAATAAATAAACACTATTTTTATAAAAAGAATTTTGATCCAGTATTTTTGTGTCAAAAATAATACAACTTTCATGAATGACCAGCCTTAAAGAAGACACTCACGAATGTCCGCCTTTAGAAATTGACACTATACATGTCGACCTGGAACGCGACCCGTTGTAATTGCGTCTATGTTGGCAGCACTGCGGATTGGAATGGAAAAAACGAATTCTTGTATTATGAAATTTATGAACACTATTGTTCTATTGTTTATCACTGATAATTCGTTTGTGGAGCACTTTTGTCATACGTAATTATTGTTATAACAGTACACTTATTATTGTTTTGTACAAAATATTCTATTATACACTTCTCTCAGGTGAATAATATCACATACACTGAGCACTTAGTTTATCTAGTTTATAAAAGTTTGAAGTTCACTGAGATGCAAATTACTATTTACCATGAATATTTCACTGGATTGAATTGCACTTAAGTTACTATGAACAAGATTTGTACATTATTATTGTTTATTCGGATATTAAATTATGGAGCTATTGTTTACGTTAAGTGACAGATGTCAAGATTTATTGTTGACTTTGTAATAGCTGTATCTTTTCTAAGTGTCAACATTTTTTTGAGTTCTAATAAGAAGATTTAATACAAAGAGAGTAACATGCTGTTATTGCACTGGGCGTGACTGAATTAAAAGAATTAAGCCCTCTAGTTAACAAAAGATTTTTTATGTTCTAAGGAGGCAAACGAGTAGGTGGATTGTTCGTCGGTCAGCTATTACCACCGGCCATGGACACTAGCAACAGCAGAGGCATCACAAGTGCGTTGCCGGCTTTTGTGATAGGAAAAGGAAATGAGGAGCTGCATGAGGAAGAAGAAAAAGTGGCTCATTAATCAAATAATACAACAGGGCGGAGAATAATCTGTAAGTCTAGTACTTAGTACTCCTGATTGCTAAGTTGTAGGTTTGGGTCATACCCAGGACCAACATTTGTGTGATCAGCACGAGCATTAGTTCTGTCTGTTTACAACTTTTCTATATCATATGTATGTGTTCCAGAATATGTAAATAGAATTATCAATTATTTATTTGGTATACATAATAAGTTTAAACAATATAGTACTTCATAAACAATGTTTACAGCCCCTTCTTGGAAGTAATGTTTTTTTTATAGTAATAGGCGGCAAACGAGCAGACGGATCGCCTGACGGTAAGCAATTACCGTCGCCCATGAACACAAGCAAACACCACAGTAGTTATAATTGCCTTGCTTCTCCTTTGGGTTGGAAAAAGGATAGGAGGAGGAGCGGGATGAGGGGGAAGGAATAGGGGATGGTGCCTCCGGCACTCTCACTCACCGAACGAAACGAAACAGTTTAGGAACTGTTACTTTACTTCGATTTTCTGCGAGTGGGTAGTACTTCACCGGTCGAGCCGGCCCATTTATGCAAAAATCAGCATTCATTCTCTTTAGGATTAGGATTAAATTTTAATTATCTTAACTAATTTAAACTATGAAGGAAAACTAAGGCATCTAAAGATACGCCATCAACATCTAACACCTGTATTTAATAAAAACTTCTTTAATTCAATGATCATCACCCTTACGTTACTCAGTTGCATCCAAAACTTTCGGCTCAGGGTTTCTAGTCTCACCTGATCTGACAGAATATTAAGCTTTCCACAGAGCGAATACCGTCAGTCGCCATAACCCGGGAAAAGAAAGGTTTATAATTCCAATATTCCAAGGCTTAGAGTTTAGACCATTACCAGACAAGTAAACCATTCCACTCTTCATTTCACGATCTTTTTATACGCTATAACTCGTTGTTAGTTATTTGACTTAACAAGTAAGTAGAATCAGCTTCGTCTCACCTAATAAAAGCTCTGTACCGAATTCAAACACAATAAGGGCATCCAAAATGAGTCCATTTTCTTAGACAATCTCATTAATTTATAGGTCAGCTCTACTTTCACCTATCTATAGACAAACAATAGCCTTTTCTCTGTAAAGGATACGCCTCATTCTTCCATACATCACAAATCACAGAAATATTTTGCCCCCTCCATTGATCTTGGGCAAAACGATTGAAGAGGTGTTTGTGTAACAAAAAGAGCCAATATTTCATGCATTGTCTCCTCGGAACGGCCAAGACTACGGTGACGTAAGCACAGAACTTTTCTTCATCGCCTTTGGAATGATTTACTTGTGTTTTGTTCGTAAGTGTGTGACAAGAAAAATAATGTGAGTTTTTATATTAGACTAGAGGACGCCAGCAGCAATGCCTGCAATTTTTTAAAATTTACCTGTTTTGGCCGATCCCGTGGGAATTTCGGAAAATTCCTTCTTAGTGCAGCCCTACGGTCCCCAAGGAACATACATGCCAAATTTCAGCTTCCTGCGCCCAATAGTTTCGGCTGTAGCGTGTCTGTCAGTCAGTAAGTAACGCAAGGATTTTATATATTAAGATTTAGTATAGAGTATTCAGGCTTGTTGAGGGCAGTGGTAGCCTAATTGATACCAACAGCAGTAAGTAACGCAAGGATTTTATTTATTAAGATATTAAGTAATTGTGTGAAATCAGCCCGATGTAAGCCTAGAGGCAGTTATATATTTAGTGAATCAGCTTATTACATGTAAGATTCTTGAATCACTAAAAACTTAAACCATCAAATCCATGAAAGAACCAGGCACTTTCATTTCTATTTATTGTATCAACTTGACCTGTTCATTTAAAATCGTTTCCTTGCAAATATTTAAACAAAAGGTGCAATGTGAATATATTCCTGCAATAGTTGGTAATAGGCTAATTTAAATAATTAATATTGCTGTCGAAAAGGTTGTATGCCACGGTCTCCTCTGTCTATGCGTCCATCCGTTTGTCTGACTGAGAGCTCTACCAAGAACCGTAATGGGTAGAGTTTAAAGTTTCACAGAGCGTGTATTTCTTACACAGTAAAATAAATATTATCTCTATTTTTCTTTGTTATTCTTTTATATTTGTTTTTATTGATCTTGTCATATAATATATGACTGTACACAATTAAAGCAGACATATTATGTCTGCTTTAATTGTGTACAGAATAAATCATTTCTTGCTTTAATTATTTCTAATGTTTGCTCCGTACATCTTGTACGGAACCAATCGTGTATAAATCAAATCCTCACGTACATACTCTTATATTACTTTCATATCGATCTATGGTAATAATATATGGGTTACAGTTACTAAACAAATAACAAAAGCTATGGTATATTAAATAAATTAAATCTGTAGAAATTTTATGTCCCCACATGTAATTATTCTTGTGAAGACATCTAATCTTGGTGGTATTTGAGTCACAGCAATAATGCCAGGAGCCTGCATCGTCATTAAAAAGTAAAAATAATAATATAACAAACAACTCTATAAAAACATGACATTTGAGACATCTAATTAGATAAATCGCAAAAATAATCTCTCCGGCGGGGAATCAAACCCCGGTCTCCCGCGTGACAGGCGGGGATACTGACCACTATACTACCGAAGACTTGTGAGTTGAACCTAAAATTACCGAACGTATGATATAGTGCACTTGTATTTTATCTTTAAATACTAATAGCTTGGTACTCTACGCTCGAAGTTGTCGACAAGTATACCTACCTGGGACAAGTAGTCCAATTAGGTAGGTCCAACTTCGAGAAGGAGGTCAATCGTCGAATCCAACTCGGTTGGGCAGCGTTCGGGAAGCTACGACATATCTTCTCGTCCGATATCCCGCAGTGTCTGAAGACGAAAGTCTTTGACCAGTGTGTGTTGCCAGTGATGACTTACGGATCAGAGACGTGGTCGCTTACTATGGGCCTTATCAGAAGGCTCAAGGTCACTCAGAGGGCGATGGAGAGAGCTATGCTTAGAGTTTCCCTGCGAGATCGAATCAGAAATGAGGAGATCCGCAGTAGAACCAAAGTCATAGGTAAAGGATAGCCAAGCTGAAGTGGCAGCGGGCAGGGCACATAGCTCGAAGAACCGATGGCCGTTGGGGCAGAAAGGTTCTGGAGTGGCGGCCACGTACCGGACGACGCAGCAGAGGTAGGCCCCCCGCAAGGTGGACCGACGACCTCGTCAAGATCGCGGGAGGCGGTTGGATGCGGGCAGCTCAAGACCGGTCTGTGTGGAGAACCTTGGGGGAGGCCTATGTCCAGCAGTGGACGTCGTTTGGCTGATATGACTAATAGCTTCTGCCCGCGGCTTTGGCCACAAAGCGGTCGTTATCGAGATTAAACATAACCTTTGTACTATTCTGATATTAACTACAATATTTAATCAAAATGTATTTAGTAGCTTTTGCATAAATGTAAAATACATTCCCATACATGGATCTATCCATCCTTCGAAACTTTTTATTTATAGTAGCAAGATACTTGGAAAGTAAATAACTACCGATATTCCAAGGTTAAGACCACCACAGTTTATCTGAGGGTACCCTAACGACTGTCATAGATTACATGTCAAATGGGACCGACGGGTAAACGCACGCTCCAAGGCACGAGGTAAGTGATAATTTATTTAACCGTTTACCACACATAGCTTCGAAAATATTGTGGTGCGTGCCGTGGATTCGAAGCCTCAGTGTCCACTAGGCTATCTCTGCCTGAGCATTAAATGTCTCTACACTATTGGGAACAAATATTTTGTTTGCCTTCAAGCACTCAACCAGTGTCAAATAAACATCACGATTCAAAATAAACACTCAAATAGTCAAACAGAGATGACAGTAACAACTATTGGACGAGCGATCCGTTAAGGACGCGTTTACAAAATTAGTAGGTACAAAATCGCGTCACTACAGCGACACGGCGGCAACAGTACGTACTACGTACGGTAATTTGCGGAAATGTAGTTCAACTAAATAACTTTGAGACTTAGAATTTTTTGTGATATGTATCTATGTGTTATAGGCCTGGCTGTGCAAATTACGTACAAATAAGTTTCTTATTTTTATATACCTAAATGGACATTATTACTTTATTTTTTCCATTATGTTGATTCAGGATATATTTCGGTATTTAGATATTATTTTGTTTCTTGCGTTGAAATCTGGTAAGATTATGTGGACTGATGGTATACCATCCCATTCAAGTGTTGCGACTGGAACTCATAAAAGAGTAGACCTAGTTATGCCAGGTTGGGGCTCATTTTATTTGTTTTAGTGAGACCCTACCACTGGTACTAGTGAAGTAACCTTCCAAGGTTATTCGATGAGTCTTACTGGTACTCTTATGTGAGTAGAGCTAGGCATGCCGAGTTTGGGCTCATTTTGTTTGTACATAAAAGACCCTACCACTGGAAGTTATGAAGTAACCTTCCAGGGTTATTCGATACCTCTTGCTGGTTCTTATATGTGAGTAGAGCTAGGCATGCCGAGTTTGGGCTCATTTTGTTTGTACATAAGAGACCCAACCACTGCAACTTATGAAGTAACCTTCCAGGGTTATTCAATGACTCTTGCTGGTACTCATATGTGAGTAGACCTAGGCATGCCGAGTTTGGGCTAATTTTGTTTATACATAAGAGACCCTACCACTGAAACTTATGAAGTAAACTTCCAGGGTTATTCGATGACTTTTGCTGGTTCTTATATGTGAGTAGAGCTAGGCATGCCGAGTTTGGGCTCATTTTGTTTGTACATAAGAGACCCAACCACTGAAACTTATGAAGTAACCTTCCAGGGTTATTCGATGACTATTGCTGGTTCTTATATGTGAGTAGAGCTCGGCATGCCGAGTTTGGGTTCATTTTGTTTGTACATAAGAGACCCAACCACTGAAACTTATGAAGTAACCTTCCAGGGTTATTCGATGACTATTGCTGGTTCTTATATGTGAGTAGAGCTCGGCATGCCGAGTTTGGGCTCATTTTGTTTGTACATAAGAGACCCAACCACTGAAACTTATGAAGTAACCTTCCAGGGTTATTCGATGACTCTTGCTGGTTCTCATATGTGAGTAGAGCTAGGCATGCCGAGTTTGGGCTCATTTTGTTTGTACATAAGTGACCCTACCACTGGAACTTATGAAGTAACCTTCCAGGGTAATTCGATGACTCTTGCTGGTACTCATATGGAAGTAAAGCTAGGCATGCCGAGTTTGGGCTCATTTTGTTTGTACATAAGAGACCCTACCACTGGAATTTATGAAGTAACCTTCCAGGGTTATTCGATCACTCTTGCTGGTACTCATATGTGAGTAGAGCTAGGCATACCGAGTTTGGGCTCATTTTGTATGAACATCAGAGACCCTACCACTGGAACATACCCAGCTCTACTCACATATGAGTACCACTAAGAGTCTTCGAATAAACCTGACAAACCTGAAAGGTTATTTCATAAGTTCCAGTGGTAAGGTCTCTTATGTACAAACAAAATGAGCCCAAACTCAGCATGCCTAGCTCTACTCACATATGAGTACCAGCAAGAGTCATCGAATAACCCTGGAAGGTTATTTCATAAGTTCCAGTGGTAGGGTCACTTATGTACAAACAAAATGAACCCAAACTCGGCATGCCTAGCTCTACTGACATATGAGTACCAGTAAGAGTCATTGAATAACCCTGGAAGGTTACATCATAAAATGCAGTGGTAGGGTCTCTTATGTACAAACAAAAGGAGCCCAAACTCTGTATGCCTAGCTCTACTCACACATGAGTACCATCAAGAGTCATTGAATGACCATGGAAGGTTACTTCATAAGTTCCAGTGGTAGGGTCTCTTATGTACAAACAAAATGAGCCCAAACTCGGCATGCCTAGCTCTACTCACACATGAGTACCAGCAAGAGTCATTGAATAACCCTGGAAGGTTACCTCATAAGGTCCAGTGGTAGGGTCTCTTATGTACAAACAAAATGAGCCCAAACTCGGTATGCCTAGCTCTACTCACACATGAGTACCAGCAAGAGTCATTGAATGACCATGGAAGGTTACCTCATAAGTTCCAGTGGTAGGGTCTCTTATGTACAAACAAAATGAGCCCAAACTCGGCATGCCTAGCTCTACTCACACATGAGTACCAGCAAGAGTCATTGAATGACCATGGAAGGTTACTTCATAAGTTCCAGTGGTAGGGTCTCTTATGTACAAACAAAATGAGCCCAAACTCGGCATGCCTAGCTCTGCTCACACATGAGTACCAGCAAGAGTCATTGAATAACCCTGGAAGGTTACCTCATAAGTTCCAGTGGTAGGGTCTCTTATGTACAAACAAAATGAACCCAAACTCGGCATGCCTAGCTGTACTGACATATGAGTACCAGTAAGAGTCATTGACTAACCCTGGAAGGTTACTTCATAAAATGCAGTGGTACGGTCTCTTATGTACAAACAAAATGAGCCCAAACTCGGTATGCCTAGCTCTACTCACACATGAGTACCAGCAAGAGTCATTGAATGACCATGGAAGGTTACTTCATAAGTTCCAGTGGTAGGGTCTCTTATGTACAAACAAAATGAGCCCAAACTCGGCATGCCTAGCTCTACTCACACATGAGTACCACCAAGAGTCATTGAATAACCCTGGAAGGTTACCTCATAAGTTCCAGTGGTAGGGTCTCTTATGTACAAACAAAATGAGCCCAAACTCGGTATGCCTAGCTCTACTCACACATGAGTACCAGCAAGAGTCATTGAATGACCATGGAAGGTTACTTCATAAGTTCCAGTGGTAGGGTCTCTTATGTACAAACAAAATGAGCCCAAACTCGGTATGCCTAGCTCTACTCACACATGAGTACCAGCAAGAGTCATTGAATAACCCTGGAAGGTTACCTCATAAGTTCCAGTGGTAGGGTCTCTTATGTACAAACAAAATGAGCCCAAACTCGGCATGCCTAGCTCTACTCACACATGAGTACCAGCAAGAGTCATTGAATAACCCTGGAAGGTTACTTCATAAGTTCCAGTGGTAGGGTCTCTTATGTACAAACAAAATGAGCCCATACTCGGCATGCCTAACTCTACTCACATATGAGTACCAGCAAGAGTCATCGAATAACCCTAGAAGGTTACTTCATAAGTTCCAGTGGTAGGGTCTCTTATGTACAAACAAAATGAGCCCAAACTCGGCATGCCTAGCTCTACTCACACATGAGTACCAGCAAGAGTCATTGAATAACCCTGGAAGGTTACTTCATAAGTTCTAGTGGTAGGGTCTCTTATGTACAAACAAAATAAGCCCAAACTCGGCATGCCTAGCTCTACTCACATATGAGTACCAGCACGACTCATCGAATAACCTTGGAAGGTTACTTCACTAGTACCAGTGATAGGGTCTCACCAAAACAAATATAATGAGCCCCAACCTGGCATAACTAGGTCTACTCTTTTATGAGCTCCAGTCGCAACACTTGAACGGGATGGTACACCATCAGTCCAGATAATCTTACCAGATTTCAACGCAAGAAACAAAATAATATCTAAATACCGAAATATATCCTGACTCAACATAACGGAGAAAATAAAGTAATAATGTCCATTTATACAAAAGAAATTTACTTGTACGTAATTCGCACAGAATACGAGAAGTATCAAATTGATTTTAGCGAATATTTTGTATTCGTATATTGCTTTTTTCGTCTTCGGGCTGCAGCGACAAGCGACATAGAGTCCACTCCCGACGGCGCTCAAGCGCAGACTGAGATCTCATTGCAGAATTTGGATATATAAATCAAGAAAGTGGCTAAATAAAACGAACCTTATTGCCACACATTAAGACACACGTATGCGAGCAAAATAGAAGAAAAATGTAAGATGATTTTTTGCTTTTTTTGAGTCAATTTACAATATTTTGAAAAAAAATAATCAAATTGTTTTTGAGTTGACTATATTTACTACCCTATTCTATCTTTGAAAATCTAAATAAATGTAAAAATAGAGAGAAAATTGTACCCAAAAATAGCATTATATGCCTATTTTTGATTTAAGAGGCCGTTTCAAATCGATTTTACATTAATATTAATTAAATATTTTTTATTTATTTTCAAATTAATTTATAGATAAAAAAGTAATCAATTTATCGTAATCATTAGTTTTATTAGTTATTATCTAAAATTGTCGTAAAATGTACCGGAAATATGTGGTTTTTTGACACAAGCGTAAACGCGTCCTTAATACTCGAATATGTTGCGACTATATAAACGTACATCCATATATCGCATTATTTTCTATTCCGAGGGACAAACGCGTCACTACCGCAAAAATGTTCTTATAAATCACAATATATATTGGTAGGATCACCTTCTCATATTCAATATCGAAAACACTATCTACTCATGAAATTTAAACCTTATTCTTTTAAAGTAAAGTTTATGTTTGCTTGTGGGGATGCTCGTATATTATTGTCTCGTACGGACTGACACACAGTATGAATATGTTAGGTACTACGGTACTTTCTACATGAGATATAGACAGGACGAGACGGAGGATCTCAGGTAGGATGTCGGGGTTCGAGAGAAACACTGCTAGGCTCAACAGGTTCTTTATTATGTCTCACTACCGCTTACATACAGTATGACCGAACTAGGTAAGCACTGGCCTGAGCTGGCTGGAGTGTAGACTCCTGCTGCTCTCCGACGCTCGCAGGGTAGCTGCTCGTAGGGTCGCCGATGAGCTGGCCAAGGTGCGCTGCGCAGGCAGCTCTGTGGTCGATGTTCAGGCTGAGCGGGGTCTCAGGCGGTGCAGCCGATGTGGGCCGAGCGGTCAGGCTCAGGCGTCCGTGGCCTGGCTGTAGGAGCTTGTAGGCAGGAACGGAAGCTTGGGTGGCAGCTGGCTAGTAGCGGCACGGCGCCAGCAGCTCGTGGCTTGTAGCCCGTAGGAAGAACGTAGCCCGTAGGAAGAACGTCAGGTGCAGTGAGCTCGTAGGGTGAACTGGAAACAGCATAGAGAATGCACAACAACCGGTCAGGAACAGGCTGTCCCTAGATCGGCTGTGATGCTTAGGAGACACAGATACTACAGACAGAACATATAGGCACACAGACAACTAGAATATGCTTACCCCCAGCGGGACAGTAGATAGGAAGTAGAATGTAGAATAATCGCGAGGTGTCGCTACACCTAGGGTAGGGGTCACTTTCCCTAGACATCGGAACGCTGCCGCTGCAGCGTTCCGATGTCTAGGGAAAGTGACCATTCTACAACGCGCACCCATCTTATATAGGCATAAACCTATGACTCACAACTGCCTTTGGCTGGTGAACATGACCATATTAGGTAATATTGCGAACGGCTAAGCTGGCGTTAAGCGCCTGCGAGATATTATAACGCAATACGTGTAGTATTACGTTACAAGGACACGTCATGTTCTCTCGTTTTGTGGGGATCACTGTTTGTTTATCGAACGTATACTATGTTGTTGGTATTAGCACGTACCAGTACATATACGTCAAGATGTATTAGATATAATGGTTTAGTTTAAAGATGACCATGTTATTTACTCTCATTGATGCCGTGTGGTTGACGGCATAGAATACAAGTGTCACCACCCCCTATCTTCCCGTGGGTGTCGTAAGAGGCGACTAAGGGATAACAAGATGCAAATACCAGCTTTACGTACAGACGGAAAACTCGACATCAAATCCTATACGACTGCCTCGTTGGTCTCGCGGCATAAATGTGCGCGTGGGATCGGGAGGTCCCGGGTTCGATTCCTGGGTTGGGCAGTGTTATTGGGTTTATCTTTCACGAAATTTTCAGTAGCAGCACGGAGTCTGGAAATGTGCCCGGTACGGCAATAGGCTCGCCCCTTATTACGTGGGACTAAAGTATATCTGGCGAAAAGTGGGTGTAGAAATACACCTCTGCCTACCCCTTCGGGGATAAAAGGCGTTACGATATGTATGTATGTATGTATGATAGTAGAGCCTTGTTGCCGGCTCCATTGGAGAAGTACTAACTTCTCAAAGTATATCGATTTAAAGTAACAGTATCTATACAGCTGCGTTTCGTTTTATAAGTAAGAGTGATTTAAGGACGCGTTTACGCTTGTATCAAAAAACCACATATTTCCGGTACATTTTACGACAATTTTAGATAATAACTAACAAAACTAATGATTACGATAAATTGATTACTTTTTTATCTATAAATCAATTTGAAAATAAATAAAAAATATTTAATTAATATTAATGTAAAATCGATTCGAAACGGCCTCTTAAATCAAAAATAGGCATATACTGCTATTTTTGGGTACAATTTTCTCTCTATTTTTACATTTATTTAGATTTTCAAAGATAGAATAGGGTAGTAAATATAGTCAACTCAAAAACAATTAGATTTTTTTTTTCAAAATATTGTAAATTGACTCAAAAAAAGCAAAAAATCATCTTACATTTTTCTTCTATTTTGCTCGCATACGTGTGTCTTAATATGTGGCAATACGGTTCGTTTTATTTAGCCACTTTCTTGATTTATATATCCAAATTCTGCAATGAGATCTCAGTCTGCGCTTGAGCGCCGTCGGGAGTGGACTCTATGTCGCTTGTTGCTGCAGCCCGAAGACGAAAAAAGCAATATACGAATACAAAATATTCGCTAAAATCAATTTGATACTTCTCGTATTCTGTGCGAATTACGTACAAGTAAATTTCTTTTGTATAAATGGACATTATTACTTTATTTTCTCCGTTATTTTGAGTCAGGATATATTTCGGTATTTAGATATTATTTTGTTTCTTGCGTTGAAATCTAGTAAGATTATCTGGACTGATGGTATACCATCCCGTTCAAGTGTTGCGACTGGAACTCATAAAAGAGTTGACCTAGTTATGCCAGGTTGGGGCTCATTTTATTTGTTTTGGTGAGACCCTACCACTGGTACTAGTGAAGTAACCTTCCAAGGTTATTCGATGAGTCTTACTGGTACTCTTATGTGAGTAGAGCTAGGCATGCCGAGTTTGGGCTCATTTTGTTTGTACATAAAAGACCCTACCACTGGAAGTTATGAAGTAACCTTCCAGGGTTATTCGATACCTCTTGCTGGTTCTTATATGTGAGTAGAGCTAGGCATGCCGAGTTTGGGCTCATTTTGTTTGTACATAAGAGACCCAACCACTGCAACTTATGAAGTAACCTTCCAGGGTTATTCAATGACTCTTGCTGGTACTCATATGTGAGTAGACCTAGGCATGCCGAGTTTGGGCTAATTTTGTTTATACATAAGAGACCCTACCACTGAAACTTATGAAGTAAACTTCCAGGGTTATTCGATGACTTTTGCTGGTTCTTATATGTGAGTAGAGCTAGGCATGCCGAGTTTGGGCTCATTTTGTTTGTACATAAGAAACCCTGCCACTGGAACTTATGAAGTAACCTTCCAGGGTTATTCAATGACTCTTGCTGGTACTCATGTGTGAGTAGAGCTAGGCATGCCGAGTTTGGGCTCATTTTGTTTGTACATAAGAGACCCTACCACTGCATTTTATGAAGTAACCTTCCAGGTTTATTCAATGACTCTTACTGGTACTCATATGTCAGTACCGCTAGGCATGCCGAGTTTGGGTTCATTTTGTTTGTACATAAGTGACCATACCACTGGAACTTATGAAGTAACCTTCCAGGGTTATTCAATGACTCTTGCTGGTACTCATGTGTGAGTAGAGCTAGGCATGCCGAGTTTGGGCTCATTTTGTTTGTACATAAGAGACCCTACCACTGCATTTTATGAAGTAACCTTCCAGGTTTATTCAATGACTCTTACTGGTACTCATATGTCAGTACCGCTAGGCATGCCGAGTTTGGGTTCATTTTGTTTGTACATAAGTGACCATACCACTGGAACTTATGAAGTAACCTTCCAGGGTTATTCGATGACTCTTGCTGGTACTCATATGTGAGTAGAGCTAGGCATGCCGAGTTTGGGCTCATTTTGTTTGTACATAAGAGACCCTACCACTGCATTTTATGAAGTAACCTTCCAGGTTTATTCAATGACTCTTACTGGTACTCATATGTCAGTACCGCTAGGCATGCCGAGTTTGGGTTCATTTTGTTTGTACATAAGTGACCATACCACTGGAACTTATGAAGTAACCTTCCAGGGTTATTCAATGACTCTTGCTGGTACTCATGTGTGAGTAGAGTTAGGCATGCCGAGTTTGGGCTCATTTTGTTTGTACATAAGAGACCCTACCACTGGAACTTATGAAGTAACCTTCCAGGGTTATTCGATGACTCTTGCTGGTACTCATATGTGAGTAGAGCTAGGCATGTCGAGTTTGGGCTCAATTTGTTTGTACATAAGAGACCTAACCACTGCAACTTATGAAGTAACCTTCCAGGGTTATTCGATGACTATTGCTGGTTCTTATATGTGAGTAGAGCTATGCATGCCGAGTTTGGGCTCATTTTGTTTGTACATAAGAGACCCAACCACTGCAACTTATGAAGTAACCTTTCAGGGTTATTCAATGACTCTTGCTGGTTCTCATATGTGAGTATAACTAGGCATGCCGAGTTTGGGCTCATTTTGTTTGTACATAAGTGATCCTACCACTGGAACTTATGAAGTAACCTTCCAGGGCTATTCGATGACTCTTGCTGGTACTCATATGGAAGCAAAGCTAGGCATGCCGAGTTTGGGCTCATTTTGTTTGTACATAAGAGACCCTACCACTGGAACTTATGAAGTAACCTTTCAGGTTTTTCAGGTTTATTCGAAGACTCTTAGTGGTACTCATATGTGAGTAGAGCTAGGTCTGTTCCAGTGGTAGGGTCTCTGATGTTCATACAAAATGAGCCCAAACTCAGTATGCCTAGCTCTACTCACATATGAGTACCAGCAAGAGTGATCGAATAACCCTGGAAGGTTACTTCATAAGTTCCAGTGGTAGGGTCTCTTATGTACAAACAAAATGAGCCCAAACTCGGCATGCCTAGCTTTACTTCCATATGAGTACCAGCAAGAGTCATCGAATAACCCTGGAAGGTTACTTCATAAGTTCCAGTGGTAGGGTCACTTATGTACAAACAAAATGAGCCCAAACTCGGCATGTCTAGCTCTACTCACATATGAGAACCAGCAAGAGTCATTGAATAACCCTGAAAGTTTACTTCATAAGTTGCAGTGGTTGGGTCTCTTATGTACAAACAAAATGAGCCCAAACTCGGCACGCCTAGCTCTACTCACATATGAGTACCAGCAAGAGTAATCGAATAACCCTGGAAGGTTACTTCATAAGTTCCAGTGGTAGGGTCTCTTATGTACAAACAAAATGAGCCCAAACTCGGCATGCCTAGCTTTACTTCCATATGAGTACCAGCAAGAGTCATCGAATAACCCTGGAAGGTTACTTCATAAGTTCCAGTGGTAGGGTCACTTATGTACAAACAAAATGAGCCCAAACTCGGCATGCCTAGCTCTACTCACATATGAGAACCAGCAAGAGTCATTGAATAACCCTGAAAGGTTACTTCATAAGTTGCAGTGGTTGGGTCTCTTATGTACAAACAAAATGAGCCCAAACTCGGCATGCCTAGCTATACTCACATATAAGAACCAGCAATAGTCATCGAATAACCCTGGAAGGTTACTTCATAAGTTGCAGTGGTTGGGTATCTTATGTACAAACAAAATGAGCCCAAACTCGGCATGCCTAGCTCTATTCACATATGAGTACCAGTAAGAGTCATCTAATAACCCTGGAAGGTTACTTCATAAGTTTCAGTGGTAGGGTCTCTCATGTACAATCAAAATGAGCCCAAACTCGGCATGCCTTGCTTTACGCACATATGAGTACCAGCAAGAGTCATCGAATAACCCTGGAAGGTTACTTCATAAGTTCCAGTGGTAGGGTCTCTTATGTACAAACAAAATGAGCCCAAACTCGGCATGCCTAGCTCTACTCACACATGAGTACTAGCAAGAGTCATTGAATAACCCTGGAAGGTTACTTCATAAGTTCCAGTGGTAGGGTCTCTTATGTACAAACAAAATGAGCCCAAACTCGGCACGCCTAGCTCTACTCACATATGAGTACCAGCAAGAGTCATCTAATAACCCTGGAAGGTTACTTCATAAGTTCCAGTGGTAGGGTTTCTTATGTACAAACAAAATAAGCCCAAACTCGGCATGCCTAGCTCTACTCACATAAGAGTACCAGCAAGAGTCATCGAATAACCCTGGAAGGCTACTTCATAAGTTCCAGTGGTAGGGTCTCTTATGTACAAACAAAATGAGCCCAAACTCGGCATGCCTAGCTCTACTCACACATGAGTACTAGCAAGAGTCATTGAATAACCCTGGAAGGTTACTTCATAAGTTCCAGTGGTAGGGTCTCTTATGTACAAAGAAAATGAGCCTAAACTCGGCATGCCTAGCTCTACTCACATATGAGTACCAGCAAGAGTCATCTAATAACCCTGGAAGGTTACTTCATAAGTTCCAGTGGTAGGGTTTCTTATGTACAAACAAAATAAGCCCAAACTCGGCATGCCTAGCTCTACTCACATAAGAGTACCAGTAAGACTCATCGAATAACCTTGGAAGGTTACTTCACTAGTACCAGTGGTAGGGACTCACCAAAACAAATAAAATGAGTCCCAACCTGGCATAACTAGGTCTATTCTTTTATGAGTTCCAGTCGCAACACTTGAATGGGATGGTATACCATCAGTCCACATAATCTTACCAGATTTCAACGCAAGAAACAAAATAATATCTAAATATATCCTGAATCAACATAATGGAAAAAATAAAGTAATAATGTCCATTTAGGTATATAAAAATAAGAAAATTATTTGTACGTAATTCGCACAGCCAGGCCTATAACACATAGATACATATCACAAAAAATTCTAAGTCTCAAAGTTATTTAGTTGAACTACATTTCCGCAAGTTACCGTACGTAGTACGTACTGTTGCCGCCGTGTCGCTGTAGTGACGCGATTTTGTACCTACTAATTTTGTAAACGCGTCCTTAAGACCCTTGTTCGCCTATGCCATAATTACGTGGATCCCAATTTACATTATGTAGATACATTTGTAACGCACCACCACGAAATTAACACATAGCTCGTCTATCATTGAGTGCTAACATAATAATGCATGATTTGTATAATTATTTGTGTTGCCAATAATGATGAATTTATTTAATAATTAAGAACTTCGCTAATAATAAAAAACTAGCGTTGTTGATCAAAATATTTTGTGAGTCACTAAAGCAAGCGAGTTAGCCTAGCCGTTCGGGAAACAGGCGAAAGTCTATATATGTTAATAATGAATAATCTTGTTTATAATGAAACAAACAAATCGTTTAGTACAGTAATTATTTAAGCTTACACGCAGTACAACTTAAGCTCCCACCGTTTACACAGCTCTCATCATTTGATATGCATTCCATCTCCATTAGATGCGTCGGAGCCTCCGTTATCAATGAAAATCAAGGCTTTACGTGCAGATCAACATGCTGGCCGCACCACCCTGTATAATGAGAGCACCTTGTTTATTTAATGTATGTATGAGCCAATCGGTTCGCAGAATGTGAACGCGATCTTGGCAAATGTAAGGACGATGTTAGTTTTGTGGAAATTTGTCTCTAGGAATTGTAATATATGACTGGATAGAAAAGTGTAGTATGCATGTTCTTGTTTGAAAACCATGTTAAGTGTGTGAATCATCAAGATGAAAATGCAGAGGATCCTAAGGCCAAGCAATAGCGGAATGAAAAATAATTATCAATTGTTTTGTGTCTTATCTACCATCATACAATATTATTTGGCGGCTCTTAGTCGCGATAATTGACTTATTTAAAGGCATTAATATCTCTAATATTCTCCTACGTTTCTACCGGCTTGCAACGGCCGTGGTCGAGGTGGGACGGATCATCAGTCGTGACAATCGACTTATTTAAAGGCACGGAGGGACTGATCATCAGTCTCTCCGTGCCTTTAAATAAGTCGATTGTCACGACTAAGACTCGCTAAATAATACTGTAGGTACTATATCATTTTACACTCTGGCTGGTCAGTTAGTCGACAGATGAGACGGGAGATAACAAGCCATTTTTCTGTACACGGTAAATTTTTTTCATTAGTATAAAGCCTTTCACAGTCCATTCCCAAGTTTATTATGACATATAATAAAAAATAGTATGATTTGGTCACCACGCTGCCGCTGGCCAGACAGGATTGGTTTGGTGTCGAGTATCCGTCACTTTATGAAGGTTTTATTTGTTTCATGTACGTATTTTTCTTGACATGCAGGTTTCCTCACGATGTTTTCCTTCACCGTTTAGCAAGCGATAATTAACAATTTATTACGCACATAACTTGGAAAAGTCATTGGTGCGCGCCGTGTATTCGAACCCGAGACCCTCTGCGTAGCAGTCCGTCGGTCCCTCCACTAGGCTATCGCCGCTGTCTGAGAGTTCTCCATAATATTCTCGAAAGATATGTGAAGTCTGCCAACCCGTCCTTGGCCAGCGTGGTGGACAATGGCCTTACCCTTCTCATGGTGAGAAGAGGCCCGTAGTGGGACAGTTTATATACAGGGCCGATGATGATGATGATGATGATTTTTCTCTGAGTCTCCTCATTCGAGTCTCACGGAATGAAGTATAGTAGTAACACTTTGTATTCTTAATTGGTCACTACAGGGTTTTTATCAAAAACCTATGTAATTTCAATCTGTATTTGCTAAACCTAAGACACATCTATACCTTACTAACTGCTGCAGTAAGCAATAACATTTAGTTATTTTGATATCTATCTTCCGATCCATTGAAGACAATGAATGGAGGCAACGTAGGAAAGTGTCGTGTGGGCAGATATATCAGATGATGTGTGTAGCGTGAGCACTGCACGCTATATGTGAAGTGATTGTCACTCAAAGAGTTTCATGTTGTTTACTGCAACATCTTAGGTTTGTTATGCGTTGGTGCTATTGCCGTGAGATGTGGTCTTAATGTGTAACTACATTTAGGTTTTACCGTGTATGGGTGCATAATGATGTATAAAAAGAATTTTTGAGAGTGAATGAAGAAAGAAAGTATCTTTATAATTTTGTGACGGCCAAGTTTCATGTCAAACTGTCCGTCACGGAGTACGTAAGTCATACTGACGTCTACACAACATGCTGGCTGGTTGTCAAACAGAATAATTAGCAAAAAGGTTTGAAGACTATTTCATTATTTGGAAATGACAGTTTTCAGTTCGATGACGTAATCACTCTGTCAAGTGTTCCCCAAATTCGTGGGTTCTAATCCCAGTCATAACAATTATGTGACTTTTGGTTTTTTTGAAATTTGGAAAACGTTCATGAATATTTGGCAAATATTTATAAAAAAGATTATATTTTAAATATTTCGAATAAAACTGAGAAAATTCTAGAAACTTCAGGAAGGAAAAAAGAAAGGTTAAAAAGAGACAGGAGATGAAAAACAAATGAATTAAGAAATGAAAATCGAAATTAATGGATCTAGAACATTCCTAGGGGTATAAAAGGCGGTGTTGACGCGCTGAACGCTAGTTTAAGTTGAGAAGTGGTAAAGTGAAGAAGAAAAGGAAGAAGTAAAAGGAAGAAGTAGCAGTGAAGTAAAGTGAAGTGAACTATAGTGAAGTGAAGTGCAGTGCAAAAGACGTTAGTGTTAGTGCTGTCTGCGTCGAAATCGAACGACACATCGTGTGTGTATAGTTAAATAAAGAGTCATCAGTGCTACTCGGTGTTTCCTTCCAATGCTGTTACCCCGTCCGTAACAACATATTCATTCCGTTACAGCTACCAGAAACTACCTGTTTGTAACTTATTTGCAGGCTGTGTTCTCCTGTTAAAGAATAGGTCCATGAAATGTCCAGGAATAACAAGGATAACAATTGTAATAATTCTCTTTTAGCAAGTAATGTGTATTCTTTGTTGGAGAACCAATAAATAAATAAGAAAGATATGTCAGGATCGTTGAAAATGGCGGCCCGAAGTTTCTACCCACTGCTTTGGGAAAAAAGCGTCAGTCTGTTCATGTATAAAAAAATATTAAAGAATCGTTAAGACGTTATTAAAACTACCGCGGTGTACATAGCTTTAGTGGTCACGCAACTCTTTCAAAGTGTATCTAGTATGATGCCGATTTTCGGTCCAATTCATTTAAATGGCTTTATCTCATAAAAACAGCGGCTATTGGTCATACGACTCTCACGACTATTAATATTTAGCTCAAATTAAATCAGCTAACCCGTTTTATAGCAAATGTCATTAATTTCATTCCAAATCTACTATAAGGACTCTTACCCATACAAAGTAAATATTGACGGCAAATTTGCCGTGCAAATCTACGGTTGATGAGTTGTATACAGCAGTATGAATGCTTCTTCTGGGATATGGTTTACTTCCCGTACTACTAGCTAAAGCGTGATGCCTTGTCTTTTTATATCGGTTTACTGCACCGATATAAAAAGGGTTGTTATCTTTGAATTTTTGTTTTAGTTGCGACCTGTAACTCCAAAAATCAAGTTTTATTAATAACTTCTATTTTTGTTAATTAATTGTATTGATTAATTACATCACGATTCAATCAATATAGTGACGCACGTCTTTAAAACTTAATAGTGGTTGGTTCCTTGATTTGTTTCTGCGTGCTCTTTTTTAAGATGGTTAACCATGCGTAAAACGTGCAGTTAACATACATACATAGACTCACGCCTGTTTCCCGGAGGGGTAGGCAGAGACTACGGAACGCCATTTGCAACGATCCTGACATACCTTTCTTGCTTCATTCACTCCCATCAAGTTTTTCATGCATGCTCTTCTGTTGAGGGTACTTCTGACCTGTCCTTTTTTTAGGATGTCTCCAATCTGGTCAGAGAACGTCCGCCTAGGTCTTCCCCTTCATCCTGTCCCATTCACACTTGCCTTATTTATCTTCTTTGTCAGTCTTTCGTCATCCATCCTTTCCATGTGCCCGAACCATCTTAACATGGCTTTCTCGATGCTTGCCACTACATCTTCTTTTACCCCACACCACTCTCGTATCACACAATTCTTTACTCTGTCGGTCAAAGACACACCACACATACTTCTCAGTGCTCTCATTTCTACAGCATTTATTCTACTTTCAAGTCTCTTCTGCCATACCCAACTTTCAGTATCATACATAAGGGTAGGCACTAACACCCCTCTATGTACAGCCAAACGTGCCTTTTTGGACACGTTTTGGCTATTCATAAACGCCTTCAGAGCTCCATTCACACTATTATCTGCATTAACTCTTCTTTCAATATCTTCTTCATTCTTACCATCTCTTGTAAACAACGTACCTAAGTTAACAAACTCATTCACTTGTTCCACTCGCTGTCCATCGATCAAAACATTACAAGCCGTAACGCATTCCTCCTTTTCAAAAACCATAACTTTCATTTTACTTACATTCACTTTCATTCCTTTCCTCTCTAACACACCATGCATGATTGTTACCATCTCCTGCAACTCCTCTACTGAAGACGCAAGTATTACCTGATCATCAGCATAAAGGAGACATTTGACGAGTAACCCATTCATCCTTAATCCGCAGTCACAATGTTTTAAATCTTGCAAACAACTGTCCATGAAGAGTGGTTCGGCGATACACCGAAACCGTAGGTAGGTTCTAGGCGACTTGGGAAGGATTAATGGAATGGACTGTATTAGGGCGAGTTCTGGGTCGCCTAGAAAGGAATAAGGGAAGAGGAGATGGATACGGGAGGAGGTGATTGAGTGGGTATAGGATATTTCAAGGATGGAAGGCACTTACCTTATACAACCTTCTTCGTTTCTTTTCCTCCTGGTGTTTTCGTGATGCAATTGCTTGTTTTCACTTCACTCACGAGCGGGTTTTCCTTGGTGGAAGCGGTAAATCACATACAACGGTGCGGCGCGGAGCGGTATCGAGACGGCGTTCGTAGCGAGCGGAATGTTCTAGACTGTCACTCGCGTCGACGTTCGCGGCGACGAATCGGGCGAAGGCAGTGCCTCTTCCAGGGAGAGGGAAAGAGAGGGACGGAAATATGATATCGCTCGCACTAGACAAGCGTGGAACGATTCATGTTGATGCGATTAGTTGAAGATAGGAAGGTAGATGGCGCTACCAAAGAGGTTAAACAGCCACGGCAACGCTACACATCTCTGTCTAACACCTTTCTCGATGGTAAACCAGTCAGTGTATGCCCCGTTTATCCTCATACAAGCTCTAGAATCCTCATAAAGGGATTTCAGAACTCGAATGAGGCTGCTGTCCACCCCATTCATTGACAGCACCGACCACATTTCATTCCTCACCACTTTGTCGTAAGCCTTTTCCAAATCCACGAATGCGCAATAGACCTTTTGACCTTTGGCCAAAAACTTTTCGGCTATGCTTCGCAAGGAAAAAACCTGATCCGTACAGCCCATACCCTTTTGGAATCCCGCTTGTACATCCCATATTTTCTTGTCGGTTACTTCCATAATTCTTTCAATAAGTACCTTTGCATACAATTTGCCAACAATGCTGAGAAGCTCTATAGTTTTTGCAGTCTTTTTGTGAGCCTTTTCCTTTATAAAGAGGCACAACTACAGCTGTGGCCCAGTCATTAGGTACTCGGCCGATGCTCCAGCACAAGTTATATAACCGCTGCAACTGACCAACTATGATGCCCTGTCCAGCCTTCAGCATTTCGACTGTAGTCCTATCATATCCTGCAGCCTTACCTACTTTCATACTTCCCAGTGCCTTCACGATCTCATCCACGCTAATAACGCTTTCATCATTACTATCGTTACCATTCATTTCATCGATCGGTGTCTCTATCGCCGATCTTTCAAATAAACCTTCAAAATACTCTTTCCATCTCTTCAACACGCACGATTCGCCATTCACTATCCTTCCATTCTTGTCTCTGATCGATGTGTATTCTGTGGATTGCGTTCTTCCTCGAACTGCACGAACGAATTTCCAGAAAAAAATTATGTTTCTCCGAAAATCGTCAGATAATCTGCTATCAAACTCATCTTTCTTTTCCTCTTTTTTCCTTTTAACCATTTCTTTTACTATTCTTTTTGACCTAACAAACTCCTTTCACGCTTCATCTATGTCCTCGCTCGTTGCTTTTCCCATTCTTTCATTTGCTCTGACTGCCAACCAATCTAACCAAGCTTTCTTCTTCTCTGACACTGCTGATTGTACATCCTTGTCCCACCATGTATTCTTAACCTTTCGTATTTTCCTTCTCTTGATCACACCACATACTTCAGACGCTACACATACTACCTCTTCTTTAAAGGACCGCCACAATTCATCCATATCATTTATGCTATCGAACCTCTCAAATCTTGCTATCAGTCTCGGTTTATACTCATCTTTCACATCTTTTTCTTGTAGATTTTCTACTTTTATTATTTCCAAGACTCTATTTTCAGTTAACAAGTTCTTACTACGGTGCGGCGAAATTGCCGTACTGACGTAAAATCGTGCTGTGACCAAGATCCTTTACATCAATAAACACAACAAACAAAAATATTATTCTGTTCCGCAAAATATATATTTTCCTCATCAAAAAACGTCATGCATAAATAGTGTTCACGAGAAATGTCGGAGATAATATAATAGTTATCGTAAATATGATCGGATAAAATAATACAATGTTATGTCTCCATGAATGTTTCATAATAATTATTTAGAAATACGACGAAACAGAAAGTAGTGGCCGTATCATAGGCAGAGGGTTTGACTGCATAAATCGAGCAGTGTTTGAAGTTTGTATTTTTATACGGAATATATAATAATATGAATTTGCTGTTTTCAAAAATTTATTCTTTGGTTATTATTAATAAATAATCTTTTGCATAATTTTACAATACAAAATACATCCTACAACTTTGTATAGAATTGCATAGGTTTGTAAGTTCCTTAAGAAGCCTGATTTTCTGTAACCACGCAGGCATTGAATATAAATGGTGTATTTCAAATTGCATTCAATTTGAACTAGTAGTTTAAGAATTATAACAAGTCAAATTTCTTAATTTTGTCACTCACTGACCGATCATCAGAAGTCTAAGGCACTTCTAGTAGACATAGAAGCCTCAAATTTAGAATACGATTAGTGTTTAGGATATGAATCAAGGAAAAATTACAATAGTTTTCAATTTCTGTCCAGTTTTCGAGATACATCAACTACATAAATAACTTTGTAATCCCATATAGATATAAAGGATTACAAAACTACATTTGCAGTTAGTGCTTTAATTAAGAAAATTCGTTGTTGGTGCACAAGAAGTAGTGTACCGGAAAGGGAAAAAGTAAGACTACCTACAAAAATAAATGAGATCCTATAAAAACAATACTTGTCAAAAATACCAAGTCTCGCGACCGTAAAAAGTTATGAGATCCATGTAATATCAAGTCGGTTAATATTTTTTTTTTAATCTATATAATAAAAGAAAGTCGTTTTAGTTACACTATTTATAACTTGAGAACGGCTGAACCGATTTGGCTGACAATTGGTGGGGAACTAGCTCAGAACCAGGAAAAACACATAGAATTCAATTAGTTGTAAAAAGTTATCTGGGAGGGATTTTAGAGAGGGTCGAAGTTTTTAGGGACAAACCTACTACCTATTGACAGTAAGAATGTATGTGCTGTAATAATTGAGTGCTGCACATGTGATATCGTATATCTGTCAGTACTGTCACATTATACATTGTCAAATGGGGCACTGTCATTACTTCGTTCGCTTACTTATATAAAATAATAGTTATTGTAACAGCCTTAGCTAATCCCTACTAATATTAGGTATAAATGCGAAAATGTGTATGTACATACCTATATACCGATTTCACGCTAAACCGGCTGAAACAATATTCTCTACTCATAAATGCAAAATGTATAGAGATATAACGGACCATGGCTTTGACATTTGACTGTATGCAAATTGATGTTGTTGGGCACCTTTCTGTAGATAATGTCATGAATACTGACCAAGTTACTTCGTACCTTATAGAGTTTCTGAACTCCTTACAATTAACAGGAGTACCTTCACGCAACTTGAGACTTAACGTTGGTGTTCCAGTCCTGTTAATGCGGAATCTTAATGCACCAAAGTTTTGTAACGGCAAACGGCTACAAGTAACACCTAGGACGAAACATTATAAAAGCTATTTGCTATTGCGATTCAAACTCGCTCATGAAGGGTACCGTCGTACTACGGAAGATAATTGTTTGACTAACTATTTATAGTATTTGTATAAACGACAAAGCTATATTTGCGGTTTTTAAGATGTGCTTTATTTCAAAAACTGCTGACTACATATCGTTCAAACCAATTTTCGTTGGAAGTTTTTATAACGATCTACAGCATATATTTTGTTTTAGATTTACCCACACTTTGGAACCGTATAACTTAAAAACGATTAACTTTGAGTAACAATGGTTTTAGGAAACTCAAAGTAAATTTTTTCGACCCATTTTCCACATCAGTTCCATGTATGAAGAGCCCCCCTTAATATTCAATATATTTTATTTTCTATTACATCGTAAAGTGGTTCACAGAATACATCTACCTACCAATTTTCAAATGCGTAAACTGAATAGTTTCGGCATAAAGTGGCTGTGACATACGGATAGACTGACAAACATAGCGCGTCTATAAGGATTCCGTGTTTAGCCATTTTTGACTACGGAACCCTAAAAATACTGTTTACAGAAATGTATTAAATACTTCTTGCGGTTATATTTCCTATCAGTCCCTGTGAATAGAATTAAGACGAAAATTTCTATCGAACGATGAAGGAGTTTTGTGTTACCCCGAATTTAACGTGAGCGAAGCCGCGGGCAAAAGCTAGTTAGTGTTTTAAATAAATATATTGACTTGGCAATCGCATTAAACAATTTGATTTATATAAGTACTACTTATGAGCTATATTTTGAGTTTTCATGCGATGGCCGAGTTAATTCATTTATTTAAAACATTAAAGATTTTTAATTAACCCACTTGGTAGTACATGGATCTCACAACTTTTTACGCTCGCGAGACTTGGTATTTTTGACAAGTATTGTTTTTCGCTTTTATACCGCTGCAAATTAGGACCCAGGAATGTTTAGATTCTTTTAAAAAACACTTGTTTATATTTTTAGTAAATAAGTGTTAGTATTCTGTCTCCGATTTTATAATGGATAAACAGAGGTATGAAGGGCCGACTTATTAATCTAGGTTAGAATCTAGGACCTTATGATATTCTGTATGGACTAAATTATTAAGTGTTATTATATTTATTTTTTTTATGTAATTTGACATTTCAATCTTATGATTAAGTTGTTGCGATATTTAAATTCTTATTATTTTGGTTTATTTATAATAGCAATATTGTTTAAATTATAATCCGAATATTGAAACCTTTTAATATAATTCCATATGACATTTTGTACGCCAAGCATCGGCAAAACATAGTTAGCACTTTTACCATGTTAACATCTGTGTGTACATAAATACCTATGTTTACAAATTGAATAAATGAAAATGAAAAAAAAAGAAAATTTATGGAATAGATACTTAGTAAGCCACATTGGGTAACTCAAATTAATATTTTTTCGTATTTGTGGATCTCGATAAATATTTACTTTGTAAATTAAAATATAATAATAAATATTATCGAAATTATTTTCGCTTAGTTTTGTACCATAGAATAGTGGCTCACAAAATGGTTCTCAAATAATTATGAAATAAAACCTAACCAAAAAATCTTCATTTTGCCTACAATAGCTATAACAAATGAGATCTCTTCCATACTTTAGACAAACCGTTGTTCAAATAGTTATAACCTTCATCATGTCAGCCTAGAGACGTCCACTTGGACATAGGCCTCCCCCAAGGTTCTCCACACAGACCGATTTTGAGCCGCCCACATGTAACCGCTTCCCGCAATCATAGCCAGATCGTCGGTCCACCTTGCGGGAGGCCTACCCCTGCTGCGTCGTCCGGTACGCGGTCGCCACTCCAGAACCCGCTTGCCCCAACGACCATCGGTTCTTCGCGCTAAGTGCCTTGTCCATTGCCATTTCAGCCTGGCTATTCAGAGAACTATGTCGGTGACTTTGGTTCTCATGCGGATCTCTTCATTATTGATTCGATCTCGCAGGGAAAGTAAAGTTATAACCTATCTAGTGGTATCAAGTAAACAACTGTAGTTATTATGAGATTTTTCTAAGTCCAGTTATTTCTTCGTAGCCAAGAAGTCTTGACCGTCCAATTACCGAAGATACAAGAGAAATAACCTTTAAAAAGCAAAGGAAAATAAAACATCGCTGTCTAAATAATAAAGTATATGTCAAATGATTGTCCAACAAAAAACACGTAAAATTAATCAACAAGAGATGTTCTTGGCGTTTGTTATTTCGTTTCGTCTCGGTACTGACCACATTAAGGTTATTTATCTTGTGTCTTTCCACTCCATTATTGTGAACAGGGGTAATACATACGCTGTGTGAGAAACCCGTAGGACCAACCTGAAACAAATATAACAAGATGTTTTTTATATTCTCCTCCCTCTCTAAAGTCTCACTGTCCGTAGGTACACCGGAAGAAAATTGATATAAGTAACTGCACTTACCGTAATGCATGGTTCTTGTTTTATTTTTTTCACACAAGTTGAATGCAATGTCTGCATACTTATACATATATATGTATACACTCGCATCTTAATAGTTTACCGGACTCTCGCCATATGCGAGCCTCATTCTATGGGAATGGTACGAGCAGTTTTGCCACCTGTGACGCGGTGACTAGCGGGTGGTGAAGGCTTTGTTTACAACACGCCCGCACCTCCCGCCGCCCCGCCCTTCTGGCCGTAAAATCATAGCGCGCGCGCCGCTATTCGATTTAACCAGCGTTGCACAGCACTTTTAATATTCATATTATCTTTTTATATAATTATAATATTATTTAACACCTTTTACATCTATATTTATGTATTAATATTTATGTTTATTGTAAATGTACTATTTTATCTAAACACGTTTCATACTTATATATTTACTTTTATTTGATGTGACGCTTATGTTTTATTGTACCTACATCATCAGCCCCTTACAGTCCACAGCTGGACTAGGCTTCTCCTTTGAAAGGAGGAATTGGCATACTATACCACGCTGGCCAAAAGGGTTGGTATAGGGTTTGTTTTAAGTTTTCCTTCTCTTACAGTGCTGTTCTCTACATAGTATGGTCTCTCTGTCGGCTCTTACGACACCTATGGGATAATATAGGGTGGTGACATTGCGTATTCTTAATCTGTCACCACACGGACATTTCGGCTGTCCCAAATCAAAACACAGTAATGGACTTCGGGCAAATTTTACAGGAGGGCAAAAAAAAGCTGATTTTATTTTGCCTTACCAAACTATGGATCTACAGCTGAATATGATTCTTGGAGATTGTAGATAAGATTACTATCTACATTTTTGCATACTAAAACTTTAAAAATATAATTCACACAACACTTACTAAGTTTGGAATGGGATCCAACACTAACCAGTGCCCATGGAAACAAAACCAAAAAGTAATAAGACATTATTAGGTTTTGATTTTTTTTTGAAAACTTTTAGTTATGATAAAAGTTATGATAAAGAAAATGAGTAAATATATATTTTAAGTTCGTAAGTATCTTAAAACTATTGCAGTAAAACACATTAACGAGAATTAACCATGTTTATTATTCTAATTCTTAGAAGGTGAAGTAATTTAATGTTGTAAGTTCCAAATTATAGTAGGAGGAGTTAATAACCAAAACAGATAGACTCAAAATACGAAATTAGATGTTTTCTTAGTAATTTAAACCCTAATTCCTGTAGATAGAAACTCCGACGGGTGTGTGCTATACTGTGCAATTTTTAAGATTTGATGATCTTTTAGACATATTAATTCCCAAATCAAAAATCTAGCATGTGGAAATTCCCAATCCAAAACAAAGTAAGTACGTGTGCCTTGCTGTGTTTTGAACTGGTTATCAGCTCTTACTAGGTTTTTGATTTGGGTTTTGCGGTTTAGTCTGTGCACTTACTTGGTTTTATGGTATCGCTATATTAGGAATGGAGGCCTTTATTAAAAAACGGGTATTTGCATATTGTAGGCATTTACTGTGTTAAAAGCATGGTGTAAAAATGTTGATTTCGACAAAAATGTCACTTACTGTGTTTTGATTTGGGACAGCCGATTTCTTCTTTTTATATTTATGTTTTTTTTTGTCTAAATTGTTTCCTTATTTTTGATTCATTTTTTTCTTATGTGTATGCTAAAAATAAATAAATTTTTAGGATACACATAACAATTATCATATATATAATATATTTATCTTTTATCTTTATTAAACATGCACTTATAACTATATGACAAGACTTGGATCAAATACACTTAAGTTTGTGATAATGTACATTTAATAATTGTTGTAGGGTATGAAGAAATGATGTGTGAAGAAATAAATAATCCATAATAGAGAAATAGATGCTTTACTGGCCAGTTGATAAATATAAATACACTGTATAATTATGACCTAACTGTAGGGGAGCGTGGAGACGACTGCTGCGCCGCACTTACACAATAGCGTGCCTTGTGTAATATAATTTGTAGCGTCAGCAGCCGCTACAATACTCCCCCCTTTATTTAAAAAAAAGAAAAAGAACGAAACTAAAAATTTAACAATACGAGAGATCAATATTAACATAGGTATAAAAAATTAACAACAAAAAATTATTATCAGTAACTTTTACTAGCGCTTGCGAATCGCGTCACATCATTAACATGTATCGAGTTACCGAGCGCTAGTTCTGAGAATGCAAATGAAGTAAAAACACTGTAGTGTAGTGATTCAATATGTGGTGCATTATAAATATAAACTATGTTAATCTATTTTTAGAACGTATGATTTACTTTAATTTAGAACACGACAATTACACCAATGCCGTTAAACTTCTTTTGCTCTTCATAAGTCGCTTGTACAGAGAGCTGGTCGTACGAAGAAGCAAATAGGTTTCATCCATCCTGCCAGCGATCTACACTATGCCGGACCGTGATGGGGGACGACAGGCGCTATCCAACACTGAGCGGCATCCATCCTCGCTTCCAAGTGTGATCAGCCGCATCGACGCGTGCACTGTCCCGTAGAGTGCCACCGCCGGTCCCATGTCGTTCAGCTACCTCGGAGTATGCTGCGTATTGTTCGTCTTGGTGCGGAATGCTGCCTCGCCACCAAGGTCAACATGCCTTACGCTTCATGCCTCGACGTACGCACTGTCCTGTAGAGTGCCGCCGCCGTCGTGTGCCGCTCCGGAATTCTCTGCTGCCCATGTTGCCGTGATCGCTGTTATCGGTAGATCGTCGTGTACCTTGTTCCAAATTTGGGACGCACGTGTCCTGACTCTGATGTTCTCCACAGTTAGGTCGTAAGCCCTTTTGGTCGTAGAAAAAGGGCGAGTCGTCTCCCATGAGTCCAGGATGCCTCCGTGTTCAGGCTGCTTGGCTGCACGCTGTTGCCACGCTGCACATGCACTTGTTTGATTCCGCTGACCTTGTGCATGTGCGTCGATGCCGCGTTGCCGAAGCTGAGCCGAAGGTTGTTACGTTTTCTTTGTCGGGGTCACCAATGTGGGGTATGAAGAAATGATGTGTGAAGAAATAAATAATCCATAATAGAGAAATAGATGCTTTATTGGCCAGTTGATAAATATAAATACACTGTATAATTATGACCTAACTGTAGGGTAGCGTGGAGACGACTGCTGCGCCGCACTTACACAATAGCGTGCCTTGTGTAATATAATTTGTAGCGTCAGCAGCCGCTACAATTGTTAATCTACCATAATCGATTTAAACTTTCGTGATTTGTACATATCATACATGTTTGTTTAACGGGTGTTAATCGCTTTACCTAACTTATTATACCGGCTTACAGCAGTCGTAAGCTACCGACGTTATAAACTGGACAAAAAACATTGATGTTTATATTATAAATGAGTTAGTTAACGCTATTAACACACGCTAAATAAACTTGTATGTTATTTCCCCATTGCCTTTTAATTTTAGTTATGAATTGAAATTAAACTACAGTTTATGGATGTTATTGCGGTTTCGCTGAGTCATTACATTAAAAGCGAATAATCGAGACCTAGATCTAATTTAATTTTAATGTGTAGCATTCGCGTAAACCAAAGAAGATAATATCTTCTTTGGTTTAATTTTTTTTTTAATTACATACATACATACATACATATCGCCACGCCTTTTATCCCCGAAAGGGTAGGCAGAGGTGTATTTCTACACCCACTTTTAGCCAGATATATTTTAGTCCCACGTAATAGGGGGCGAGCCTATTGCCGTACCGGGCACATTTCCAGACTCCGTGCTGCTACTGAGAGTTTCGTGACAGAAAAACCCAATAACACTGCCCGACCCAGGAATCGAACCCGGGACCTCCCGATCCCACGCGCACATTTATGCCGCGAGACCAACGAGGCAGTCAAAGATGGTATTTGCATCGTGTTATCCCTTAGTCGCCTCTTACGACACCCACGGGAAGATAGGCGGTGGTGACACTTGTATTCTATGCCGTCAACCACACGGCAAAATTAATTTTTTAAAATTAATAACCATATATAATATAGTTATTAATTTTTGGTCCAACGAACAGAAAGGATTAGGGCTCTTTATAATATAATGTTTATAAGGTACAGTATTCCCTGTCTACAATTTATAGCAAATAATAAAATATTGCTTCCTGGTCAGAAGCGATGCTTAGTTAATTAATTACATCGCTCTTTGACATAGACCGTCAATACGCTTTACTTAATATAAAACTGTATTTAATTTTGTATGTAGTTAAGATTTGACACAAATGGCTTTAGGCTTTGTATGACGATTTTATCGTTACCATCATTTCAACCCTTAGATGTCCTCCGCAATGCTCTGCACACAGACCGATCATAAGCCACTCCCTTCTTGCGTTGGAACGATTTACAGATGGTAATATAAAATTTGTTTAAACAACAGGACTGGTAATAATGAATTACCAGTGTATCCTATGAAAGAAAGAAAGAAACTTTTATTGCTGCGAGCATCACAACACTCACATAACAAAGGCATAAAATCAGATTAAAAGCATGTGTAGGTATATAAGCCAGATAAAAAAATAACAAAAATAATAATAAAAGGAATAACAACACACAAAAGCGAAGCACACATAATAAACATTATAATATTTTAAAATGAGCAGCAGCAACCAGGTGTTCAGTTCAGCATATGTCGGACTTGAAGCCCGACGCTGGTTTTCAAATGAACCCTGCACTGAACTCACGAATGTCACACCCAGTTGCATTGTACCACAGAACCCTTGGATACAAATAATATATATAATATATAATAAAAAATCAAAATACTAAATTATACTCGTAATATTAAAATAAACAAAATAAATGCATACAAATAAACTACTAACCACGGCTGTTGTAAATAAGAATAAACATATACATATTTTAATGAAGAAATATCAGTCTAGAATATATTCCATATTAAATTATATAAGTCCAACTGTTTCAATAATAAAAGATCACCTTAAGCCCGACAGCTTTGTCCTCTGATGACGAGAGCACCAATGCCTTGATAACCCTACTATTTGATATTCATTCTAAAACATTAATCGGATTTTATATCTATTTCTTCACATCCTTGATATAAAACATAAATGTGGTTTGAAACATAAGTTTGTAGTGCTAGTAAAGTTAGGGTGTGCTGAGTTTGCAGCTTGGCTCTAAATGTGATCTGATATCGTTTTGACCATGTGTGCCATCTGTGTTCACCTTGGCAATATTTTACATGAAATGTTTTTAGGGAGATTGATTTATTGTTATTTATATTATTCTTAAGCAGTTTGAAGTAGGTAAATATTAGTACTACAGATTCTTTATACAAAATATTATCCGAAATATTTCTTACACGAGCAATAATAAACTGCAATATATTCCAATTAAATCTCAGAACAAATTGGGTGTGATTTATTTTTATGTCAGTTTTATTATGTCAGTTTTAGGAATTCATTAAAATTTCATCAATGCCTACGTTCAATATCTATAATTGTGTAGTGATGGTATTACCTTGCCAATACTTCACTTGGTTGTAAGTTCAACAATAATCAAACTAACGGCCCGAACGATACCAATCATGGTTTAAGCAGACGCCTTGCCGTTTAGTACATGAGAAAAGATTTTGAACGATACATAAATTGTTGTTCTGATACTGTTTTCTTTGTGTCCGTTGATTGCATTTTTGTAGAATCCCCTACGACACAGTATTCATTCACTGTGCGAAAGTGATCTTAAAAACCTCATCAATTAACTTCTACGGTACCTAATTGGTTACATTCATGTAATGTTATGACTATGTTTTCTTTGTTCAATGAAAATAATGCCAAGGAAAACATTGAGACCTCTGCTACTCTGACGAAGCAAGAAGTAGTAAGTAGGCAGTTATAGGAGGAGTTTATTCTGCTAAGCACAATATACATTACCTTTAATTATAGTAATGCAAAATTAAGTCATACATTTATTTATTTATTCTTCATATACACAAAGTATATAGGCGGACTTAACGCCATGCGCATTATCTACCAGTCTACTTTAGAGTGGTGCAGAGAGATAATAAATAATAATAATAATAATAATAATAATCATGTATTCGCATCAAACATGGTATGAAAGGGTGTTACAATCTAAAAAAGGTACAAACATGTTTCGCTAGATTATAGCATGCAAAAAATTCATTTTTCGACAATCTATTTGTAATACTTAAGAAAACAATATTAAAACTTTGCGTCGATAAATTCTTTTACATCATAGAAATTATATTCATTTAGCCAAGTATACAATATTTTCTTAAATGATCTTATTTTGAATTCCTTGAAATGTTTTGGTAGTTTATTAAAAATACGTACACACATTGCTAGACAGCTTTTGTTATACTTGGTAAGTCTCGGGGTATCATTTAATACCAATCTAAAAGGATCTCTCCTATTTCGGCAATGCACTTCATCTGCTGTTTTAAACAATTCTTTATTCTTGTACACAAACATACATATTTCATAAATGTAGAGAGACGGCAAAGGTAACAAATTCAGTTCTTTGAATATTGGCCTGCATGAATCACCCGGTTTAAGGCCATTTATAGCCCTTATGCATTTCTTTTGCGCTATAAATGCCCTATTGAAATCTACACTATTACCCCAGACTATAAGCCCGTATCAGAGTACGGATTCCACGTAAGCGTGGTAGGATATGATGGCAGTTTTTCTATTTGTTACATTTTTTATTTGCCTTAAGGCATAAACAAATTTATTAATTCTATTTGTAATATTATCTAGATGTGATTTCCAATTTATGCATTCGTCTATTATTATCCCAAGGAATTTTGTATGTGTCACCTGTTTTATATGATTTATATTTAGATTGATAGTATATTTATTATTATAACACTTGTTAAATTGTATATAAACGGATTTATCTAAATTAATTTTCAAATTATTTATGTCAAGCCAATTTAATAATGAATTAATTGTAATATTTATGTCAGACTCATGATGTATAATTGTATTATTGTTTTTATTAGTTGTCACTATGATTGATATATCATCAGCAAATAGAATGCATTTGTGATTCGTTATTTTTGTAATGTCATTAATATATAGAACGAATAAAATTGGCCCCAATACGCTGCCCTGCGGGACACCACATTCGATTTGCCTATATGTTGAGGAGTATGAAGTTAAGTAACGATTTGCGTTTATTTTATTAATAACGACGCTTTGTCTTCTACCACGTAAATAAGAGGATATCCACTGCAATGCAGGTCCTCTTATCCCCATAGCTTCCAGTTTAAGTAGTAATATGTCATGGGAAAACATATCGAACGCTTTCGATAAATCAAAAAACAACCCCGTAGTAAAGTTGTTGTTATTCACGTTCGTGAGCACTTCGTTAACAAGGGAGAAGACTGCTAGTGTAGTCGATTTAGATTTTTGGAATCCAAATTGATCATTAGTTATAATCTGAAATTTCGTGCAATAATTTATTAATCTTTTGTGCATACATTTTTCAAATATTTTAGAGATTATCGGTATAAGAGTAATTGGACGGTAATTACTAATATCAGATTGTTCTCCCTTTTTGAATAAAGGTTTGACTACGGATAGTTTTAGTGCTTCTGGAAAAATGCCGAGTGAGAATGACATGTTTATTAAATATGTCAAGATCCCCGTGATCTCATTGCAGCATGTTTTCAGGATTTTCGTGTTAATTCCATCATAGCCCTCGGATGCAGTGTTATTCAGACCCATAATTTCCAGTTTGACCTCGGTCTCTGACATAGGTCTCAAGAACATTGAATTGCCAGATGGAATTACATTAAGGTCACGGCAAGTTTTTGTTGTCTGTGTTTGTTTACCCATAAGGCCAACATAGTAATTGTTGAAGTGAGAAGCTATTTCAGTGGGGTCTGTAATCTCAATATTATAATTTTTTATGATTCCCATGTTATCTTTTCGGGTGGTGTTATTTATCTCATTCTTGATTACGTTCCATGTGGCTTTGCATTTATTTTCATGTTTGTTTATGTAATGTACATTTGCATTTATTTTAGAATTAAAAATGCATCTTTTTAAGAGCTTCGAATAATTTATATATTTGATTTTGTTACTGATAGTTTTATCTTTATAGTATCGGTATCTTAAATTACGTTTGGTTTTACAACTTTGCATGAGACCTCTGCTAATCCAGTGTTGTTTCTTTTTGTTAAGTATATAAATTTTTACTCGTATTTTTGGAAAGCATAATTTATAGAACAAGCATAGTAAATCATGAAAATCACTAAATGCAGCATTTACATCGTTTTCCAGGTATACACTAGACCACGATAAACTTTGTAGGCAATTCTTGAATTTTTTAATGTGATCTAGTCTGTAATCAGTTTTGTAAGTGTAGTATGATGTTGGCATATGCGGTTTATGTTGTATCGGAAAGCTTAGCATCTGTGCAGTGTCATGGTCCGAGAGTTGCAGTGGTAGCACAACAGCGTTAGCGTTATGAATATTGCTGAGTATATGGTCGATGCATGACAATTTACGCGTGGGCACATTTATATGAATTGTCATATTATAATTATTACATAAATCTTGCAGTTGATTGGTAATATTGCCCTTTTTCAGAGTATTAATGTTAAAATCACCAGTAATAACAATGTTTATTTTAGCTTTGTACTTATTTAAGATATCGTGAAGCAGAGAGTTTAATTTTGTAAAAAATTGGTTTGGATCTGATTGAGGAGTTCTATAAATACACATGACAATTAACTTCAAGGTGGTTATCTCTATACCACAGCATTCAAATGTGTTTTGTGACGCGCATTTTTGTGCAAGTGACATTTCTTTAAAAAATATGCCTTTTTTAACTAAGATGCAGGTGCCACCTCTTTTTGTTTCCCTACAATTGTTAACCGCCATCTGGTAGTTATATACTTTTATATAATTTTCAGTACCTTTTTTTATAAAGGTTTCAGAGAGACATATTACATCTGGATCATTTTTCCCTTCCTTTAATTCCTGTATGGTTAATTCAAGTAGTTCTTGTTTGGCTAATATGCTAGCAATATTTTGGTGGAATACTTTGAATCTAGGTGTTGTCTTATCAACATCATTTTCAAGGACGAAAAAGCTTATCATTTTTACTTACGATAGGGAAATAAAAAGGTATAGTGCCCTTGACTGCACGGTTGGCGTAGTGGTTTAAGCGGCCGCCTCACCGCTTGACACTGCGCCGAGTGTTGTGGGTTCGATCCCCACACGAGGCAACACTTTGTGTAATTCACAAATTGTTGTTTCGAGTCTGGGTGTTCATTGTGTCCGTTAGTTGCATGTTTGTAAAGTCCCCCGCGACACAGGATTTAGTCCTAATGCGGGAGTTGTCTTTTTTTAAAAAAAAAAGAAAAAAAAAAAGAAATGTGTATTTTTTTTCCGCATTGTGAATGCTTATTATGTGTAGCTTCGGATGGTGGTGATTGTTTTTCGCTAAGACTCTGAAAATAAAAAGGGATTGTACCTTTTTTTGGTGCAGGTCTGCCATTAACGATTTTTTCGGTTGATTTGTTACACATTAAGCGTTTTTTGAGTGCGCATGGATCCAAATACTTCTCGTTATAGTCTATGCAATCTATAACGTAATTTAACGCCTTGCAAATATCATAGTGTGTATATTTTTTATAAAAGGCGTTCGCTTTAAAATCCAGGAAATGACAATTTTTGTATTTTTTGCATAGATTTTTTAAAGAATTGTTTAAATCAGCAATGTCTATATACACGTTTTCTACTACTTTAAGTACAATAATACTGTTTTTCCTATGTTTCTGTAAAATCAATCGCAGTTGAGACAAAAGTATTTTTAAGTTATAGTCATTTTCACCAACACAAATTATGAGTTTATCGTCAGATTTTAACTTAATATTAAAGCAATTCTGGATAATATTGGTACTTTGTGCATTTGGCTTCGTTTCAGCGACGACTTTGTATTTCTCGTACTGTGTATTTGTCCTTGTATGCGAAAGAGCCGCTGCTAGTCCGACGCACTGTTGTGTGCCGAAGATGAATATATTCTTCTTTATGGTGTCAATGTAACTTCGGTTTGTAACTGTGGGACATTCATGTAGTGATCTGGTGTTATGCAATGCATGTTGATCGTGAATTATGCTGGGTTCCTCGATTTGGGTGCTGGTTTGGAGATGCGTCATGGTTTGAAGGCGATTTGTGAGATTATTGACTTCGTGTTCAGTGGCTTTCAGTTGTTGTTGCAGACTTACTATTTGTTTTTGCAGACATAATATTAATTTGCCGCTGTCATACACATCTTTATTCGCCTTTGATGATAGAGGTGTAGAAGGTGTAGAAGACACGTTGTTTCTATGCAGGAATGATTTACTTTTATTTTTTATCCCGATACCTGGGGTTTCTGATATGGAGTAGGAACTGCATAGAGATTTTAATACCTTTATTTCTGCGCTTAACTTGTTAATCTGTTTGCGTAAATCGGTGTTCTCTAGCAATGTATTTTCTAGTTCATTTTCAGTACTTTCTAGTTTACCGGTCAGCTGTGAAATTGTCTCCTTTAGTTCTGAATTTGTTACTAGTTCAGATATTGTTCCGTCCACGCTCCTTGAAAGTTTGTTCGGGGTGATATATGACTCGTCAGATATTTCTGAGTCTGTGAGTATATGTGAGTCCTGGATTTTCGAGATATCATGTTTTTTTGTTTTATCACTTGGTGTTAGCGTTTCTACTGCATAAGGAATATTTTCTTTGAATGAAGGTGTTTTAAAAGTTTTGAGTTTTTTTCTCAGAGTAACATTAGATGTCATGGCGCTTGCGGCGGTGCCACTATCTTTCTTATTCTGAATACATGTCTTGCACCTCCAGTTCTTTTTGGAGTCTTGGTTCATAATTCAATATGTTTGTTCTGGGAAGCCATCGCAATTTAGTTCGAATCTGTTATTACAAATTGAGCAGAGTGCGGTATTTTTAATGCTAACAGATTTTTTACATTTGTGACATGTTACTAGTGATGCCATCTTGTGGCTGTTTCGCGGTACTTTTCTTCTCACTGGTAATGTAATCGATAAACACCTTTTTACGTGAAATTGGTCACAACACTAGTGGATCAGATGTCAGTTATGTCAACACAGTCATAAGATGTCTTATGATTCAAAAAACAACAACAAACTTTGTCCCCGACGGTTTTTAATTTTACAAATACGTCGTTTATCTTATTTGGGTGCACAGACTTCAGATTTGTATAGTTGGGCATGTGGGAATATTGAATAATGGTAAGTACTCACAGTTTTCTTCGATAAATAATCGCTCTTAAGACTCACAACATTGAAGTGTTCTAGCTAGTCCGTTCGTATTGCAGAATGTGGTTATTCTGGTTTGGCTGCAGGTATACTGTTGCAAACAATTCCTTGACGGTTCCAAACACTTCGGCACCTATGGCTATTAACTTTTAAACGATCTGTTGAAGAATTTAGTAATTTATCGAAATCGAATTACGAGAACAATGTTTACTGCACGATGACAGCTGTCAGATTTTCAAATAGGTGTATTATGCGATGTATATTAAGAAAAATACTAATTATTCAACTGTCGAGTATCTGGCATCCAGTGTTACGTGTATGTAAAACCCATGAAGAGAGAACAGTCAAACTGCGACCTTACGTAGTGAATGTAGTATGGCTTGATCGGGTACAGTGCGATAGTGAAAACAGTGGTAGCGGTGTTGTACGCAAAAAACGAGTAAGAAAGCGTATACTTGCGTACCTTCTTTTAAGTATACGAAAAATTACAAAAGTACCTAAATATCAGCGATCGACACTGGAGGTCACCTGTTAAGATCGGGGTTAGTTTGAGGGATTCATCTCAAATCAACAATAAGCCCGAGGGCGGACCCCGATTTTTGTAATATATTTGGCAATATTTTTTTGTGTCAGTAATAATTGTGTAACATATATTTACAATAAATTTCAAAGATTTTAAAAGTAATCGATTTTAAACTTTCGCGATTTGTATACATCATACAATATTATTTAGCGGCTCTTAGTCGCGATAAATTATTTATTTCAAGGCATAAATACTTCTGTTATTCTCCTACGTTTCTACCGGCTTGCAACGGTTGTGGTCGCGGAGGGACTCATTCTAGACGTTTTATTTTTATTACACTTTCCGGCCCGTAGCGGTTTGCAATAATCGATTTTAAACTTTCGCAATTTGTATACATCATACAATATTATTTAGTTGGTCTTAGTCGCGATAATTTATTTATTTCAAGGCATAAATACTTCTGTTATTCTTCTACGTTTCTACCGGCATTCAACGGTTGTGGTCGCGGAGGGACTCATTCTAGATGTTTTATTTTTATTACACTTTCCGGCCCGTAGCGGTTTGCAATAATCGATTTTAAACTTTCGCGATTTGTATACATCGGAGGGACTGAGGAGTCCCTCCGCGACCACAACCGTTGCAAGCCGGTAGAAACGTAGGAGAATAACAGAGGTATTTATGCCTTGAAATAAATAAATTATCGCGACTAAGACCCGCTAAATAATATTGTATGATTTTGAAAGTATGTACTTTTATACTTACTTTCTTTTTAGGCAAACCCGAGCCGGTCGTGTCCACCGTAAAAATTCGTCCATGCAGACGCATTCGACATTGTCGTGCGCGCTGCAACTATTGACCCTGAACCAAGTCAGGAATCAAGACATATGTACGCAGATTTATCGCCAGTGACAAATCTGTACACATAAAATTATTGCGTTACTGACTAACTGACATTCAACGCACGGCCAAAACTATTAGGTGCAAGAAGCTGAAATTTGGCATGTATGATCCTTGGAAACAGTAGGGATGCGCTAAGAAAGCATTCCTGCAGTTTTCACGGCATCGGACAAAAACAGTTAAATTAAAATACAATGTGCTGGCGTAACTGTGGGCATCCTCTAGTCCGGTATAAGCGTAATGTGTAAAGGATACATATGGGTATTGCTTATTATATTACAGACTAGCTGTTTCCCGCGGTTTCACCCGCGTCCTGAGGGAACTGCTTCACGAACCCGATTAATTGATATGCCTAAGTTACTCCTTGGTACATCAGCTATCCGCTAGTGAAAGTCCCGTCAAAATCGGTCCAGCCGTTACAGAGATTAGCGAGAACAAACAGACAGACAATCAGACAAAAATTGTAAAAAATGTCATTTCGGTATATGTACCGTGTATTGTCCATATGCATTAAAAAATTAATAAAAAGCGCTTATTTTAATATTACAAACAGACACTCAAATTTTATTTATATGTATAGATGTAAAGATTAGTCACGGCAGCCTATTTATGCTATACCTAACTAGCAAAGCAGCAGAACTACCAGAAATATTCCAGACCTACCAAGCCACTCCAACATTTTTAATCCATCCACTTAAAATAGAAGCCCCAAAACCAATTACACATTAAATAACCGCATACACGTCGGAGCACGTACCTCTCTCATAGCAACTTCACACTGTGCGGTGGTTATTTTATAATGACATGCAGGGGAGATGAGGGGAAGAGGGGGGGGGGGCAGGTGTCGAGTGCCGGCTAATGACGACGCCTGGCTGCATCTAATGATCGTTTGTCAAAGCAACACTATCCTATAGGTGTGAAGGCCATGTTTAGACGTTGTTAGTTTTTATGTGCTTAGCAAACTTCATAAAGCCATGTTTTCATTTTGCTTGTAGACGCTGGCGTTGTAAGAATATTACGAGAGCGTTACCCTGTTTGATAGATGATCTTATACCCATGTGAAGCGGAGAGTTCAATTTCTGGGCGTTGGGATAAAAGTACCATGAATTAACTTTAATTTAAAAGACCGGAGTGCTACGAAAAATGAACAATTAATATATAAAAATCTATTAATTTTAAGCGATAAAAGTATCCTACGTAGGCCCATTTGACACTTAGTCTTCGGTATGTGTTTTTTCCGTTACAAACTGACTGACTGACGACAATGCCAGCGGAAACTATTGGAAGAAGGTATCTGAAATTTAGCATGTATGTTCCTTGGGAAGCGCAGAGGTGCACTAAGAAGGGATTTCCGAAATTTCAAGAAACGGTAAAATCTTAATATATAAAATCCTTGCGTTACTGGCTGACTGACAGACACGCTACAACCGAAACTACTGGTCGCAAGAAGATGAAATTTAGCATGTATGTTCCTTGAGGAGTGTAAGGTAGCACTAAAAGAGGGTTTTTGGAATTTCCACGTCTAAGGGGGTAAAACTGGGGGTCAAAGTTTGTATGAAACTTTTTATTCCTTCAATGGCAATTTTCCGGTTGTCAACTGAGCAATATCGCGTTCGTTAGCTCCCGACAATTTAATTGATTTTCGTTGTTAAAAGTGCGCAACCAAAGTGAAAAGTGTATTTGACTTGGAGATAAACATCTAGTGTTATAAAATAATAGTGAATCTCTTAAGAATAGTGACTATTTTTGCCAAATATTGTGAAAAAAACCAGTGCTTGACAGTTGCAAAAATATTTTTTATAAACATACCCACAGCCTTAAAAATAAAATCGAATGATTTGATTGATAGTGAAGTGTCAAGTCGTAGTCATAGGAAGTGAACTGGGTTGCCATAGCCAATATAGGGTTGTCATACTAATACGAATTATCAGCCGATTTGGAAAATAGCTAATATGGATAAATGTTTTAAATGTAATTCTGAACCTGAAGAGAAAAGTGTTAAGATAAAATGCAAAGGCTGCAAACGTTTGATATGCGCCAAATGTAGCTGTCTTACGGCGACGGAAATACGTGTATTCGTACTACAAAACCCAAAATTATCATACCTTTGTGATGACTGTGAGACAGGTCTGAGGCAAGTTCCTGAGCTACGTAGGCTTGTTACTGAACTCCAACACCAGGTACAAGAGTTGAAATCATCCCAAGCATGTGCGGTAAATCTGGATGCTGTTATCGGTGAAATGGAGGACCGGCATAAGCGTAGTCGTAACGTGATTATTTATGGTATACCGGAGTCGCAAGCATCCACCGCCGAGGAGAGGAAGACAGATGATACCAACTATGTTAACCAATCGTTCAGCCACTTGTCCATTTCTAAACCGGAGATAGTTAATATATTTCGTCTAGGTAAACGCAACCAAACTGGCAACTCAAAACCACGCCCTATGAAATTAGTGCTTGCAAATAAATATATTGCTACCAGTGTATTGAAAAACAAAAGTAAGTTACCCAAACCAATCAAAATTTACTCAGATATGACACCGTACCAGCGAGACCAACTGAAGAAGTTGCGGGATGAGTTAGCCGCCAGGATTGAAAAAGGTGAGCAAGATCTTACGATTAAATATGTAAATGGAGTACCTAAAATAGTTACTCATACTACTACAAAAAACTAAAACCGCGACGCTTAACTGAACTCCTTATATTGTACACGAACCTGGCATCCATAACGGCAAAATTCGATTTATTCCTCAATGAAGTAAGAACATTCAGACCTACATTTATTTTCATAACTGAAACACATCTACACAGCGAAATAAGTGACAGTATTATAAAAGAACCTGGATATGTAATTTATAGGCATGATAGATACGCTAGGAAAGGAGGTGGTGTCTTAATATATGTCGCCCCTGAAATCAACGATATGCCTATAATTCCTAGGGTAAACCACTTAGGCCAGGACTCCCTGTTGGAAACATTGTGGCTTGATATTGAATTCCGAGAATTGAAATTCACTTTAGCTTGTATCTACCGTCCACCATTTCATATACTCCAGGAATCAGATAAAATTCTCTTTGATATGATTGAAAAAGCAGCAGCAGAAAAGACAGTATTGATTTTTGGAGACTTTAATTTACCCAACATAAAATGGTCACTTAACCAAGTTACTAATAATGATAAAGTTTGTGAGTTATTTATGAATATGTATGCTAATAGTAGTATGAGACAATTGGTTACACAGGTTACTAGAACAAGGAATAATGAAGAGTCACTATTGGATCTCATTCTACGAGGGTCAAACTGAAAGTTCTTAGAACTGGCCACTTATAAACAATATAATAAAAAAAATATTCTAAAATTTGAAAATAGAACTCTTTGCCAATATTACTGAGTATATATTTCATTCATTTGTCATTTGTTTTACGATTTGGCGGCAAATTGAAAATTGTCTGTGTCACGTCAACATGAATTTAACACGAGAAAATTTTCGTGCAATGATTTTTTATGACTTTCGATGTCATTTAAGTCAACAAGAAAGTTATGATAGACTACGATTGGCCTTTCACGATGAAGCCCCATCTCGTGCGACTGTTTACAACTGGTTTAATGAGTTTAAACGTGGTCGCCCTAATCTCACTGATGATGTACGTGAGGGACGGCCTTCTACGGCGACGACTGAAAATAACATCTGTGTTGTGCGGCGTATGATAGAGACTGACAAAAGAGTGACCTATCAGCAGATTCGGACAAGCTTAGGCATCGGTATGAGTCAAGTGCACAAAATCCTCCACGAACATTTAGCGGTCAGGAAGCTTTGCGCCCGGTGGATACCTCATAATTTGACTAAGGCTCAAAAACTCCATCGTGTGGATTGGTGCCGTAAAATGATTGAAAGATTTAACGGAGGTGACTCAAATGCTGTGTTCGACATACTAACAGGTGACGAAAGCTGGATTTACTGTTATGATCCTGAAACCAAAAGACAATCTGCTCAGTGGGTGTTTCCTTTCGAGGAGTTGCCAACTAAAGTGAAGAGAGATCGAAGTGCGGGAAAAAAAATGGTGGCCTCGTTCTTTGGAAGGATAGGTCATTTCGCAACAATTGTGTTAGAGGATCAAGAAACAGTTTCTGCAGAATGGTACACTACCAATTGTTTGCCACTTGTCTTGGAAAAAAAACGAGAGAAACGACTTCGCAGTAGGATCCTCCTTCACCACGACAACGCCTCGTCGCACACCGCCAAGCGAACGATCGACTATTTGGCGACATCAAACGTTGAATTACTGGGTCACCCGCCGTATAGCCCCGACCTCGCGCCTTGTGATTTTTATTTATTTCCAAAAATTAAAGAAAAACTTAAAGGAAAGCGGTTTATGAATGCTGAAGAAGCGGTGGCTGCGTATCGCGATGCCATTGAAGAGACCCCTAAGGACGAGTGGGCAAAGTGCTTTTCCCAGTGGTTCCATCGCATGCAGCGGTGTATTGACGTCAATGGACAATATTTTGAAAAGATATAATAAAACTAATAACTGGCTAATGTAATCAGTTTTTGATTTTCTAAGAACTTTCAGTTTGACCCTCGTATGTAATGATGACACTTTGATAAGTGACGTTGCATATCATCCCCCAATAGGCAAAAGTGATCATTTGGTTCTTACTGCTACAATACAAATAACTGATTTTAGTGATGTCAAAGCTACTAAAGAATTACAATATGATTTCTTTAATGCCAACTATGATGTGATTAACACATACTTGTCAGAAAATTTCAATATTAACGGTAGTTCATCTAATGAGGTGTGGTTTGATTTTAAAAACCAGATACATTTAATACAGGAAAAGTACATAAACAGAAAATGTAGCAACAGAAATAAACGAGTCCAGAAACCATGGATAAATAAAGAAATAATTGATTTAACTAAGGAAAAGAAAAGATTGTGGAGTGTTTACAGAATAGACAAAAATAGTAGGTCATATAATGATTACAGGACCATTAATAACAAAATTGTTCAACTAAGCAGATCTAGAAGAACACACTTCGAGGCAAATATCATTAATTCGGGCGCGAAATCATTCTACGCATATGTTAGAAAACAACTTAATTGCAAGGTCGGCATCCCTACAGTATTGAAAAACACCTGTGATGAGTTAATTGTAGAACAGAAAGAAATAGCTGAACTATTTGCAGATCAATTTGAAACAAGCTATATCAGGGAACCTCATGGCCCTCTACCAAATATTAATATGCCCAGAATTGAAAATTCTTTCAGCGATGTTACCATCACAGCCGAGCTAGTTCAAAAGACACTTCTGACATTCAAAGACACAACAGCTACAGGTCCTGATGAGATACCATCCATTCTGCTAAAAAAGTGTTCATCTACAGTTGCTGACAACATTGCAGAGATTATGAATATATCCTTGGAAACTGGGCTCTTGCTGACGATTGGAAGAATGCTACTGTAGTACCGATTTATAAAAAAGGGAACAAGCTATTACCAGCAAATTACAGACCTATAAGTCTAACGAGTGTGTTATGTAAATGTATGGAAAAAAATATAGCTGAAAAACTTAGATTGTTTTTAAAGCAGGAACACATTATACAGGATGAACAGCATGGTTTTGTTCCAAGACGTTCAGTTACCACAAATCTTCTTATGTGTGTCAATGAATGGGTGGAAAATCATGACAAGGGGCAACCCACAGACGTGATCTATCTTGATTATGAGAAAGCTTTCGATCGTGTCCCATTACGGCGCCTTATACATAAACTAGAGCATTTTGGTATACGAGGAAAGATATTGGCCTGGATTAGTGACTTCTTATCTCAAAGAAAATTCTCTGTACGTGTTGAAAATACGTTATCTACAGCGCATCCGGTATGGACCGGCGTGCCGCAGGGATCTGTGCTCGGGACATTAATTTTTATACTGTACCTGACTGACCTGAATAGCACTTTACATCTGCCGCTTTCATTGTTTGCTGATGATACAAATTTTTTTGGTAATCCATGTGTACAATCACAAGAAATTCAGAATGACTTGAATGCCATCCTTGAATGGACCAAGCAATGGCTGTTATCGCTTAATTCTACCAAGTGTACTGTCTTGCACATAGGTAGGACAAATCCTTGTGTACCGTACTACCTAGGACAGCATCAATTGACACCAGTAAGTACGCAGACAGATTTGGGCGTCACAATAAGCAAAGATTTGAAATGGGAAACCCATATTGTGAAAATTGTGAAAAGAGCTAACTCCATGTTGTATCTAATAAGAAAAGCGTTCAGATGTCTCAATCCCAAAAAAAATTGTGTGCTCTATAAAACTTATATAAGACCTCTTCTCGAGTATGCGTATGTTATGTGGGACCCTTATTTTAAGAAAGACGTGATTCAATTAGAAAATGTACAGAGCAGAGCTACCAAAATGGTCCACCAACTAAAAAATAAAACCTATGATCAGCGTTTAAAGGAACTTGGCCTCATGACTCTTGAGAACCGCAGACAGAGAGGAAGTCTCATCAAGACGTATAAGATACTGAATGGCTACTATGATGATGACAGGATTAAAGAACTGTATGTAGCAAATGAAAATAAACATCTCAGAGGGCACCCGTTAAAGTTACACCAGACTCAGTCGAAACTCAACCCTTTGAAACACTTTCTACCTAACCGTGTTGTCAAGGAGTGGAACAAGCTCCCAGAAAATGTTGTTATGGCACCCACATTGAACACTTTTAAGAATAGACTCGACAAAATCTCCAAGTCTCAAGACACACACGCATCAGCTTAATAAGCTGCTAGTGTGGTTCAAATATAATAATAATAATAATGGATTGAATCCAAACTTTGTATAGTAGTTCCTCAAACGACGATAGTTAACACTATGAATTACTGGAAATGTTTCCCCTAAGGGGGTAAGGTCAAAGTTTGTATGTAACTTTTTATGTCTCTAATGGATTGGCTTCAAACTTTTTATATTGGTTCCTTAAACGACGATAGTGAACACTAAGAATTTGTTTTTTTTAAATGCCGACCCTCAGTGGGTAAGATAAAGTCAAAGTGTGTTACTTATTATTACTTCAGTGAATTGACTTCAAACTTTATGTATTGGTTCCTCAAAACGATGATAGTAAACACTAAGAATTAGTATTTTTTTAATTCCCACCCTCAGGGAGTAAGATAGAGGGCCAAAGTGTGTATGAAACTTATTATTCCTTCAGTGGATTGACTTCAAACTTTGTATATCGGTTCCTTAAACGACGATAGTGAACACTAAGAATTTGTTGTTTAAAGTTTCCGACCTTCATGGGGTAAGATAAGGGTCAAAATGTGTTACTTATTATTCCTTCAGTGGATTGACTTCAAACTTTATATATTGATTCCTCAAAATGATAATAGTACATACATACATAGTCTCACGCCTATAGCCCCGAAGAGGTAGGCAGAGGTGTATTTCTACACCCACTTTTCGCCAGATATACTTTAGTCCCACGTAATAACAGGCGAGCCTATTGCCGTACCGGGCACATTTCCAGACTCCGTGCTGCTACTGAAAATTTCGTGACAGAAAAACCCAATAACACTGCCCGATCCAGGAATCGAACCCGGGACCGCCCGATACCACGCGCACATTTATGCCGCGAGACCAACGAAGCAGTCGTATAGGGTTTGATGTCGAGTTTTCCGTCTCTACGCAAATATGGTATTTGCATGATAATAGTGAACACTAAGAAAATTCTTTTTGGAAATTCCCACCCTAAGAGGGTGAGATCGAAGGTAAAAGTTTGTATGTAACCTTTTATTCCTATAATGGATTGACTTCAAACTTTGTAAATTGGTTTCTCTAATGACCTTAGTAAACATTAAGAAAATCTTTTTAGAATTTCTAACCCTAAAGGGTTAAAAAGGGGAGCCGGAATTTGTATGAATCTTTTTTATTCCTTCATTGGATTAACTTCCGTTTCAGGTAGTAGAGCCTTGCTGATTTCAGCACGAATTGGCTGGCTCGACCGGGGAAGTATGTGACGTCGCGCCCCGGCGCCCGCGAGCCTCGCTACGAGTGACGCACAGCAGTGGGCCGCCCCCTCGCCCACTCCTCCTCGCCGGCCTTATAAATACCGGTGACACACGAGGTTTCGCTCCCTTTGCTCCGGCCAACACCACAAAGCTGAGTACCTCATCCGAAGACCTGTGAAGTGCCAACGTACCCCCCACGCCCTGGATAATTGTCTCATCGGCTAATCTCAAGTGTCAGTTTTTTTTGTATAATTAAAGCCATTGTGTAACTGGAATATAACGCGAGTTTAAACTTTCCTGGTGATATTTTTTATTTATTTCCCGTAAGTCAACCTAATTATCTCTCTTTAATTGCTCGGCGAGTGATCGCTGTCGAGCCGCCAACCGGTTCTAACCGCTTAGCCGTTGAACTAACGAGCCTCGTGTTCGCGAAAAAAATATTGTGATTCAACCTTTGAGTGACCTTTAAGAAATTTTTTTTAATCCTTTACCACCATTGTATAATTTAGTGTATTTCAGCTTTTTTTAGCACGGTTTTCTATTTTCTGGCGATATTTAATTTTTTTTCTAGTGCCGGCGTAAATACTTAGATTTTCTATTATTGTTTTGTAATAATGGCTTACATTATAAATTTCTCATTATTAACTAAAGCGGAATTAGAATATGAGACCACAATACGCGGCGTTTCAAAGCCTGACGATCCCCGCAAACAAATCGCTAAACTTTCAGTTAAAACTCCCTCAGAGGATATATTATCTTCACCCTTCCCACCAGAAGAGGATGTGGCAGAAGTGGAAAAGTCGTTATTAAGATCAAATAAACACTTATCTATGTTGGAAGCAAACTATACTTCCGAGCTTCAACAGAAGGTCGAAACCGTGCTACACCATTGTTTTCATCGACTGAATAGGGTGGATACCGGCAGTCTGGATATTAAAAAAATTGAGTCTGTGTGGAATAAATTTAATGACTTATATGCGAAATAACAATTAATCACGAGCCGTAGTTCGCGGTCGGATTGCTCAGTGGCAGAGGGAAACACTTCCTATAATTACGACCGAAAGCTTTTTTCAGAATTAGGTAAATTCAAATTTAACGGTAAATCATGTGTAATATCCTTTATCGAAAAAATTTATGAATTTACGTCCTGTAGATCTATTCCACACGACAAGATGTTGTCTTTCGCTTTTGAAATATTTTCGGGTGACGCATTAGTTTGGTATCGTTCTGTTAAAAATAATGTAAAGACTTGGTTAGAACTTTGCGAACTTTTGAAACGAGATTTTAGTCCGCATAACTACGATTATCGGCTTATGACGGAGATTCGTCAGCGCTCACAGGGCAAAAACGAATCAATAACTATTTACGTGGCAAAAATGCACGGTCTGTTTTCGCGACTTAGTTCTCCTATTGCTGATTCGGAGAAGCTAGAAATTTTACTAAATAATATTAGACCTTGTTACACTAATTGTCTGCTCACTGCAAAGGTTGTTGATGTTGATAGTCTGGTCGAAGTTTGTCGTCTTTTTGAAAATTACCAAAGTCGCAGTAAGCAATTTTCTGAACCCCCTAAAGTTTCAAAGAATACTGTAGCACCCGATCTAGCGTATAATTATCCGTTTTTTAATTTTTCTTGTAACAAAAATGTTTACAATCATAATCACTTCAATAAATATAACTCTGTCGCTGATACATCGAGATACAAGTCTGTACCACAAGTTAACGCCGTATCGAGTACTTCTAATATAAATAAAAATTTTTGCGTGCGTCGTAGATGCAATTCGCACTCATTACGTAATTGCCGTCAGCCACACTACCTAATCTGTTTTAAGTGCGGCACAAAGGGTTTCAAGGTGTCAGACTGCCCCAATTGTAAATCTAAGTCGACCCCTACAGTTTCAAAAAACTAGTTAACAAGGATTGTGGAAAATCAAATTATACAACTAATTGTAATAAAACAGAGTGGAATAATTGGTTGGACTTTTTAAAAAAATTCTTTAGTAGCTATCATATATCCTCAATCCGTAATTCTAAAGTAGAATATTTACCTTACGTTACTATAAAATTAAACGGAATACCTACCACTGGTCTTTTAGATTCTGGATCTTGCGTTACAATTTTAGGTAATAATTTGCATAACTTATTTTTGAAAGACGATGTTTTGGATAAATCACAACAGCTGGCGGCGAACGATTTGAGTCTTTGGGATCGGTGTTTCTACCCTTTGAGTTTCAGGATAAATTGATTAACTTAGAAGTTCATGTTGTACCTGGGATTCAAAATTCCCTTATCCTTGGCATGGATTTTTGGCGAAGCTTTGGCCTATTTCCTAACAAATTAGAGTCTGTTTTGATTGTGAACAAGTCTGACGCTCAAGTAATGGAGTTGCAGGCAGTTCCCCCTACACATCTTGTTTCTTATGATCATCTTACAGTCGACCAGAGAGCTACCGCTGACAACATTATTTCTAAATTTACCGATATTTCATACGAGAAGCGGGGTCTCGGTTAAACAAATATTATTTCTCATTCAATTGATACAGGTGATTGTCCCCCTATTCGGCAAAGATTTTATCGCATGTCTCCCGATAAACAAAGAATTTTAATAAAGCATCTTGACGACATGCTCTCAGAGGATGTTGTTGAACGATGTGAAAGCCCATGGTCAAACCCGGTCATTTTGACCCCTAAGTAGAATAATGAACTGCGTTTCTGTTTGGACAGTCGTAAATTAAATTCCGTTACAAAAAAAGATGCTTATAGCTTGCCTTATATTTCGGAAATTTTAGATAATCTGAGAGATGCTAAATACTTGTCTAGTTTAGATTTGTCTAAATCTTTTTGGCAAACATTAATTAAAGAAGAGGACCGTTGCAAAACAGCCTTTTATATTCCTACGCGTGGCACATTTCAATTCAAAAGAATGCCCTTCAGTCTTACGACTGCGCCAGCTACTCAACAACGATTAGTTGATATTTTATTTTATGGTCCAGAATTTGAAAATAAGGTTTTCTGTTTTATTGATGACATAATCTGTATAACGTCCAGCTTCAACGAGCATATTACTCTTTTATTACGCATTCTTAATAAACTAAAAAGCGCTAATTTAACAATTAATCTCGAAAAATGTCAATTTTTTAGAGATAAACTAAAATATTTAGGCTATGTTGTCGACTCTAGTGGATTGCATCCCGATCCGGATAAAGTAAATTCAATGAAAAATTATCCCAATCCTTCTAATAGAAAAGAAGTACGTCGATTTTTAGGCGCAGCCTCGTGGTACAGGCGTTTTATACCGAATTTTAGCTCTATTGCTGCACTCTTAAATAAGTTAACATCTCAAAGTAAAAACGCACCTCCATTCTGTTGGACGACAGAGGCTAATGAGGCGTTTAATAACCTAAAGAATTGTTTGATTTCCTCCTCGGTGTTGGCTTGTCCTGACTACTCGCAACCGTTTGAAATACACTCAGATGCTAGTGATTTTGGACTTGGCGCGATCCTCTGTCAAAGGTTAAATGGTGAGGAAAGAGTCATAGCATACTATAGCAAATCACTCACTAAGGAAGAAAAAAATTACAGTGCCACAGAGCGCGAGGCCCTGGCTGTTCTATCTGCTATAGAACACTGGCGTTGTTATGTTGAAAATGGTAAAAAGTTTATTGTTTACACAGATCACGCTGCTTTGAAATGGTTCTTGACCTTAAATAACCCTACTGGCCGGTTAGCCAGATGGGGAGTTCGCTTATCTTCCTATAATTTCGAAATACGTCATCGTCGGGGTTCCGATAACGTTTTACCTGATTTTCTGTCTCGCTCTTTACCCGTTTCTGCTATTGCTAATGATATAAATATAGATATTAATTCTAATCAGAATTTACCAGTTTCTACTAATGATCCTTGGTATTTAAATATCTATAAAGGCTGTTTAAGTTCTCCGACTTCCTTTGTTAATTATCAAGTAATAAACAATAAATTGTATTGTTTTAAAAAAACATTAAACCCTCTCACTAGAGAATTTCAATGGAAAGAGGTTATTCCGTCTGACCAAAGAAATGACATTCTAAGGGAGAAGCATTCTTCGCCCACTGCTGGACATCTGGGTATTTTTAAGACATACAAACGTCTCGCACTTAATTACTTTTGGCCTGGTATGTACACCGATGTTGTCAAGTTTGTCAGTTCATGTGAACCTTGTATCACCCATAAACACCAAAATCACCCAAATTTAGGTCTAATGGGAAAACCCAAATCATGTCAAAAGCCCTTTCAGATGATTAGTATTGATTTGATTGGTCCATTGCCTCCCAGCAGAAAACAAAACACTTTTATATTTGTGGTCAGTTGTTGTTTCTCTAAATATTGTTTACTTTTCCCCATTAAACGGGCAACTGCAGAAGTGATAACAAAAATTCTCGAGGAAAATGTATTTTTGGTGCATGGAATTCCATCTACTATTGTTTTGGATAACGGTAAACAATTTATTAGCGCAACCTTCAAAAGTATGTTGTCAAAATATTAAATTCCAAATTTGCATTTTACACCGTTGTATACTCCCCACGTTAACTCAGTTGAACGTTACAACAAAACCATTATGACAGCTATTTCAACTTTCATAGAATCTGATCATCGAATCTGGGACACTCTAATCACTAAAGTTCAATTCGCCCTTAACTGCGCAGTTAGTGAGGTTACTGGTTATTCTCCTAATTTCCTTGTTTTTGGTAGGGAGGTCATAACATGTGGTTCTCAGTATATTGACAAGGAATTTAATTCCAATATGGTGCTTGAACCACGGGACGGCTATGCCGAAACTTTAGGCTACTTATCTTCTATTTTCGAGAAGGTACATTCAGCTCTGTTGTCGGCCCACCAACGAAATTGTTCATCTTATAATCTTCGCCGTAAACCGGCAGAATTCAATGTCGGTGATATAGTTTGGAGCAGAACGTTTCTACTTAGTGACAAGGATATATACTTTAGCAAGAAATTGGCGCCTAAATTTATTAAATGTAAGATTGCCTCAAAAAAGTCACCTCTAGTATACAAACTTAACGACATGGCCGGAAAACCTTTAGGCGAATGGCACATCAAGGATTTAAAGTTGATTAATTACAAAGAATAATAAAAGTATAAAAACAACAATGTTAGACTGCATAATTATTTGTGAAGGCCAACAAAGGTTCTTTTGTTTTTGAGTCGAAGCTCACAAGATAATGCATTGTGTTGTGTTAATGATTTATGTAAACATGCTAACATAAAATGAATAAATGTTTCAGTTATAAATTGTAATAAAGTTTATTACATGTAATATTGTTACAAAGAATCTGTTGTTTATCTAACTATCAGTTATGGCTCAGTGGTTAAAAAGTTGTTGTCGGATGGGTCTGTGGTTCGATTCTCGCATGTGTATTTTCTTTCCGCAAATCTATTTGTTGAAATGCATCTTGATTGGCGTATTGTTTTTCGCCGTGCCTTGTTCTGAAGTTCTGTTGTTATTCTTAATTTTGTATAAATTCCATAATCAAATTGTTATTATAGGTACTTTATAAACATTCAGGGTGATTAACCGTGCGTCGCGAGCTCGGAACAGTCGAATAGTACCTACCATTTAGATCGTACCTACCTAGTTGTCGTTATGACGCACGCGCGTTCACTCAGCGACGCGCCGATAAATAAATGCCTAACTAATGATTCACCATTGTTTACATTCAAAAGGTGTTTACTGGTCGTGTTGTAGTTATTAATTAGAGCAAAATATTTATTAATTTCTTTCCTTTGACATTGAGCAGTCCGGTCGTGTCTGCGGCTTATATTATTTTTGTTCATCTTTACGAAAAATCTGTTGTTATACCTAACTATATTCAAAAAGTTTACTTATCTAGTGGCAAAGGCCGAACCCAAGATTTATAAGTCGTAGGGCTAGATCAAGTTTCTTATATCTACAAATCATTATTACCTAATAATTACCCTAAGCGCTTCTCCATAGATTGTTATCTTTAATATTAAGCTATTACACTGGCCTCGGCATTTACATGTAGGTATGTGTGATGAATTATGAATGATAAATGTTTATGTTCAAATTCAGACTGCCGTTGTACGCGTGAAGAATGCAAGCGTGGGTCATTATTATTTAGGTATCCTAATTAGCGTATAGGGTTGTCACTTGTTCAAGGTACTCATGCCCTTGTTTTCTCTAATTTCAGGGAGTATCTTCAGGACTGCTACGCCCGTTGGGCTAGGGAATTTTCCTTAGGGAAAATCCCGGCCTAACGGGGGGGGGTGTGTGACGTCGCGCCCCGGCGCCCGCGAGCCTCGCTACGAGTGACGCACAGCAGCGGGCCGCCCCCTCGCCCACTCTTCCTCGCCGGCCTTATAAATACCGGGGACACACGAGGTTTCGCTACCTTTGCTCCGGCCAACACCACAAAGCTGAGTACCTCATCCGAAGACCTGTGAAGTGCCAACGTACCCCCCACGCCCTGGATAATTGTCTCATCGGCTAATCTCAAGTGTCAGTTTTTTTTGTATAATTAAAGCCATTGTGTAACTGGAATATAACGCGAGTTTAAACTTTCCTGGTGATATTTTTTATTTATTTCCTGTAAGTCAACCTAATTATCTCTCTTTAATTGCTCGGCGAGTGATCGATCCCGGCTACCCCGTGGAAATCAATCACTCGTGCGACAAGTACTACCCTCTCACAGAAATCGACGTAAGTAATAGTATCCAAACTGTTGCATTTTGTTCGGTGAGTGAGGGTGCCGGAGGCCCGTCCCCTATTCTTTCTCCCCCACCCCATTCCTCCTCCTATCCCTTTGCCTAACCCCAAGGGGCGGCAACGCACTTGTGACTCCTGTGCGAGCGACAGCTCGTGTTCATGGGTGGCGGTAATTGCTTACCGGCGTTCCGTCTGCTCGTTCAAACTTTGTATATGTATAGGTTCCTTAAATGACGTTAGTGAACATCAAGAAAGGAGTTTACGAAGTCACTCTCCTAGGGGGGGTGTAGGGTTAAGAAAAGTGTCACATTTTGTAATATAAAAAACTTTAATGGATTCACTTGAAGCTTTGTATAGCGATTCCTTGAGTGACGTTAGTTAATTTTACCACTAAAACGGGGAGTTCAAAAAGGGGTCCCAGTTTGTATGAAACTTTTAAATCCTTCACTTGATTTTTATTTTCATCGTCGCTGATGTGCATTTAATTTCCATTCATTTAAATTTATGCGGTTGGCTCTCATCTAAGCGCTCTTCATCTACACTAACTAAAATGTATGATGGTTTTTTATATGACCAATAGAAGCCAAAATACTTAGAACCATTATTATGCAATTTTTACATTTTTTCTATTATTGCTTTGTCCAACTGGTGACTAAAGGCTTAACTCATTCCTATAACATACACATCTAAATCGATTCAGCCATTTAAAATTACCCTGAATTAATAGACAGACAGAAAAACAAACAAAATAAATCATTGGGGTACTACACGGAAGCAGTTAAATATTATTTTTTTGTATAATCTGTATATAAAATCCTTGCGTTACTGACTGACTTACAGACTGACTTACAGACTGACTTACAGACTGACTTACAGACACGCTACAGCCGAAACAACTGAGCGAAAGTAGGTGAAATTTAGCATGTATGTTCCTTGAGGAGTGTAGAGGTATTTGTACCCTCCCCGTGGGATCTCCACCTCGTCGTGGTGGCGGGGCTCAGTAACCGTGGCTTGGATCTCCGCGATGAAGCTAAGAGGAATCCCTGGAGTGGACGCTCTGCGTGGGCTTGGCAGTGGGCCTGCGCAGGATGCGTCCAACGGTGCGGGTGCGGGGGACAGTTCTGTCTGTCCCTCGCAGTCGGGCGTGGTCGCGGGAGGAGAGGCGTGTCGGTGTTGCGTTGCCGCGCACCCTATCTCCCGCGACCAAATAGGGGCGCACCATTCGATGCGTCGCGGTGGGGCCGCAGAGGAAGAGGAGATGTGGTGTTGCGTTGCCGTCCTCCCTATCCTCTGCGGCCGCTTGGTGTTTTGGCGGCGGAGCCCAACACCCTCATCCGCCGCCAAGGGGGTTTTGTTCGGGGCCCGCCGGACCATCTGGCAGGCCAATACCCATCGGGGGGTCGGGGGGTTGCGACGTATGCTTGGGTGAAACCCGACCCTCCGACACACGGGTACATAAGGCACACGGGTTGGTTTTTAGTCAGTAAGAGTCTGACAATCCCCTTCGCCCATCCCCCAGGGATGAGGATTTTCCAAACCGACACAAAAAAAAAGGGTATTTGTACAAAATATTTTATCTAATCGTAATTTACGCGTGCGAAGCAACGGGCAAAAGCTAGTAAAAATAATATATGCTTGCGGCACTGCGGCAATCCACTAGTAATACATAAGACGTAAAATATCCACGACTAATTCTAGACCTGTAACCTCAGTACCACTTGTCCTTGCTTTGCTGCCTACAACTACTGACTTCACTTCACATAAGTCAAGACCATGCCACTAGGGCACAGGTAAACATTTTGTAATATAAGCACTATCAGCGTTGGTGTTAAACGCTCGTCTTACCATGAAACAACATTGCTATGCGTAAAATATTATTTAACATCTCTCAATCCCGTTATGATGTCGCATCTATACGTAATAATAATTATAAAATAAAATTAAGTCCCCAATATCCATCTCATTCATACGTATAGAGAGACTGGCGAGATAAACGCAAAAACTGCCTAACGGATTTGTGTACGGCTTTCACCAACAAATAAGGGGATTCTTGAATGCAAATATCACGGAGCCACAGACGACATCTAGCAATATATATTTCGCAACCGTTTTGTCATAAAGCTGTAGAATCGAAAGTTTCAGACAAACAGCTAACTGATTTTTAGATGTATAGCGGTAGCTACATACAACTGAGGCCATCTAGCGAACGATGATAAAGTCTCGACAACAACAATACGGCAACATCTATCGGACACGATATGACGGAAAACAAAGTGCTGAATCATGCAAGCAGAGTCCGCACACGAGTTGAATATATAGAACTTCTCAAATATGTCCGTTGGACTGGCAATCCACCAGGCACGAGCACCCAGCCTGGTAACAGGATCCTCCCTCTATTGGAGAAACATCACACCTCTCTTCCTCCACAGACGTAGATATATCAGATAAGCAATTGGACACAATTCTATAAGTAATAAAACAATATTTATCAACAAATACGTTATCGTTTGTTACGTGAACAAATAACACTGAAAGTGACATCTAATCTGTCCACCCGCCTACGTCTATCGGTACTGGATGTTTCAGAAGAAATTCTATTCAAGACATTTGTAGGTCATCTTTGATGTTTTAGCAATTCAATTTGAAACGTATTATTATTTAAGTTGATTGAATCAGGCGTTACTTGGTGGAACTCCATTGTAACCTAATGGAAGGAAAGAGGAACCCACCACGCCCCCTCGGATTGACCACCCCAACTATTGCAATAGAAAAAGGTTGACAATACTGAACCTCTCTGAAAGGATAAGGGCTATATAGTAATAGTTATAGTATGGGTTCCAGGAAGATACCTGACTTGCAGTATCCCGATGTATGCGCCAACTATTTATTTATTTATTTAATATTTATGCACTAAAGTGTACATGGGTGGACTTCGCCACGTGTTTCGCCCCTGCACGAGGCATCCTCAGGAGCGAAGGGCGACGTCATTATAAGCAGCTGGCGATAGTCTAGTAGCGACCCATATTCAGAAATTCTATTTTTGGATAGAAAGACATAAAGACATTTATTTCTGCATTTTGGATGTTAACAACACTTATACAAGTCAAAACCCTATTCTAGTTGATGCCGGCTTTTCCTAGCTAAATACCCAGAAACTTGAAAATGGATACCGTTCTATACAATTTTATGTACCTACATTGTTTGTTGCTTACGAAGGAATATGATATTATTACGTCATGCATTCAGACACGGAATGAGGTATTGTAAATATAATTATTAAGGTGTAAAAAATAACGAGATGTAGAACAATCGAAGCATAGTCAGTCAGGCTATGTACATGCATGGCCTGGGCATAGTAAATCTTGCGATGATCATACGATCAAGGTACACCAAATACAAATACAATGTTCAAACAAAGATAAATACGTTGAAATTAAACTACAGTTTACGGATTTTATCGCGTTGTATTGGTTTCACTAAGTTATTACATTTGAAACTAAAGATCTAGAAACTATATTTTTAATTTATTACTAGCCGACGTTTCGAATTCTTTACAGAATTCATGTTCACGGCAGACTGAGGTGATATTTGTCTTTTTCTTGAATGTATAAGTTATCTCAAAGTACCCGAACATATTTCAACTACTGGTGTTACTATTTACGCAGAATGAGCTCACACTGTCCTTAGGTCTTCTGGTGACTTTGTCCTTCTTTGGTTTCATTAGCCTTATGACAGGGTCCCAAGCTGGAGGAACATTCCAACCATCTTCCCTTTTGAAATTAGGGTGTTTTTTAATTTCAATAGCCTCTCGTATCATCCTTGGAAGAAAACGATGTTCTTTTGCGAGTATCTGTGGTTCATCAAATCGCAGGTAGTGGTTGGGTCCTTGTTCCACATGTTCACACACAGCAGACTTTGTTGAGCGTTTATGTTTTATGTCAGCTATATGTTCTTTGAGTCGAATGCCTATGCTTCTCTTGGTTTGTCCAATGTATGAGAGCCCACATTCACAGTCAATTTTGTAGACACCGGCCTCTTGCAAGGGTAACTGACACTTGACAGATGGTAATAATTGACTGATCTTCGTTGGCGGCTTGTAGTAAGTTTTGATAGAAGCTCGCTTCAAGATGTAGCCAATTTTGTCGGTCACGCCCTTGATGTATGGGAGGACAGCAGGTTGTCTTTCTACTGTGGCTGGTTTTTCTTTCTTCTGGGATCTGTGACAGTGGCGCGGCGGTCGGAGCTTGTTGTCTTGCAGAACTTGCCTGACATGTTGAATCTCAGCGTCCAGGTGTTTCTTGTCACAGATCCCGTGGGCTCTCTGAAACAGAGACATTCCTACAGTAGCTAACTGTTTAGGATGGTGGTGAGATTCACCGTGTAAGTACCTATTTGTATGGGTCTTTTTCCTATATACAGTATGGCTTAAGGAGTTGTTTTTATTCCTGATGACAAGTACATCTAAGAAAGCTAAAGACTTGTTTGCCTCTAATTCCACTGTGAATTGTATTTGGTTATTAATATAATTAATATGGTTTAGGAAAGCATTAACACTATCTGTTGGTAAAATTGTGAAAGTGTCATCTTCATACCGCTTGTAGAACCTCGGTGTGATGGTGGCAGTCTGCAGGGCTCGCGCCTCGAAGTCCTTCATGAAGATGTCAGCGACAACAGGCGATACTGGGGAGCCCATTGCTACACCGTCTACTTGTATGTAGTATTTCTTTTCCCATAACAGATAGCCCGTTGTCAGGCAGTGTTTGAGTATTTCTGCATATTCCTCAGGCATCTTGTTTTCTGTCAGCTTCCTTCTAGTAATTTCTACACAGTCATGTACTGGTATGCATGTAAATAATGACTGTATATCAAAACTAACCATAGTTTCCTTGTCAGAGAGATGTAGGTGTTTGATTTCACTGACTAAATGGTAGGATTCTTTCACATGTGCTCTCGTATTGCCTCTGAGCGGTGAGAGAATCTTTGCCATGTGTTGAGCCAGTCTGTAAGTTGGTGCGCCTATCTGACTAACTATCGGGCGCAGAGGAGCGTTTTCCTTGTGTATTTTTGGTAGCCCATACATTTGAGGAGGTTTTACACACGATGGTATTAAATATTTCACGTCCAAATTAAGTTTTTCGGAGTATTTCTTAACAATATCACAAGTTTGCTTGAGTATTTTGTTCGTAGGGTCTGACTTAACCAACTTGTAGGTACTTTCATCCGATAAAAGATGTTCCATTTTTTGTTTAAACTCGGACGTGTCCATCACTACAGTTGCATTTCCTTTATCTGCTCGGAGTACTGTAAGTTCAGGCCTAGCTTGTAAGTTCTTCAGTGCGAGATATTCGGTCTTAGGTAGATTCCTTGCCGGCACTTTCGATTGACGTAATACAGCAGAAACGTCCTGTTGTATGGCCTCAAAATCTTCCTTACTCACATTGTTATTGACTAGGCAATCCTCAACGTTGCAAATAATGGTTTCATACGGTATTCTTGATGGAGATATCGCGTAATTTAAACCTCTGCTAAGTACTTACTCGGTATTTTCATCTAACGTGTGTTTTGACAGATTGACAACTGTTTGTCTATGGGCGGACGGTAGCGTGTGATTGGTCCGTGCGAAAACGTTCTGTTTCATGTTGTACTGGTCATCGTACTGGTCATGTTGTACTGCTCTCTCTCTTCGGACCGCATCGTGCTCGGACGTGTGTCTTGTTATACAAGTAATTTGTGCTAAATTACGATCGTAAAATCGGTGATTGGCCTATTTTGTGAAATTCGATTCTCGTTCTAACTTGTGGTCAGTATACGAGATAGCTACACCCCGCGAACGGGATAGATATACTTCGTGCTATTATCCTTGAACCAATTCAAAAATCACAACTCCTGATTGGAGACGACGGGGATTCGAACCACCTCCTATCTGCGCTAGAGTGGTCATCGTCGGCGCGGAACCACGGAATCAGTGACGCGCCGCCGCAAATAGCGCACCGCTACACACACCTACTCGCATACTCCTAGACGTCAACAAGCTACACGGCCTACGAGTCTACGCACACAACTGTACCGTGAGTCGAGCGACCGGTTTTTTACCTGAGCGAAGCGACCTTTTTAGTCATACGCTGTTATTGTTTACAATCAGAGGACTCTGCAACATTGGGTATTTATACTTATATTATATTACTTTTTTGCGCTATTGCTGTGACTGCTATTGTATAACGATAACATAGCTTATAAATATGCCCAAACCGAAAGTGTCACCTTCTAAAAGTGAACAAGCGAGCTCTAATCTTGATATACCACCTAGTACTCTAGAGCGTGAATTGCCGAACACTGCATCCCGTACAAGAAGGGGTAAAATTGATTCGTCCAAGGATGATATGCAGGCATTTAAGGAGGAGGTTAGAGATATATTAGCCTCATGGAAAAAAGACCAAGATGCTTCATTTGCTACGCTTATTTCTGATATGGCAGCGATTAAGGCACAGAATACAGAGATTCAAAAAAGTAATAGGGAAATTGAAAAGTCCTTGGAATTTATAAATAACAGTTATGAAGATATGAAGTCTCAGGTTGAAAATCTCCTCAAGGAACGATCTTCACTTCTAAATTATATGAGCGATCTAGAGCGACAAATCCATGATCTACGTAATAACTCTCGTCAGTCAATAGTAGAGATCCGCAATGTCCCTCTTCAAGAAAATTGTACCATTAGTGACATTACTACTGACTTAATGGATACTTGTAGTGTCCTGGAAGTGCCTATGAAGTCAAGTGACTTACGAGACATATATAGAATCCCAAACAAAAAAGACACAATGAAATCAACTATCGTCGCTGAATTTCAATGTGTAAATCAGAAGAACAACGTCATACAAGCTGTGAAAAAGTTCAACAAGTCACGTCCATCTCGGGAGCGATTAAATTCTCAACATGTTGGCATGTCGGGTAATATAACACCAATATATGTCTCAGAACGGCTCCCATCTTCAATGAGAAAGCTATACTATGAAACAAAAAAGGTGGCTGACTTACAGGGATACAAATTTTGTTGGATTTCTAATTACAACATACTATTGAAAAAGGACGAAGGAGCCAAAGTTTTGTCAATTAAATCAGCCCAATGCCTGGAAAAATTACGTGGCGACGCATGACTAGCCTACACCTCTAAACTGGTATTATTGTTCATAGTTTTTATATATTTGATATTTTGTATTATTTTTGTTATAGTTGTTGTAGTATATGGTTGTGCATGCACTGTATTCTCACACCACAATTTCCACAAATTTCATTTAAGTTATCGGTTTAGGAGATTTCACTGCAGCTTGCAAAACGTATTATATTATACATTGTATAACTTAACTGCAATCAAGTTAGTACTCTACAAAAATATAGATGATAGTTATATCTGCAGTATTTTGTGTGCGCTGTATGTTTATTATAAGACTATGTATACATCTTATTTCGCGTCTGAGATAATCAGCATATTTTTCAGTAATTATCATATTTTATGTACTTCCGTTTTATACAGTTACTGTCTATTTTACACAGCTAATAAGCACATGTTAAAACAAGTAATAAATACTGTTTGTGTGACTATCTTTAACATTCAATAATGCAAACGATATATTGACGGACCTGGACCGCTTTAACATAGCACATTCCTCTACCTGTCATATTGACAATTGCGAGAGCCTTATTTCGAGACCCAAAAGTTCGCTTAAAATTATACACCAAAATATAAGAAGTATAAATCGTAATTATTCTGGTTTACAAACCATACTAAAGCGATCACAGATAGAATGGGATGTTGTAGCTCTGACTGAATGCTGGTTGTCGCATACGCAATATATTCCATCACTTCAAGGATACAATTACGTAAAAACTGAGAAAAATTTGAGCCAAAATGAGGGTGTGGTGGTTTACTGTAAATATAATTCTTATATATCGATTGTCGAACCTGATATATCTGAATGTAATTGTCTATTTATAACATACGCCAATAGTATCGCAGTCCTAGTCATATACAGGCCCGCTGGCTACAAAAATCCTTCTAATTTTATACTTTCACTGGATAAGTTTATCAAAACAATTAAACAATTTCGCAGTATAATTTTATTGGGTGATATAAACTTAAACATTTGCCAAGACAGTAATGACGCAAACTCGCATACATACTTAAACCTACTAGCAATGCATGGGATGCTCCCGGCCCACACGTACCCAACACACAATAAAACATGTCTAGACCATGTGATACTCAAAACAAGGTTCCCATCATTTTGCTATGTTGCCGATACAACTGTAACAGACCATTATTCCACAATCATAGTCCTTGAAACCAAAGTCTTGCAAGCAATTACTCAGAAATACATCAAACGTATAAATTTCTCTGAACTTGATAATGATATTAAAAACCTCAGTTCTTCTGAAGTTTATCATGCCACAAATGCTAACATTGCCACTGAAGTGTTCCTCAATTCATTAAATACAATCATATTGAAAAACACACTTCAAATCAGGACCTCTAACAGAAAAAGGGTCATCAAGTGCTGAATAACGCCTGGTCTACTCAAATGTATGAGAAATAGAGATAGATTACACCGTAAAGCTAAACAGAATCCTAATAATAACGACATTTTGGTAACATATAAGCGATACAGAAATTATTGTAACGATCTTTTAAAAAAAACTAAACAGGCTTTTGATAAAAATGAGATTAAAACCGCGGCAAACACTAGTAATAAACAATTATGGAAATCAATAAAAACAATAACAAATATGACTACAAATGACACAAATCACTCGATTAACCTAATCAGTAAAAGTGCTTATACTGTAAATGATATTAATTCCTACTAGAGGACCCGTGCTGCTCCACAGCATATTTTAATATTATAAAAAAGCTCTTACATATAGGTATAATGAGTACATTGTAGCCTTATCTAATAAGTAAAAAGATGATATTCTAACCAAAAATATATATATATATCACAAAACTTCTTTTCTCACAACATTGGCTTTGCGTTGCACCTTAGGTATCGTGAAATTTCCACCTTGGCATTACTGAATAGTTTGCCGCGCAATAGGGATATATATAATATATATAACTGAACATTGACGAAAGAAAGTTCTTCAATATGACTGTGCTGCCCTACCATTCTTTTCATTATAACACTGTAATGCCCTTCGTCCAGGTGCCCAGAAAATAGCAAGTTATGAACAATTTTGCCAATACCATAGTCAGTAATCGTATTACTGTTTTCCAGGTTAACTCTGAATTGACACTCGGGATATAGCTCACTTACACTCTGAAGTTCAGCATGCCCTGCGTACTGTCCATTGGCACCCATCACACGTTTGTAATCTGTTGCATTTGTAATGGTCTGGCCATATGCTTCGTCCCCAACAATGAAGTTACTATAAACTTATTGACTATGTTATCAACAGTGGCCAAACGAATTCCATAATGTTTATTCTCATTCTATTCAAATCTGAACCCGTTACCACCCGTATTATTTTAGCAGTAGGAGGTCATCCGGTACCAAATCTCCAACAGGGATTTGTCATTGACCAAGATTCTTTGTTCAAACTTTCTCTGAGCATTTTTCAATTTCCTATCAAGAACCATCATTATAATTGAAAACACAACTACTTACAAAAATACACTATTAAATCAGAAACTTAAGTAACTAACTTACGCTAACTTCACTTTTTTCTTTATGTATCTGTCAATATTTTACTATCAAAATTAAAAATATAGAAAAACAACTTTTTTTATAAGTAAGAAAATAGGTTTTATTTCTGTTATCCAGCTAAATATGTCTGTGAGAAGCACGATTTATTTTGTTTTGTGTATGGGTGTGATTAATCCATCATAATTTAGAAATGTAATAATGACGTTTATAGTTCTGTTCGAAATTGTAGTTTTGGTAGGAATGGTAGCTTTGATAGCAATCGTAAGTAACATTGCTACCAAAACTACAATATATGCCAAAAATACAATTTCTACCAAAACTACAATTCCTACCGAAAATACTATTCCTATCAAAACTACTATTCGTACTAAGACATATCTACCATTTTTCAAAACTACCATTTCTACCAAAACCGCCGGTTCTGTCATAAGTACCTACCTTTTCTCTCAAAACTACTATTCTTACCATTACTACAATTTCTTTCATAACTACCACTTGTAATAATAAAATTATATGACAATAGTACTATGAACCGCTGTAATATGTTCCACATAAAAAAAATAAGATGCACAAAGAAAGTCCGTAATTTAAAACACGAAAAATCACTTCATCAGACCCAACATTAAGGGTTAACTGGTAACATTCGGGGAATATTACCTACCATCAGCGATAATTCACTATAGTGATAATTTGAGCAACCTCGGATATAATTTTACACACCACCACACTCACCCGTATGAAAGTAAGGCAAGGTCACCTTAAGGAGGCATAACATTTTTTCCTGGCAGTTACCGCAAGGAACTTATTAGATGCCATAAAAATATTTTTGAATTTAGAACCGTCCATGTAGAGAGAAAGCAATGGAATCTTAAAAAAATAATAGGCAAATATTAAAAAATAAGTTCAATGTCCACACCTATTTTCCTTCAAACTTACCCAATTTAAATGAGCATGCCATCAAATGAAAGAGCTCTTTTCAGCGCGTGTTTTAGGCCTATAACGAAACGCCTACCTCAATGAGAACCAGATATATAGAAGCAGAAAGTCATTGACTACGGCTACGAAAACGTAAAAAATGTATGGGAGAAAACTGTTTTTGCATATAGCTTGATGAATGTGCAAGTTAGGTCATTTCTAATGCTTGATGACAAATCTACGCAGCGAGAGCTTTCATTTAAAAAAACAATCATGCGAATCGGTTGCGTAGAACGGGCTGGCCGTCTCGTATTACAAAACACAAATTCTTTTAATATATAGATTTTATAAACATTGGTAAGTCACTTGCTAATAAATATAAACGTAATAACGATTCTAATAATTTTGCATCACACCGGTCACATCCACACTCATTTGTAATTTTGCCTACGGACGAAAATGAAATAGAAAGACTGATATTAAATTCCAAAACTGCCTGTGCTGTTGGACGTGACAACATATCTACAGTGGTTTTAAAGAGATACAGGGAATACTTAATACCACCTCTAACGTATATATTTAACTTGGCCTTGACCAATTCACAATTTCCAGATCAACTAAAACTAGCTGAAGTCCTTCCTATTTACAAAACTGGTTACAAAGCATGTCTTCATAGTTATAGGCCAATATCAATATTACCAACAATATCGAAAATCCTGGAAAAGATTATTAACCGTCGTCTTATCAAATACCTAGAAGATAACTCACTATTATCTCATTCTCAGTTTGGTTTCCGAAAAGGAAGGTCAACTAGTGATGCAGTCCATGAAGTGACGGACTTTGTAGTGACTAATTTAGATAACAACAAAAAGACACTAGTCATCTTCATGGACCTCGCTAAGGCCTTCGATACGGTCTCAATTCCACTACTAATTAAAAAGTTAGAATACCTTGGCATAAGAGACAAACAATTGCAACTTTTTAGTAGCTATCTCGAGAATCGTTTCCAGAGAGTCAAGATAGGTGACCAAGTTAGTGATGATCTTCCCGTTGTGCACGGAGTGCCGCAGGGGAGTATTCTTGGACCAACGCTGTTCCTTTCTTATGTAAATGACCTCTGCGAACTCAAATTGCCCAATGGAAAGATCGTCGCTTTCGCCGACGATACCGCATTGTTGTTCCAAGGCGACTCGTGGTTAGAACTCGTCGAATCAGCCCAGATCGGCTTCAATATTGTCGTTTCATGGCTAAGACGAAACAAAGTGTCACTGAACACGGACAAAACTAAATGCCTTGCCTTTTCCACTCGAAGCAACATTCAAATACCGTATAGTATCCTACCTCCTATTATTGCCCACGAATGTGCTTATCCCAACACCTCCTCATGTTCTTGCGCTACCATCAGCTATGCCTCCGCAATAAAATACCTAGGCGTTAACATCGACAACACTCTCAGCTTCGAACAACATACAGATCTTCTAACAACTAGAATTAGGAAAGTTATATATATCTTTAAGAACCTTCGCCATGTGGCCGAGCATAGTGTTATAAAAATGGTTTATTTTGCTCTCTGTCAGTCAATACTAACGTATTGTCTAACTGTTTGGGGTGGCACTGCAAAAACTCACATGCTCAAAGTGGAAAGGGCTCAGAGGGCAGTGCTAAAAGTCAGCCGTTTTCTTCAATTTTTACATCCAACTACAGACGTTTATAAACAGTGTGAAGTCTTATCAGTCCGTCAACTATTTCTACGTGACACTATTCTTCGGCAACATTCGATGCTATCTTATGATGCGTCCCACCTCAAAGACAAAAGACGGAAACACGGAGTGTGTCAGGCAAAGCGCACAAATACACAATTAGCTCAACGACACTTTTCGTTCTTAGGCAGTTACCTCTACAATAAAGCTAACAAGTATTTGGCAATATATCCTCTTAGCAAGTATAAATGTAAAGCAGTACTGTTCAAATGGCTCCATAATCTCGATTATGACACTACTGAAAAATTCATAAATATAGAATGCGGTAGTAGATAATACACCATATTATATTTCCTTTTGTGGCTGTGTGAAAACTTTTATTTTACTAATAGCTCTAAATAGCGTTAAGTCTCAACGAATAAACGCAAATCTTTGTGCTCAACTGTCTGAAGTGAGAGCGCCTGGAGATCTGTAACACAGGGTTATCCTAGCACAGACTCCAAGTCTCTCACAAAGGTCTATAATGTGTATCTAGATCTAAGAACACAACATTGTTATATTGCCTTTGTGGAGAAATAAATAAATTTATTATTATTATTATTATTTGATTTTTGTTGTAATTTTTCAAATTTTTGAATTTTGTTACGTTTACACGCATAATATTTTGATGTTTCTCTGTTGTTTATTGCATCTATCTATGCATTGTTTAAAATCAAATGAAGTTGTCAATCTGTATATTTCGTTAGATAAATTCTCAACATTTTTATTTATTCTGCGTAAGTCAGCTCGTTGTTCATGGATCTTTTGTATGAGTAACTTTTGACTAGCCTGTTTTAAAATCTTAGCGCTCCCACGTATGTCCTTCTTGGCTGATATCTTGCAGCATGTAGGGATGAGATCGTGATCCCGGCATCTCTTCAAGAAATTTAAAGATGTTATGTATCTTGCGCGCTTGGTTTGTAGATCTTCTAACCGGCGTATTTTTGTTGCTGTTTCCAGTCCGTACTGGTTCACATAGTATCTTCTTGGGTTTACGCGAATGTTACACATTGAAATTAAACTACAGTTTACGGATTTTATCGCGTTGTATTGGTTTCACTAAGTTATTACATTTGAAACTAAAGATCTAGAAACTATATTTTTAATTTATTACTAGCCGACGTTTCGAATTCTTTACAGAATTCATGTTCACGGCAGACTGAGGTGATATTTGTCTTTTTCTTGAATGTATAAGTTATCTCAAAGTACCCGAACATTTTTCAACTACTGGTGTTACTATTTACGCAGAATGAGCTCACAGTGTCCTTAGGTCTTCTGGTGACTTTGTCCTTCTTTAGTTTCATTAGCCTTATGACAGGGTCCCAAGCTGGAGGAACATTCCAACCATCTTCCCTATTGAAATTAGGGTGCTTTTTAATTTCAATAGCCTCTCGTATCATCCTTGGAAGAAAACGATGTTCTTTTGCGAGTATCTGTGGTTCATCAAATCGCAGGTAGTGGTTGGGTCCTTGTTCCACATGTTCACACACAGCAGACTTTGTTGAGCGTTTATGTTTTATGTCAGCTATATGTTCTTTGAGCCGAATGCCTATGCTTCTCTTGGTTTGTCCAATGTATGAGAGCCCACATTCACAGTCAGTTTTGTAGACACCGGCCTCTTGCAAGGGTAACTGACACTTGACAGATGGTAATAATTGACTGATCTTCGTTGGCGGCTTGCAGTAAGCTTTGATAGAAGCTCGCTTTAAGATGTAGCCAATTTTGTCGGTCACGCCCTTGATGTATGGGAGGACAGCAGGTTGTCTTTCTACTGTGGCTAGTTTTTCTTTCTTCTGGGATCTGTGACAGTGGCGCGGCGGTCGGAGCTTGTTGTCTTGCAGAACTTGCCTGACATGTTGAAGCTCAGCGTCCAGGTGTTTCTTGTCACAGATCCCGCGGGCTCTCTGAAACAGAGACATTCCTACAGTAGCTAACTGTTTAGGATGGTGGTGAGATTCACCGTTTAAGTACCTATTTGTATGGGTCTTTTTCCTATATACAGTATGGCTTAAGGAGTTGTTTTTATTCCTGATGACAAGTACATATAAGAAAGCTAAATACTTGTTTGCCTCTAATTCCACTGTGAATTGTATTTGGTTATTAATATAATTAATATGGTTTAGGAAAGCATTAACACTATCTGTTGGTAAAATTGTGAAAGTGTCATCTTCATACCGCTTGTAGAACCTCGGTGTGATGGTGGCAGTCTGCAGGGCTCGCGCCTCGAAGTCCTTCATGAAGATGTCAGCGACAACAGGCGATACTGGGGAGCCCATTGCTACACCGTCTACTTGTATGTAGTATTTCTTGTCCCATATCAGATAGCCCGTTGTCAGGCAGTGTTTGAGTATTTCTGCATATTCCTCAGGCATGTTGTTTTCTGTCAGCTTCCTTCTAGTAATTTCTACACAGTCATGTACTGGTATGCATGTAAATAATTACTGTATATCAAAACTAACCATAGTTTCCTTGTCAGAGAGATGTAGGTGTTTGATTTCACTGACAAAATGGTAGGATTCTTTCACATGTGCTCTCGTATTGCCTCTGAGCGGTGAGAGAATCTTTGCCATGTGTTGAGCCAGTCTGTAAGTTGGTGCGCCTATCTGACTAACTATCGGGCGCAGAGGAGCGTTTTCCTTGTGTATTTTTGGTAGCCCATACATTTGAGGAGGTTTTACACACGATGGTATTAAATATTTCACGTCCAAATTAAATTTTTCGGAGTATTTCTTAACAATATCACAAGTTTGCTTGAGTATTTTGTTCGTAGGGTCTGACTTAACCAACTTGTAGGTACTTTCATCTGACAAAAGATGTTCCATTTTTTGTTTATACTCGGACGTGTCCATCACTACCGTTGCATTTCCTTTATCTGCTCGGAGTACTGTAAGTTCAGGCCTCGCTTGTAAGTTGCACGCTACCGTCCGCCCATAGACAAACAGTTGTCAATCTGTCAAAACACACGTTAGATGAAAATACCGAGAAAGTACTTAGCAGAGGTTTAAATTACGCGATAACTCCATCAAGAATACCGTATGAAACCATTATTTGCAACGTTGAGGATTGCCTAGTCAAAAACAATGTGAGTAAAGAAGATTTCGGGGCCATACAACAGGACGTTTCTGCTGTATTACGTCAATCGAAAGTGCCGGCAAGGAATCTACGTAAGACCGAATATCTCGCACTGAAGAACTTACAAGATAAAGGTTTCATTCATGCATTTAATATTATCTATAAAATTGTACATATAACTATGTTTCTATAAGTCATATTACGTGTGTTTATTATACCGTTGATACACGCTTTCAAGGAAACTAACATAATATAATTATGCATGTGTATAATAATAATATTACGGCAATAGGTTCGCCCTCTATTACGTGGGACATGAAAATTCAAGGCGAAATGTGGGTGTAATATTTACACCTCTGCCTGCCCCTTTGGGGATACAGGCGTGAGACTATAAATAAATAAATAAAATAATTATTATTTTCTTTATTTATTTAACCTTGACGATGTGCATTTAAATGTACACTTTTTTTTTAATATTCTACAAGCAAAATTAAGTACATTTTTTTGTTTATTTTCTACTCATTCACCCGTGAAATGCCCTTATTTGACATAAAAAAATATTACTGAGCACTGGAGACACTTGTTGTACGCAGTAGATCGCAAGATAGTGGAGCGTGCGCTTGCGTCTACTGCCTATAAGGTGAAAATCGATTGAAATCATATCATTTATTAATAAAATTGAATAAAAAAAGTGATAAAAACAGTACCTAAATGAATTAAATATAGATTTTTTCAATTTGAAATAGTTTATTCGGATTTTTTTCATTTGATCTTGCATGTGTCTTTAAATGCACATTGCCAACTATTAACAGACCTACCAACACTAGGCTGTGTGCATTTATAGATACATTGCCAGTTTGAAGGACATTGTTTTTAAAAGAACATTATGAATTTCAATTAAATTATTTCTTTCTATTAGCTGTTTATTTTTTATATTTCTTTATTTTCTAGCCTTCGATAAACACGACAAGGACTTCGATAATTTTGGCGTTGGTACCTAAGCTTGCAGCTAGTTCCGACATAGAAAAAAGTAGTTCTTCGGAAAATGAACTTCATTATGCATGTTCAGTGCCATACTTCGACAATTTATTCACTTCAGTAAAAAGCAAAAAAAAAGATCGTGGATCTTTTGCCCAAGTCGTTTCGAAACCAAAGATGTAAAGCGAATGAAACTAAAAGACTTTCGATGTGTCATAAGTAATGATCTCACCACCTTTCAAAGAACTAAGAAGTTTTCGAATACGTCCAGAGGTTCGTATCTTATGTATATTGTCTGTTGCTTACGGAAGAATTTGATATTATTTGCTTCACGCATTCAGACACAGAATTAGGTAATGTAATTTATGGTGTAAAAAATAACGAGATGTAGAGCAATCGCAGCATAGTTAGTCAGACTATGTACATGCATGACCTGGGCATAGTAAATACGATGATCATACAATCAAGGTACACCACATGCAGATGCAATGTCCAAACATAGATACCTAGATAAGATTCGTGTAGGCAGTATTCGCTAGCGCTCAAAGCGTGACTTGCGTTCTAAATAAATCAACATAAATAAGCAACGTTCACAGAGGCTACAGCTTGGATGGGTAACTGCTTGTATGGTATTTATATCAGAGCACAAACATGCTTTGCAGGGCATGTAAAACCGCCGGTTACAGTTCTTGCTAGGTACAAGAATGGTAAGGCCGCGTCAGAGGTCTTCGGGCGGTCTTAAAACTTCAACATCAGAGTTGGCCTCACCCGCATACGTAAAAGAAAGAAAGAATTATGAGATGCGTGAATATCTATTCACATGATCTAAATGCATTGATCTAGGCAGAGGCAATCTCAGGTGTACAGTAAAGTATCCAAAATATGTATATACTGCATCAAACCTAATCGTAGACCTTGCCTACGCCTAGCTACGGCGTAGCTTCTACAAAAGCGAAACTGTTTAATTCATGCATTTTAAGAAAATTTTACATATACCTACGTTGCTATGAACGAGTCATATAACGTGTGTTTATGAAACCGTTTTAAAGAAACTAACGATAAATTGCAAAGTAATTAATTTGTAGGTGTGTAATTGGCAATTGGCAATATTCTATACCAATATCAATGCATGAAACCAAAAATAATGGGGTCGGAAATATGAATGTGTTTAATTTATTTCTTCATTTCATAGATCACAAAATACAGTCACACTTATGAACAACCAGTTGACCATATTTTCATGATTCTTCTAGCAAAGTGGATTTTAAACAAACTATCAGTCTGCCTGTACAACCTGTGTGTGCGCAGTGGCCACGTGGGCAAAGTGGATACTTTGCCCACTCAGTTGTTAATATGCTTAAAGTCAGCCTCAACATTTGTTCTATCCACAGATTCGGCAACTAGAGATCTATATACTAAATATACGCGCATAGACTTAAAACTTTCTTGTCCGCTACACGTTTCTATCCACACTACGCGTGGAAACAAGCCAGTTTGATCTTATCGTATTTTTTTGTTTTTTTTTTATTAAAAAGACAACTCCCGCACTAGGAATAAATCCTGTGTCGCAGGGGACTTTACAAACATACAACCAACGAACACAATGAACACCCAGACTCGAAACAACAATTTATGGATCACACAAACTGTTGTCTCATGTGGGAATCGAACCCACAACACTGGACGCAGTGTCAAGCGGCGCCGGCGAGGCGGCCGCTTAACCACTACGCCAACCGTGCAGTCGTTTGGCTTATTTGTTTGTTTTTCGTGTCGGTGTGTGGCCAACTCTGGTGTCGGAGTTTTCAGACCGCCCGAAGGCCTCCGACATGGCCTAACGAACCGGAACCGACAGCTTTACGTGCCCTCCAAAGCACGGTAGCGCTCAGATGTAAATGCCACACACGGTCACCCATCCAAGTGGCAACCTGTGCAAGCAAGCGTTGCTTAACTTTACCAATCAATTTACTATTGCACCGATCCAATCACAATACTCCCAAACTATACAGCCACACAAAATAAATTCCGTTATACAAATATACTTTTAAAACATGTTTGAAAATTTATATTGTTTTTGCAAACTTTGATACGTTTTGAAAGTAGAATGGCACTTGTGTGTTTAAAGTGTTGTGTTATTTGGTGAGTCTAGTTAGCCACAAATTATTCATTTGTATGCAATTCGAATATTTAAACAAAATAATCATTGCAAAATAAACAATAATAGTATAATAATGGTAAAAAGTTTATTTCTTTGCTCTTATCTCAGGAATTAACAATTGGATTTAAATAGTTTTTTGTATTTATAGCTACATTAATTTAGCTATGGGTTTTGTAACATCACGCTAAGATTCGTAGGAGCTGAGTAAACAGAACACCATGATGAATACAATTGCAAGAGCGGCGATACGACGTTTCTAAGAACAAGGTGCGGCGAGTAAACCCGCGGGGCTAGGCTAGAACTTAGATGAATGTATTGATATTGTTGATTCTAACTAATCAAATGATACACTTTTAATATTATGTTAGAAACACTTCTTTCTATGGATTGTGCAAGAAAAGTTCATTCACAAAATGCACTAGTCACGTCATTAGTTTTTTTTTTTTAATTATCAAACTGACTGCTAATTATCGATAAAAATCGATAAGCGCTCATAGCGAGACTTAGCTTGTCGTTCGTAACAGATCGGCAAAGTGAAGCAACGCTTGCACAGGTCGCCACTTGGATGGGTGACCAAGTGTGGCATTTACATCTGAGCGCTACCGTGCTTCGGAGGGCACGTAAAGCTGTCGGTCCCGGTTCTTGTCTTAGGATAAGAGTCGTTAGGCCACGTCGGAGGCCTTAGGGCGGTCTGAAAAACTCCGACACGAGATTTGGCCACACACTCACACGAAAAACAAACAATCGATAAATTGTAATTAAACGTAAAATAGAGCTCGTATAATAGAACTCATTGCCATTATTTTGGCATGTACTCGATAAAAGAACTAATATAATTTATTTTATTTGCAGAAAGCATCCAATAACTTTACTGTATAATGTTACTCAACATCTATTTATAGAAAACGGTGTAGTATGTTAGATGCTTGATGACCTAAACAATATCAGATTTATTCTTAGTATTCAATAGTTAAATAGCCATAGTATTGAACGACCGTCAATTTATTCCTATTGAAAGGCTGGGTTAATAATAACTTGTAGCGGTAGCTACATACAACTAAGGCCATCTAGCGAGCGACGACGAACTCTCAACAACAACAAAACGGCGACATCTACCGGACACGATTCTACAGAAACAAGGTGCTGAATCGCACAAGCAGAGTTCGCGCATGAAGTTGACTATATAGAGAACTTCTCAAATACGTCCGTCGGACTGACAGTCCCCCAGGTACGATCACCCAGCCTGGTTAGAGGATCCTCCCTCTTGTTGGAGGAACACCACACCTTTCTTCCTCCACATTGGTGACCACGACGTGATCTGAAGCAGCCTTCACCGGTCAGATTACCACCAGCTCCCGACGTGATCTGAAGCAACCCACACCGGTCAGATTACCAGCAGTTCCCGACATGATCTAAAGAAGCCTTCACTGGTCAGATCAGCACCAGCAACAGCATCGTCATCTCCACCCCGCCTCACTCCGCACTTCACCTGATGGTCAGCAATCAAGTCGCCGCCAGCCAGCATCTTCGGCCAGGGTCCAACCGTAGGCCATGCAGGCTTGCATGCCTGGTCTTCCCTGCAGCCACTCCAGCGTCTAGGCACACCACACTGCACACACGGGCCTCGTAAGCAGTGCACATCGCTCCCGTCCACGCAGCAGTGCCACTACGCAACCACTTGGCAGCAACTACGCAGCCACTACACAGCAACCTCGCAGCTTCTCCCCGACTCACCGTGGGACACTCACTGCGCAGCTCCTTCGCAAACCTCTCCCCGACTCACCGTGGGACCATTGCGAAGCTACTATCCCGACTCACAGGGATAGCTCACCGCACACAGTTCCGACTCACTGGAACTAGCGGTATCTACTCTACACTGGCACTGGCACGCTCCACAGAAGCATCGATAGCTGACTCATCACCTTTAAGATCGACCTCCGGCCTTAACATATTGATATATTTTTAGATACATGCAAAGATCATCATCGTCAAAGCGTTATCTTACATCGAAGACTTACTTCGCTTATAAGTCTAACTAGTTATGACAGAATATCAGCTTTTCTACAGAGCTCTTCCTCCGTAACCCAAAGGGTTAGCGATATTCCATGGTTTAAACGAGTACCGGATTATTTGAGGGCACTGACTCTTCGTAACGACTGTCATGGATCTTCATTACAGCTGGGACCGACGGTTTAACGTGCACGGGAAAGCGATAATTAACTACTCAATATGCAATTAGCTTCGAAAAGTTAGTGGTGCGCGCCGTGGATTCGGACCCGATACTTTTATTTGCGAAAAGACCGCCCTGTTGTGCAACTAGTTTTAAGTTACTTAATTAAATATTATATCTCCTTATGTTTACTGGTGTAGAATAAAGTGTTAATCTATCTATCGCTCTGCATGATAGTGTGTATCGCTACCACTGCTTGCTAAGGTATTATAGATAAACTAGCTGACCCGGCAAACGTTGTTTTGCAATATTTTTTTTTTTTGATAAATAGATGTTGGCCTATTCTCATAGATACCGGAAAAGCACAAAAAAAATCATCAAAATCGGTCAAGCCGTTTCGGAGGAGTATGGGAACGAAAACTGTGACACGAGAATTTTATATATTAGATAAATTACACTCAGGCACAGAAAAATAGTCCAGCTCATCACAAAAATAATGTTTTAGTTGAGATTTGAACCCATGACCTTCGCTTTAGCAGACAAGGCTTATAACCACAAAACCAATAAGGAAGCCGGAAGTACATAAATACCTCTCCTCAATAATTGGATGACTTCACCCAAGTAACAGTTAATTGAATTCATTATCTACTTATCAAAGTGCGAAAAATGGCTTACCCAACGAGATTCAATTTGTACCGTGCCTATAGCGAAAACTTGTCCCAAACAGGCTCTTCCCTTTTAGTAAGCCGGTTCGCAAACGCAACGGAGCAAATGTTAGTTTTTACCCAAAATTAACACTACAGTAATTCTCTAAAAGCAAACGTAATTGTGTAAAACAATTCTCACTCGCATAGGGTTGGCAACATTGAATATTAAAAATGTCTACCAATATTTGAACAGGTATTCATACCAAAACATGCAATTAATAATATAATAGGCAGTTTTTTTACTGTGTTTACCCTAAAATACCAAACTCTAATTAGCTGTAATTACCACATATAATTTATAAGCCACTGATGGAAAAACAATTTATTCAGCATTTGGATAAACCCATTATCATTAGTATGTTGGACTGTGCGAAATATACAGTTATTTTTTTTGTTTTATATGTTACTTTTTTTGTCACAACAAAGTGTTCATTATTAGTTAATCCTGTACTGTAAAGGATCTTACTGACATTCAACTAGCTGGTAGAAAAATCACCCAGAATTGAACCAGTCGATTGTACGCCACGTAGAGCAGTTGGTGTTCTTTGTCCTCGACACAATGTTGTCTCCAACATTTTCAAACCCACACAACACTTGGCTCAGTGTTGAGCGCTGAGGAACATTTCCTAAAGATTTTTCATCATTATTTCTTATTATCTACGGCCTTCTGACGTGACCTAAAAATGTTTTTCGGAAAAATATTTTCATTTTAAAAATAACATGAAGACAATAATTGTGCAGTTAAATTTATTTAGTATTTAGTTGGCCTAATAAACCAAGCTGCCCAAATAAGTTGAAATAGAAACTCTATTTCAACTTATTCAACTATATTCAACAATTTCAAGTTTTTGTTGTCATTCCAGTGATACTTTTGACTAAGTGTATTTTCCTGAGTCGCCTCTTACTACACCTACGGAATTAAATGGGATAGTGATACTTTGTGTTCTTCATCAGTCACCACTTTGTAACCAAGGGATAAAGTAGCGTGACTTAGTTTACCATTTGCTATAGCATTGTATACACCGTTTGCTACTTGGATGGGTGGCCACGAGTAGCAATTACATCACACTGCCATAACTGAAGCGTTTCAGTGCTTCAGAAGGTACGTAAAGTTGTCGGTGCCTGTTGCCCTGTTCATGTTTCAGGACAAGAATCGTCAGGCCATGTCGGAGGCCCTCGGGCGGTAAAACTCGGCGGGTAAACTCCAGCAGCTCACTAACAGCAGAGTTAGCTACACACATTAATAAAAATACCAAGTAATACAAATGAAGCTAAAATATTCCATGAATAATGATTACAATGACAGCCCTGCCCGTAGACGTTGTCTACGACAGGCGTAGCGAGTGCTGCGAAAACGCTACGATTTAATTAATGCATTTCCAGAAAACGGGTTAAAAGCTTTGCCGTACACAGATGAGCTAAATCTCGTTACGTATGTTTGTTATATAATTTTGCAAATCAGAAACTGTTGTTTTTTGTTATTTTCTATGATTTGTATTTTGTACTGGAGTTTACCATGCACGAGCGCACTAAATGAATATTACTTTGTATAGCTCTGCAGGTTCTATGGCAATTAATTATTCAGTATTTTTTTAGAGACAGTCCTGAACATTGAAATATCCCAATAGTTTTATAGTGCTTCACAGCGTACCAATTGTGTAGTTTTGCATTGTTTTATTACCCTTGCCTTATTGCTTAATCATATTTTGCATCAGTTATGGCAAGTTGGAGAAGAACCATTTGTAATTATTGTATGGAATTTTAACTTAACAGAAGTAGGCAGTTCCTGTAACTATACATTCTTAAGACAATTATATATTGGTTCTATACTTAAGATTGGATTTCAATAAGGAAATCCCTAAAAAAATTATAACGACATTTAATTTTAAAAATACTCGCTTGACCTAAAATAAATTTATACATAATTTGCCAAGTGCACCTTTTCCAAACTCGGCTCAAATAGAAAAAAGTGTTGATACTACAAACATGTAAACCTATTCCAAGAACTTATTGTGAATTCGCCAAGTCTAATAAATGCACCGTCCCATACGTTCTTCTTTGTTTAACATGTGGTCGCTAAAAACTATATTACTAGTCGTATAATCGGCCAGGTAAATAGTTGTGACGTAAATTTGACGCCGCGCACCCGCCATTTGTAATCTAATCTTGATTTAATTATTGATTAGAAGCCTCTCAAGCCACTTATCTCAAGAAATGAATCGGTAGGTCATGTACACACATCAACAAAGTCTAGGGATATCTTAATCCTAAATTATTTACGAGTTTATAGTTTAGAACCTTGTTAGTTTCCACAAAAAGTTTATATACAGATTAAAACCTCTTTTATTCTATTTTCAAAATTTGAACATGGAAAGAAAAAAAACAAAATAATAAACAAAATATGGCGGCAAATTTGCTAGTAATTCGTTACATTAAAGAAAGTTAAAACTGTTTTATTATAATTATTAATGAAAAGGGTTTTTAATTGTTTTTCTTTTTTAATTTAACGTGACGTACGAACTTTAAAAGTCATGTCACGTCGTCATTTGAGTCGAGATGAAATGTTACGAGCCGTGGGCATGTTAGAAAATGGTGCAATTCAACGCGTCGTTGCTGAGGCCCTACATACCAGTCAAAATGTGATATCAAGGTTTTGGTCACGTTATCGCAGTACTGGAGATGTGGCCGAACAGCACACAGGTAGATATCGTGTTACTACGCAGAGACAGGATCGATTTCTCCAAATGACCGCCAGAAGACAACCCAATATCACAGCGCTGCAACTAGTGCAAAGGCTCCAGGAGGACCACCAGCTGCTGGTAAGCGACCAAACCGTGCGAAGAAGGTTACATGAAGTTGATCTTCATGCTCGAAGACCATTGCGTGTTCCAGCATTGCGACGTGGCAATCGCGGTCGGCGGCTTTCGTGGGCTCGGGAGCATTTACCATGGAGTGACGAACAATGGTCTTTGGTGCTGTTCACCGATGAGTCCCGGTTTGGGTTTCACCCGGATTCACGAAGAACACGCGTTTGGAGAGCTCCAGGGAGAGTTAGCCGTCTACGGCACCCTCAGGAGGTCCACCCATACCAAGGCGGGACAATCATGGTGTGGGCAGGAATTCGTCTTGGCGGACGAACCCGACTCGTTTGGATCCAAGGCAGCATGACTGCACAAAAATACCACGAGGAGGTAGTAGAGCCCGTTATTGTCCCACACAGAACTCAAATAGGCCATGAATTTCTACTCATGCACGATAATGCTCCTTGCCATACGGCGCGGCTGGTATCGACCGCTCTCCGAGAGCACGATATTCAAGTTTTGGATTGGCCTGCACAGTCGCCCGACTTAAATCCTATCGAGCATGCCTGGGACATGTTACAACGAAAAGCTTTGAGAGATTTTCCACCAAATTTGACGACTGAACAACAACTTTACGAACACTTGCAAAGGACATGGGACCTCATACCGCAGCAAGACATTGACAATTTAATTTTAAGTATTAACAATCGATGTCGATGTGTAATCAATGTAAGAGGTGGCAACACTGATTATTAATGATTAGATTTTACAAGATTTTTTCCATTTTTATTAAAATTAATAGTTTTTTAAGAAGAAATGTTTGTTGTTATCATACTAATTTTCCATGATGATTAAAAAAATTTTTTTTTTATTTAAAACAAAAAAAAACACGAAATGTTTTTTATTTTTATTAAAGACCTTAAAATAATCTATGATTCTTCTATTTACTGTATCAGAAAATTCTTCATAGATTTTTAGATATTTGATGAAATATAAAATATCCCTAGACTTTGTTGATGTGTATGTCTTCAGGTGGCCTATAAGCTTTGGCACCAGATATAGCGAAACATTCATACAGAAAAGAAGACTTGAATTAATTTATTTTACTTGGATTCTATCGAATATGTCAAGTGGCTTGCATATCCAAATTTTTTAATTGACGTTTGTTATCATTTCACAGACATATTTATGATCATATACCAACAAAAATGTTAATTTACAAACTTTTTTAAAAAAGAAACAGACATTTGTTTTTATTTACTACAGAATAGACGACTAGTTCAGGTTTTGTCAGCAACTAACGTCCCCAGAAGGCTAGCAGCATAAACTAGTTACGTCAATTCTTTAGTCTAAGTGTTTCGAGATATCTCGGAATAAAATACGAACGCTTGGACCCCATGAGCCAAATATTTTCTCCCTAAACGGCTCATAAACGCAATAACCGACTAAATTATTGTATTTGTGCCGTTAGATTAAATGATAAGATTTGTATTCTGAAATCTTTACGGGTGATCGAGTAATGATAGTTTCACTAGAATAATCGATTGGCCTAGAGGACTTTTCGCATATAATTATTCTTATTACGAAGTGGTGTTTTGTGAGTATATGTGTGAGCTGCAGGTAAAAAGAGGTAATATTATTATTTTGTCAAATATATTTGTTAGATTAGACAGCAGACCCTGGGCTTTAAGGCAAACATTTTGAATTTAACTGGAATAGAGCTAAGATGATTTTGATGTTGGTGCGTAGAGCCACTGAGCCAAAAAGCATGCGAAATATACGTTCCGTACAACGATATTCTGACTCGCCGCCTACGCATGATCTAACATATTAAGGGGCCTAGTCAAGAATAAATGTTGCCCCTATTAATTTGAACATGTGGTTTTGAGCACATTATGTATACATATATTGAGGGTTATTCTTATGTGAATTCCAACGAGCTAACAAGCCCAACCCTAATTGTCTTTACTGTTATGGATTAGATTTTTTTCAAAATCGTCATTTGTCTGCCACCATGATGATGATAACTCGAAAGTTTTCATATTTAAAGGCTTCTCTCATTAGATATTAATCTTTTGTCGTTGTAAAAAACATTTAAAAAAGAATTAAAATTATAACACCATGTCCATACGAAACAACAGTTTGTCGATGACAAGTATTGTACCGTGTGGGAATCGAACCTCTCATCACTTGGTTTAGTGTTAAACTAGTTGTTCACTAAGACCACTGCACCAAACCTGCCGTCAAATGTAATAATAATAATATCTACCACGTGCACACAACATCATCTAGTTCCAAACTATGCAGAGTTATTTAATACCTACTATGGGTGCAAGACAATCGATAAACAAATAATAAAAATGTATACTTCTTTTTTTTTGTTAATACATATTATGCATAGGAACACCCAGACCAAGACTCATGTTGCATGCACACACATATTTGACTTGAGCGGCAATCGAACACGCGACCTGCGCATAGCATTCGCTTACACTCCCGCTACACCACTGGGTCGTCACATGTAAAAATGTACATAATTATATCTAGACATCATGAATGATAATATTAATAAAACCCTGAACCAATCCCTCAGATTCATATCATTATTCCTGAACAAAATGCCTTGTTGACTAACCTAGTTATAGTAACCCTTAGTGTACATTCACGTTGTATAACGAGTGTACATCATTAGGAAGCTTCGCACTTGACGAGTGCAGTGTGCACACGCCTTTAGTGCATGTTCAAGTGTGTGCTAACTTAATAAGTGAGTTAGAGGAGATGATTGTGTGGTTAAACAAGGAAGGGATAAAAATAATGTGGTTGTTTAAAATGCGATGGATTGCTTAGCTACATGCTTGTAATCAAGAGGGCCTGATAGAAATTATTTAAATAAAAACAAATTGCCGAATTATTAGTATGCGCATAACTTAGGTACAGGTGTACTAAATTAGAATTAGGTTTATAATTCATAATCATCATCAGCATTTAACAGTCCACTGCAGCTGGACTAGGCCTCTCCTTTGAAAGGAGGAATTGGCCTACTATACCACGCTGGCCAAACGGGTTGGCATAGGGTTTGTATCAAGTTTTCCTTCCCTTACAGTGTTGTTCTCCGCATAATATGCTCCCTCTGTCGGCTTACGACACCCATGGGATGATATGGGGTGGTGACATTTTGTATTCTTAATCCGTCACCACACGGAAAGGTTATAATTATTAAAAAAGTTTTAAAAGAAATTTTCAATGATTTGTTCAGTTTTAAATCGTTGAATAGCTAAGGGATGGCATCCCCACTAGGCAGCGATAGCCTAGTGGGCATACCAACAGACTGCCATGCAGAGGGTATCGGGTTCGAATCCTAGGCGCGCACCACTGACTTTTCAAAGTTACTAGAGGACCCGTGCTGCTCCACAGCATATTTTAATATTATAAAAAAGCTCTTACATATAGGTATGATGAGTACATTGTAGCCTTATCTAATGAGTAAAAAGATGATATTCTTACTAAAAATATATATATCACAAAACTTCCTTTCTCACAACATTGGCTTTGCGTTGCACCTTAGGTATCGTGAAATTTCCACCTTGGCGTTACTGAATGGTTTGCCGCGCAATAGGGATATATTTGATATGTATAACTGAAATACCAAAACTACAATATATGCCAAAAATACAATTTCTACCAAAACTACTATTCCTACCGAAAATACTATTCCTATCAAAACTACTATTTATACCAAAACTACTATTCGTACTAACACTATTATATCTACCATTTTGTCAAAACTACCATTTCTACCAAAAGTACCGTTTCTCTCAAAACTACTATTCTTACCAAAGCTACAATTTCTACCATAACCACCACTTGTAATATAATTATATGACAATAGTCCTATGAACCGCTGTAATATGTTCCACATAAAAAAATTAAGATGCCCGAAGAAAGTCCGTAATTTAAAAACACAAAAATTTTCCTAACATAAAACGTAATTTACCCGTCTGTAGGGTTGATTTTCCCAACATTAGGCGGAAATTTCACTGCATTTGGGGAAAATTTCCGCGGGTATACTGACTTCGTAACCGCGACCCCGTCATGAGGGTCGATAGAGGAACACCGCGGTGTTTTAGTGGGTATCCCGAACATCTAGCGGGGAGAGCCGAGCCACACACCCCCTCTCCACCTGCCCCAAACTCGGTACAGAGCTGGCGGAGGGGTTCCTTTGAGGGACAGTCCGTAACTGGATTTCATCGCCATACAAAAAAACGGGGGAAAATTCCTCAACATCAGAGATCAGTTCACCCAACATTAAGGGTTAACTGGTAAAATTCGGGAAATATTACCTGCCATCAGCAATAATTTACTATAGTGATAATTTTACCAACATTGGGTATAATTTTACACACCACCACACTCACACCCGTATGAAAGTAAGGCAAGGTCACCTTAAGGAGGCATAAGGTATTTTCCTGGCAGTTACCGCAAGGAACTTATTCTAATGCCATAAAAATATTTTTGAATTTAGAACCGTCCATGTAGAGAGAAAGCAATGGAATTTTAAGAAATTTATAGGAAAACTAGCTGACCCAGCGAACTCCGTTTCGCCTTTTTAAGAGTTTTTATTTAATTCCCTTTTTTTCCAAGCCCCTTTTCCAAAGTTACCATTAACTTAGCGCTTAATCTCTTCTCATTTCAGAGTCTATAAATGCTGAACAAACAAACGTAGATTTTTATACAATATTGAATTCCCCATTCCTTAAAATATCGACTTAAAAAATCCCGTCCGCCATCTTTGATTTCCTATCCGCCATCTTTGTTCACGAAATAGATGTTGTATTTGGATTCATCATTCCTTAAATCATCAGAGACGATACCCATATTGATTTTTTTATATTTTTCCATCTGCCATCTTTGATTTCCCATCCACCATCTTGAATCACGAAACTGATGTTGTATTTGGATTCCCCATCCCTTTTAACATCGCAGACGATACCAATATTGACTTTTTAAAATTTTTCCCATCCGCCATCTTTGATCACGAAATAGATGTTGTGTTTCGATTCCCCACCCCTTAGAAATATCGAAGGCGATACCAATATTGATTTTTAAAATTGTCTCATCCGCCATCTTTGATTTACCGTCCGCCATCTTGGATCACTAAATAAATTTCATATTATTAATCAGCGTCCCGAAAATCTCGAAAACGATACCCATATAGATTGTATCCTATTCGTTTAGCCTTTTTTTGCCTTTGACCCAACCCTCCCCCTTCTCGTTTGACCATTTTATTATTTTTGTCTGGCCTCTAAAAGTTGTGGCGTAATTTTATATGGCCTATAGCCTTTCGGAATAATTGGGCTATCATAGGCTATAACAATTTTTAAAATCCGACTGCTAGTATCTGAGATTAGCCGACATTATCTTTTAACCTTTTGCCCGGCCCCAAAGGGTCAAAGCGTTATGTTATGTAGCCTATAGCCTTCCGGAATAACTGGGCTATCGTATACAAAAAGATTTTTTCCGATCTGACCGGTAGTTTCTGAGATTAGCGCGTTCAAACAAACAAACAAAAAAACAAACAAACAAACTCTTCCGCTTTATTTTATTATAGTAAAGATATTTTAATATTTTTTTATATTTGATACATATCTCCTTTATTGGGCGGATATTTCCATAGTTGTCGTTTTAACTGTTTAAGAAATACTACTTAGTAAAGAATGTGTTATCCGGTATCTGTGACGTTTCGCTAGATCGGCCAATATGGCGACTGTGATTTGTCTGTCAGAACCATTAGAATTTAACAAAATACTCGACAATCCAAATTTTGCGGATATATGTTGTCGACTCGATATCTTAATTTTTTAATGTTTTATTATTCAGGTAAGGTTTCGATGTACTCGTTGACGAAATTATTATTATAAGATTTGACACTGCGATAGCAGCGCAGTCCTTCGGTTCCAATGTGAAACATTTCAAAATCCACAACTACTTACAAATTAAAAATTGTACCATACGACACACAGTCCATTCACTTTACACCACGCATACATCACGCGTATGCATAGGTACACATTACACACACACACCGGCGCGGCGCGGCGGCGGACAGGTCGGCAGGCTCGCCCGCCGCACAGCACGCTCCGTACACACTTACACGCGCACACACACATATACATTTACACACCTTTCCAAACACATCCTTGTTTGTTATTTTCTTCCAATCTCATTTTATTGTCTATTTTAAATAATTATCAGTTATTGTGTTTTTAAGTACTTTGATTTATACTAACATAGTTTAGTTTAGTATTGCATATTTTCTCTATTTGGATTATGTACAACAATTAACACTATTAGAGGGGTTCGGGACTGTCACTCCTTAATACAGGCTATATTCTAGCCTAGCTAGGAGAACAGCGCTTCACCCACCTGATTGAAGATGTACCTACCCACATTGAACATTTATGTTTTTTATCGGTAATACAAATGTCACATGTACATAATATCAATCTGTTTTTTTTTTTTTATAAATAAAGTTTTTATTATTTATTAAAAATTAAGTACAAAAACATTTTTCAGTTGACTAAATTGTGAATCTAAACCATTCTCAAGTCCCATTGAACACACACAAAATTTTCATCAAGATCGGTCCAGTCGTTTAGGAAGAGTTCAGTGACAAACACACGCACACAAGAAAATATATATATAAAGATATTGAAAAATAAGTTCAATATCCACACCTATCTTCCTTCAAACTTACCCAATTTAAATGAGCGTGTTATAGGCCTATAACGAAACGCCTACCTCAATGAGAACCAGATATATAGAAGCAGAAAGTCATTGACTATGGCTACGAAAACGTAAAATATGTATGAGAGAAAACTGTTTTTGCATATAACTTGATGAATGTGCAAGTTAGGTAATTTCTAATGCTTGATGACAAATCTATGCAGCGAGAGCTTTTATTTAAAAAAATAATCATGCGAATTGGTTGTGTAGAACGGGCTGGCCGACTCGTATTATAAAACACAAATTCTTTTAATATATAGATGGGCGTATTGAATTATTAATTATCGCTTGCCCCATGCCTCGGAGAGCACGTTAAGCCGTCGGTCCCGGTTGTCATGAATATCTTTGACAGTCGTTATAGGGAGTCAGTACCTATCTCTGAATAATCTGACACTAGTCTAAACCATGGAATATCACTATCCTGTTGGGTTGCGGAGGTCAGACAGGCAGTCGCTCCATGGAAAAGCTAATATTCAGTCAAATCCGGTTAAACTAGTAAGCGGACCCCGGGTAGAAACTGGGATAACGCTAGGAGAAAGACATAACTAAAGGATGGCGCAATTCTTTTTGTTGTTTTTGTTATTCCTATCCAAGTGGTGACGGATTAAGAATTAAAAGTGTGACACCCTAATTTCATTCCGTAGGCGCCGTTAAAGTATCCGTGTGATGACGGATTAAGAATATGGATCGTCACCACCCCATATAATCCCATGGGTGTCGTAAAAGCGACAGAGGGAGCATATTATGCATAGAATAACAGAAGGAAAACTTGATACAAACCCTATGCAAACCCGTTTGGCCAGCGTGGTATAGTAAGCCAATTCCTCTTTTCAAAGGAGAGGCCTAGTCCAGCAGTGGACTGTTAAAGGCCAAGGATGAGGTGCCGTAAAAGGCAACTAAGGAAAATGCATAAATCTAATAAACATAATAGTTTCTCCGAGAAGAGGCATAAAACTTGACATCATACTGTTTAACAAACCGTTTGACCAACGAGGTATATACTAATCCTTCTATTGAATCACAATTATGTTTAATTGCCACGCAAATTTTGAGAGACATATGTCCAGCAGTGGACTGTAGAAAGCTACAAGATGATGCATTTATGATGTTTTTTTCTAAAAAAACGTAAAATTTACTTTGATATGCTTTAATTTAATCTATTTAATCTAGTATAGCATTTTATCCAATGATAATCTGTGACGTACTATCTCGTTACAAGCTCGGGGACAAGTTTGTTTAACGAGCAACATTTGTTGTCGCTGTTATGACACCAACGTGCACTCCTTACATGTCTGCTTGGAGTTTCAAAATTAAGAAGATAAGTGACAATATATGCTTTAAAACTTTGTATGAAGTTTTTAACAATAGTTTATTTGCATAGGGTTATTAAACACGTACATTTTGTCATCGTATACTTTAGAGCCTGAACCCACTATTTGAATTATTAATTAATATGCGGTGTGTAAGTTTTATATAATACTTCTAATAACGACAATACAGTAGAAAGCTCAGTGTGTTTTACAGGTGACGTCACATGATTGCAAGGAATGGAGCTATATTGGATAATTGAGAGCTTGACACAAAGGTATCGACTATTCCAATCAGCTTTTAATATAAATCAAATCAGTATCAAACGTAAAAGACACGTTTCCAGGTGAAATATAACCCAGTTGAGCTATATGAATTTGCGCTTCATTTACAACTCTCACTAACTAGGAATAAAAGCAGTGATAGCCAGCGAAGTTCAAATATTGTCAGTTTCCAACAGACTCAAGATAGGACAAAGGCAGCGATAGCCTAGTGGAGATACCAACGGACTGCCATGCAGAGGGTATCGGGTTCGAATCCACGGCGCGCACCAATTATTTTCCGGAGTTATATTCGTATTGAATTGTACATTGTCGCTTGCCCCGTGCCTCAGAGAGCACATAAAACCGTCGGTCCTGGTTGTCATGAAGATCTCTGACAGTCGTTATAAAGAGTTAGTACCTATGATTAAACTGACACTAGTCGAAACCATGGAATATAACTATCCCTTTGGGTTGCGGAGGTCAGGCAGGTAGTCGCTCTGTGGAAAAGCGAATATTCAGTCAAATCTGGTTAGACTAGAAAGCGGACTCCGGGTTCTAACTGGGATAGAATAAAAATGCAACTTCACAAATATTTAAACTCGGGAGGTATAACTCCCAACAAACTTAATCATTGTCTGCGCACTCTATGACAGCGCTCGGACCAACCCTCATATAAAATGCTTAAGGCTCTACCAACATCATTCGCCCTGTATATAGACAACTATAATCTACCACATAGGCTAAGTGTGGATTCATATGTTTACATCTTCAGCCCTTTATACTGTCCCACTGCTGAGCACGGGCCTTTTCTCACTATTAGAAGGGTAAGGCCATAGTCCACCACGCTGGTCTAGTGCAGGTTGGCAGACTTCACATGTCTTTCGAGAACATTATGGAGAACTCTCAGACATGCAGATTTCCTCACGATGTTTTCCTTCACCGATAAGCAAGCGATAATTAACAATTTAATACGCACTTATCTTTGAAAAGTCATTGGTATGTGCCGTGGATTCGAACCCGAGACGGTTTGCGTAGTAGGTAGTCTGTCGGTCTCTCCACCCGGCTATCGCTGCTATCTGTTTATCGAGGACATTATGGAGAACTTTTAGACATGCAGGCTACTCACGATGTTATCCTCACTATTTAGCAAGTCATAATTAACAATTTTGTACACACTTACCTTTGAAAATTCAAACAAATGTGGTGTGGTTCATGAATTTGAACATGAAACCTTTTGAGTAGCATTGGACAGTTTCTCGACTAGGTTAAGGCCTAAGGCTTTATATAAGGGAACAATAATTATTTGAGTAAGACTAATGGTGTTTAAGGCCACCGTACCATTACGTTGTAAACGTGGTCCTAAGTAAACGGTTTGATTGCAATTTATTATATTCAATCCCGTGTGGAGTACAATAAGGAGCAATGCGGGTAACATATATTTTTATATTATTGACATTCGATAAAATATTTCTTAGGGAACATATTATTGGGTATAGTTTCCGTGTTTGCAGCTTCTATTGTTCAATGTACCTACTATTATTATTTATATTTCGCTTAACTTCGCCCGGAGCTCCAGCTGCGTGAATTACGCCTAGACGTGCCACCTAAAACTACATAAAATATTATTAAAGACTAATTTCATAAGATATTATTTATTCCCATCTCTTTCTAGATTTAAAGATAACAGTAGGCTTACTATTATGGCTAGTATTAGAAAATAAACCATATTAGTACACCAGAAACACTTTATTCAATAGAACGAGGGTAAGGAACATTATAGGCATTTATTACACATTCTAATTACATATTTGACACTCAGATGTATTTTTATATCGAGCAGATATTAATTGCAAATATAATTTTAAGCCTTTTGAAATATAGGTAATCGGTTAAACAATAGTAGGGCAAACTTAGCACAGTGACTGTGCTCTCTAAAAAATGATAACGGAAAATAACAATAGAGCCTATTAAACAACTTATCCGTTCCACGGTTGTCAGCCAAGTGGGCGAGCGTCCCCGGTCACCATGTTCAAGTCGCCATTTTGTATTCGAACTCACAGCCGGAACGCGACGTATTTGAATCACACTTTTTTCGAAAGTGACGCTCGCACAACGATGTTGCCAACACGGCCATTCTGCAAGGCAAATGTCCCAGGAGCCCCACGAGTCTAGGTAAAACACTGAAACAAAACTGCCATTAATATTGTTGCCCTAAGGTCTAAGTTTGTGCTACAAGCATAGAATGCCACGAGAAACATCAGCAAATGCGTAGTCCATTGTTGCTAGGTCACCCGCACTTAAAGGGACTGTGCCACACTTAAGAGTCCAGGATGTTCCACAACTTTTTCCCTCAGGATCACTTGCATTTAAAGAGCTTTTCGCTACACTTAAATGTACCAAGATGTTTCCTGAATTTGTATATCTACATTTACTGCTGTTTCCAATAGGCAACAATTATGGCCCAAGTGTTTTAACTAGTCTCGCAAGAACATGAAGAAATTAGTATTTATTATCACCATGAGAGACTATACGGGACTTGTGTACTCCACTAAATAGGTAATCTTATACATGGATAGTAATTATTTGTTTACTGGAACCAGGAAGCAAATAAATTAGTACACAAACCTTTACATCTCCCACAATTGCCAACACGGACGTTTTCTCATAAAGTTAGTCTAAACTCCAATCATCAATCTGTATTTTTATCAACACCAAGTCTCCTTCATTGTACAACTTGGCTCTTGTCCAAGTTTTATCAAACCTTTGTTTTTGAGATATAGCACTGGCTTTAATATTTTTGTCAACCTTCACGCGTAAATCCGTCACGTTCACTAACGATTCATTATCAAGCTCGGGTTCTAGGGTGTCGCAATCAGTACGTAAACGATAACCTAATAAAACTTTGCTTGGAATGGCTTTAATAGTCTTGTGGATTGTGGTATTCAAACCCTGTTGTATGATTTTAACATATTGGTCCCACCTATTCTCAGTTGTATTTGCACCCATAGTTTTTAGTGACTCTAGTACAGTCTTGTTAAACCTCTCCATCTGTCCGTTTGATCGGGGCATACCCGTTGCCACAACATGCGAGCGAATGTTTTAGCTATTGCAATATTCTTTCAATTCTACAGAAGTAAAACATGAACCTGAGTCTGAGATGATTCGTCTTGGGTACCAAAACATTTTGTAATGTTGTTTAGTTCTTCTATAAAATCGGCCGCCTTTGTAGATTTTACTGCGCTAATAAAAACAAATTTCGTGAATGCATCTACTATAACCACAAGATATTTATTACCGTTGGTGGTTTCAATAAATGGACCTAAATGGTCTACATGGAGAGTATGAAAGGGTTTTGCGTATTTTGGCAACGGATATAGCTCTGCTTCCTTAGGACCGCTTTTATTTTTATAAAATACGCAATTCAAACAATTTTTTGACATATTTCTTCACTATGTGACGCATACGCGAGAACCAATATTTAGACCCTATTCTTTCAACCGTCTTGTCCACAGAAAAATGGCCCACGTCATCATGGTTGTACTTTATTATTTGCCATATACACTTTTTAGGTACAACCCATCGACGACCTTGGGACGTCCTCCTGTAAACCTTTCCGCCTACAAGCTCGTAGACGTCAAAAACATTTCTATTGTTATCTATTTCCCCCGATTCTAAAATGGTTCTAATTTTTGCAATATCAGGGTCTTGTACCTGAACAGAGAGTAACCAATCGCCTTCAGTTATTGATAATATTATTTCCCTTTCCAATTTTTCGCCTAACGCAACGGGGTTTCGACTCAAGGCATCCACGTGCTGCATACACGTACCTTCTCTATGTTTAATCTCGTACACAAACTCTTGAGTCGAAAGGACCCACCGTGCGATCCGGGGAATAATATCCTTTTTAGTTAATGCATATCTTACTGCGTTACAATCTGTTACTACGGTAAAAGGTGAACCGATTAAATAAAGGCGAAACTTCTGGAGCAAACTAACTATTGCCAGGAGTTCTAGTTCAAAAGAATGATATTTCTTTTCATCTATAGTTGTCTGTCGACTATAGTAATGTACAGGGTTTTCACCTTTATCTGTAACTTGAACCAGAATACCCGCAATACCATCACGACTAGCATCCGTATACAAAATTGTAGCACTATTTGGGTCAAAAATAGATAATACACTATTCGACGTTAGCTTAGCTTTTAGAATCTGAAACGCTTGTTCATGTACGGAACCCCAAGACCATGAAGCATCCTTCTTTAATAATTTAGTGAGAGGGGCGGAGATAACGGTGCATTTTTCAATGAATTTACGAAAATAATTGATTATTCCTAAGAATGTTGTAACTGATGTACCGTTCTTGGCACAGGGAATCTCCGTTTCCACTTTGGCTTCGTTTGGCATGACACAATTTTGCTTAATTTTGTAACCAAGAAACTATCTCATTTAAAAAAAAATGACACATTTTTAAATTTAAGGTCCGTTCGTTTTAAATATTTGCAACACCTTTTTTAAAAGATTTAAATTTTCCTGAATAGTTAATGTGATTAAATATGACAATAACGTTTTCAAATCTTAAATTACCTAACACGCTATTCATCATCCGTTGGAAGCAGGATGGTGCATTAGCCAAGCCAAAAGGAAGTCTGAGGAACTCCCAGTGTCCATCTTCGGTAATAAATGCTGTTTTGCCTATAGACTCTGAACTCATAATTATTTGATAATATCTACTTTAAGTCAAGACTAGTAAAGTATTTATAGCCTTGTAGCCTATCTACGAGATCCTCAATGCGGGGCATTGGATATTTATCTTTTATAGTTATTTTATTCAATGCACGGTAGTCGATGCAGAGTCTTTTCTCACCGTTCTTTTTGCTTATAAGTAGGGCAGGACTGGCGTACGGAGAGTTACTCTCGCGAACAGTATTATTATCTAAGAGTTCCTGCACCATGTTAGTATAATCTTTCTATCAGCATGAGAAGCTCGAAAAAGTCTGCACTGTACCAGCCGAGAATCAGACAATGTGATTACCATCTCATGGCCACTGACTTACCCTAATTCTTTTATATCTGTCGCGACACACATGTTATACCGCTTAAATAAACAAACTAATTCCATTAAGTGAATGTCGGCATCGATTTCCGTCTCCGTTACAACGTTACAAAATTCTTTAAAGGATTGCACATAATCGAATGTAAATAAATCACCAACACGTGAATATATCAAATCGTTTCTCAATATATCACAACCAACTAGATCGTCAATTATGTAGAAGTCCACCCCGATTAACGAAACGCAATCTATTTTTAAATTTACGGTTGTTCTACGAGTAACCGATTTAGAATTCTGCCTAGAAAATCCTTGTAACAAAACTGGTGAGGGTAGTACACTAGTAGAGAGTGAATATTTTATAATAACAGATTCGGAAATTAAAAAGCAGCTACTACCTGTATCGATGAATGCTTCATGTATAAAATTATTAATGGTGACAGTTTTTACAAATTTACTGAGAGAATCGGAGGTAGAAATTAATTTACTTACTCTCCTCTGTTTCTGGTTTAATCAACCCCGTATTCCTTTTACTGCGGCACACGGCTTCAACGTGGCCCCTTTTCCCACAAAAATTACATTTATTAAGATCACACTGGTTCCTTTTATGATTTCCACCACATGTGTAACGCTTAATTTTAACGATGTTATGCGTATGCTTTTGCATAAAACCTTAGACTATTTATATATATTTATAAAACAAAACGTATTGCCGTCGCCTAGCAACGAAATGACAATTGACAAATAATAACTAGAAACTTTTGAGCATTAAAATAATTTAAATAGGTATTTTCTTTACTTGAATTCTCGTTAGTATTCGAGATTACGTTTGCAGAGGATTGATTCAAATGATTTGTTTGATCCACCAATTTTTGATTCTCACGTGTACTACTCAAACCAGTCTGTTTTGTGTTTTTGCCTCTATACGTGCGACCATGCAAGTAGCTAGCTAAATCGTGGCAAGATTTAAAATTACTTGCTTCGATAGATGCTCCTATGTTGCTATCACCTAAACAGCCAACAATTAAAGATCTTGCTCAGTAAAAGTCAATGAATACAGATTTTAATAAATATCTATGCTCTATGGTAAAGTTTAAGGATAATCTGTCTATTTTACATTTAATGTCAAAATAGAATTCGTATAACGATTGATTTTCTACTGGTTTTTTGGTAATGATTTAATATTTTCTTTTAAGAGCTCAAATATATTACGTCGTATTTGAAAGCTATTAGCCAGGCGTTGATGCCAATCCTTCCATGTCAAAGTAGACCGCTGACTGTCAGTACGCAGCAAAGAATCATACCAAACTTTACCAGAACCTTTCAATTTGTTAAGAGCTTGATAACGTATCGTTTCATCGGACCACTCAAATGTCGCAGCGTAGGACTTTATACTAAGCCATGCATTAATATCATCGTTCAAAGGGTCAACTCTGGTATAATATTATTCAAGGTACTCACAGCTTTAGTATCTTTTCGATGCGATACCTTTAACTACCTTCTGCGTGGCGGCGATGCCGACGGCGTCCTTGAGCTCGTCGAGCTACTTCTGCTCGTCGAGCTACTGCTGCTCGACGACAATCGTGCTCGCTTGCCGTGACGTCTGCGATTACCCATGGCACGTAGGTATACGCTCACTTCTGAAATTAGAAAATAAACCATATTAGCACACCAGAAACACTTTATTCAATAGAACGAGGGTAAGGAACATTATAGGCATTTATTACACATTCTAATTACATATTTGACACTCAGATGTATTTTTATATCGAGCAGATATTAATTGCAAATATAATTTTAAGCCTTTTGAAATATAGGTAATCGGTTAAACAATAGTAGGGCAAACTTAGCACAGTGACTGTGCTCTCTAAAAAATGATAACGGAAAATAACAATAGAGCCTATTAAACAACTTATCCGTTCCACGGTTGTCACGGTTCAAGTCGCCATTTTGTATTCGAACTCACAGCCGGAACGCGACGTATTTGAATCACACTTTTTTCGAAAGTGACGCTCGCACAACGATGTTGCCAACACTAGCAATACCAAATAGTTGATACCTACATCATGCTGGATGGCTAAAATCTCTGTATAGAAACATAAATAAATATTTACTACAAAATAATAGTTCGCAGACAATCGATAACAATTTTATTCACCAACGCAACGTCATGTTATAAATAAAGGCATTGTACGCAATTTAATATTTCCTCGTTCCAATCACAATACTCCGAAACTATTTGGACGCATAAAAATCGTGCATCCCTACTAATATTATAAATTCGAAAGTGTGTATGTATGTCGGATGAAAACCTATTTAGTAGATTTGTATTTTTAATTCGTTTTCTTCTTAAATTCTATGACTGATGTCTGTCAGAAAAAATGTTTAAAGTTGGAGAGTCGTAAAAAATGTGATAAGATTGTGAATAAAACAAAATACTTAAATATTAAAAGGCGCTCTTCTAATTATTACTCTCCATTTCCACATGTATGTTCCGTTTTCACGCGAAAACGGCTGAACCGATTTTGATGAAATTTAATATAGAGATATATTGGACAATGGAGACGGACATAGGCTACCATAAGTTGTAAAAATTAAACTGGGAGGGATTGGATAGAAGTGTGTACAGGAAAAATTTTCCTCTTGGAAGGAAGAACGCATGCGCGAATAATTTAGTGCTGCACATGTGCTATCTGTCAGTACTGTCACATCATACATATTGTCATATTGTGCACGGTGGTTATATTGTTCGCATATCTAAACTAATAATTATATACTCCGCTCAAACGGCTGAAACGATTTTCTCTACTTACTAAAATTATAAATGCGAAAGTGTTTATAGATATATATTGGACATGTATTGAAACATGACTTTGACATTTGTCATGGATATTGACCGAGCTACTTTGTACCCTATAGAGCTCTTTAGAATAATTAGTAGTGTCTTCACACAACTTGTGACTGAAATTTAATAAATGTGTTACCCCGAATTTAACGCGCACAAAGCCGCGGGCAAAAGCTAGTATTTACTAAAATAAAAATAGTAAAACTCTGTTATGGAGATATTTTTAAACAATGTTTGCAAATTCTACAAAATGTTCTGAATAATTTCATTGTTATTCGAGTTTCTAAATTTTACAATTGATTGATAAAAAGGTAGACAAAGATACATGAAATACTTAATTATATACATACTTAAGCTAGAAAAGCTAATAATGGTTTCAAATCTGGCTAGATTAGCAATTGGCCCGTTGACTTCAAGACGTAAGTCTTGGGTACAATGTTCTACAGATCAATGGGTACAACTGGGTAAACGTTAGGACTATCATATGATAATGATTTTTGCCTACCTGATCCCGGCATACCCACAGATTGAAGTGATCCTAGGATAGGTTTCTTTCCTAAAAAGTAAACTTCTTTACTTCTTATATAATTGTTGCCCGTCCATCGCATGTCGGTGTGTCTGTCTGTTGATACATATTTCTTAAGGACTCGTGAAATCATCGAGATTAAATACATATTTATTTAAGTCAATATTCGCTTTGTGTTGTAGATATTCATATCGAGCTTCGACGTTACGAAAAAGCATCCATCACGCGCCGAATGCGTGACAGCCCCAATACTATCCTGTGCGCGTTGGTGGACCTATGGGATGGCTCGCTGGATCCGACTGCACGCAGTCGTGTAGTAATTAGCAGCCAACATCGCAGTGTCCACCCGGAATTTTAAATTAAATTAATATTGATTTTTTGATGATTTTTTGATTTCTTGATGATTTTTTATTATTGTATAGTATATTATCTATTATTTTATTTATTTAATCTTTCTATATTTGGCAATCAATCACAATCACTATTACTAACATTAGTTTATAAGTTCGTTTTACTAACATATATGGATGTATTTTTTATCTGAAATAAATGATTATTATTATTATTATTATTTAAGAAGAAATTGTAATAGTAACTTGAATTACAATTTATCATTGTCCTATGATTAATACTGAGGAACGAACCAACCTACCAATATAGACAATCATTTATGACAGTTGTAGAAAATGCTTACTTGTGGTTATCAAAACTTGTTTTTATAGTCAGGGTAATACCGGTTATATGTATAAGTATTGGGGAACAATTATTTAGATAACGCGTTGTGTGGTATGTACCGATGCGCAAATCGTACTCGTGGCACCCTGCATGTGCCAACAAACAAAAACACAGTGTTAACACAGATTTTCTCGATAGGAAGCCCAGCAACAAAGTTTTTAGCCTTAAATCAAACGCTTCAATTAACTAAAACCAAAAATCGGTGTAGCAAGTGGAAAAGCCACAAAGTAAAGGCATTCAAACACAGATCAGTTAAGTGCTCAACTTGTAGTACAGTCCACCAAATAGTTAATTAACTAATTGCTTTGTTCTAAGACCCAAGGGGTCAAGACAGAGTGTCGGAGGGGGGACGTGGAGGGGGCGAGGTACTGCTTTATGCTGATTCCCTCAGGAATGGCATTGTACAAGTGTCTAAATTGTGCTCGTAGTTGGAACGAATTGAAACCGCTTCAGGAATGTCGAAAGCAATAGTTTCGTTAAAAGTAATAATAGCTCGAATTGTTGCCCTCCATTTATATTGTAAACGGTTTAATAATACAATACTTGGCGATCGCATAGTTAAACTACTATTCAAGGGAATTATTTGATTCCATTGTTGTCATCTGTATGCATCGCAAGTGGCTCGGCCCACATTCCTGCAGTGTGTCGGAGGCGTGCGGTCCTCTGAGTAATTGCGTACGTTTGCGGTAAAGTGACAGAGGTTTAAGCGCATGTGAATACGTCATTTGTCTAGTACTCAAAACTTTACTGGGCAACATCTGCCTCAGACTCATTTCAAATTGTTCACTCTATAGAGAGAACAGTGTGTTTTATCGTATCAACAATTTTAATATCTTTAGAACAGAATAAACACCTTTTCTTTTTTTTAGAGTATTGTTATTAAATTCGATACTAGGTATATTTCCACACCTAAGTAATAAGCCTAGAGCTTATCCTACACTAAGCATGTCTGCACAAAAAAATTGCTTATGCCAGAACAAGGTGGACCGATGATCTGGTTAGGATCGCGGGAAGCGGTTGGATGCGGGCGGCTCAAAATCGCTCTGTGTAGAGAACCTTGGGGGAGGCCTATGTCCAGCAGTGGACGTTTCTGGGCTGACATGATGATGATAATTCCAAAACAATATAAGTCTCGAAGACAATAAATTCGTCTCGACAAATAAAAAAAAACATATGAAAAAATACATAAACACTGAGCAAAAATCTGTTTAAACGATACAGTATGGAAGGTAACCTACTTCTCTCAAAAAGCAATAAAATAGTCTTTTTTAAAAGTAAATTATTGTAACGTATGTCCGGTACCTACCGAGTGTGCGTCATAATAACGGTATTATGGACTCTGGATGGACGGCCATACGCTCGGCCAACCAGAGAAAGCCATAGTCCGCGCTCGTGGAGTTTTACCATAATTATATGGTAATGCACCGACACCAACTCTGATGGAGAGCTCTGGTATATAACGGTGCCGACAGAGAGGCCAGCACCGCTGGTAGCGCCATCTACCTTCCTATCTATAACTAATCGCATCAACGTCAATCGTTCCATGCTTGTCTAGTGCGAGCGATACCATATTTCCGTCCCTCTCTATCCCACTCCCTGGAAGGGGCACTGCCTTTCGCGGATTGGTCGCCGCGAAACGTCGACGCGAGAGACAGTCCAGAACTTTCGAGAACATTCGATTCGCTAAATACGCGTCGGCCATACCGTATCACCGCGCCGCTCCCGCTATAGTTATTACCGCTTATAAAACCGCTCGCAAGTGGAAGTGACTGTGTAGTGAAGTGAATCAAGCAGCTGCATCACGAAACCACCAGGAGACTGCCCTTCGGAAACGAAGAAGATTGCCGTATAAGGTAAGTGCCCTTCATCCTTGGAATATCCTATACCCACTCACAATCACCTCTTCCCGTATCCAATCCTAGGCGGCTAAAAACCCGCTATCCTTTGTATACAGTCCATTTCCTTCTCCAAGTCGCCTGGAACCTACGGTTTCGGTGTATCGCCGAACCATTTTTTTGATCCATACGAGTCGTATCCATTTACGTTTTTATACGTTATATCGCTATACCTAGGCAGTTATAGCGCCTTGCTATACTCCTAATATATTCACATAACCGTCACATGGTTGTTTCCGCCCGCATCAGTAGGTAAACTTTTATGTAGCTACCTACTTACTCAATTATTATTTCTGGAACTATCATAGTTGTCTTGTAAATCTCATATTTCGAGCAACTTTTAATTCCACAGCTCTAAAGTGTTGCCTACTTAGCCTACTTAGGTAAAGTAATAGGTACATTAGATATTCTTATTTTGTTTCGTTCTCATTAGCTTATACTTACGTAAGCATGTCACAACAAAAGAAGTCACGCGTGTCGGAAGACAAAGAGATGACAATCTTAGAAGCAAAACGCAATATTTTATTTGAGCGCATTCAAAACATCTATGAACGCTCAAAAACCACATCCATGTCTGACAGTAATAGCGAAGCATTTCTCAGTTATTGAATGACAGTAGATAGTATTCGAACAGATTTTCATAGGTTGTTAGACGATTATAACGCAAGATTACTTTCTATCAATCCTGATGAAAAACCGAACTATCAGGCGTACACCTCATTCGAAGATCGTTATTGTATTATTAAGCATATACAATCGCAATTGGAGGGTATGGTCTATCCACACACATCCGGGCCGTGCACGGGACGTGGACGGGACGGGGACGGGCCGTCACCGTGCTTCCGGGTCCCGGCCGGGATATTTCGTTCACACACGTCAGGGGTGCAACCGGAGCGTGGAGGGGCTGTCACTAGAGCTTGCATTTTAATATTTGAATTATTCGAATTATGATTTGTGTCAAATATTCCAAAGGAAATTGCAATATCCGATTCTAGTTCGAACAGCGTTCTCAAAATTGTCCTAAATACATGCACCAATAAGCACATATAGTTGACATTCTTAACACAATTATGTTACAACATAAATTAGATTTTGTTTTTTTTTTGCGTATGAAGCCCTAAAAGGAGGAGTTCTAATAATAATAAGAAGAATAGCCGAGGAGGAGTTCTAATAATAATAAGAAGAATAGCCGAGAAAAAATAATCATAATAATAATAAACATCTCTGGGGGGCAGTCATTATCTCAACATGAGACTAACGCAATTGGAGGGCAGAGTGACAGCTTTCAAACATCACCTTCATCTTATGATAAACAAAAACAGCATCACAGGATGTTACAAATCAAAGGGCAGCTTTGTGGCTAGCTGTCAGTGCTCAAGTCAGGGCCTCGTCTTCGACTTGCCGATATTGGATGGTTGGAGTGGATTTCCAAAAGCGCCCGCAACTTCACACAACTTTAATATGCGTCTCATCGCACCGATTGTTGGGCCCAGCAAGACCATGTAGTCCGTACCTATAGCTGAGATGTTGTTCATAACAACTCCGTCTACATGACAGTCGACACCAGCCTTGCTGAGAAGGTACAACAATAAGCTGATTTATAAATAATAAAAAATATACTATATATAAAGGCGTGGCGAGGTGATTTCCTCTTGCGTCACGCCAGATTTCAGCCCATATTCCTCATGCAGAGCTGTACGCGCCCGCCTGACAGTGTTTATTGGATTTGCATACCAATATTGTAGCATTCACGTACCTACCTCATAGTTCATACTCTCAGTTTTTAAATTACCCCATACAGATCGGCAAAGTTAAGCAACGCTTGCACATGTCGCCACTTGGATGGGTGACCACGTGTGGCATTTACATCTGAGCGCTATCTTGCTTCGGAGGGCACGTAAAGTTGTAGGTCCCGGTTCTTGTCTCAGGATTGGAATCGTTAGGCTATGAAGAAAACTCCGACACTAGAGTTGGCCACAAACTCTCACGAAAAACAACAACTAAACAACAAGAGGTTTAAGGTCCAATACCTTATAAATGTCTAAGGATTTACATGTGTTTCTAACTATATAGTACCGGACTGTCAGTGTTAAAAACAAAACTAAACTAATTAAACTACGCGACGTGCAGATAAATTTTAGGGGCCATGTATATATCCAGCAAACTATCGAGCACCTTAGTTGTAATTGTTGCCAGGAATATAGGCCTATAGTTATGAAGTTCAATAAAGAAAAAATTTTGAATATAAAAATATCAAATAAGTATTCGAATAAAAATTCAGAACATTTGCAAGCCCTAGCCGGGACCTTACATCTGTCACTATTTGCACTTGGGCAAGTCCAATACAAAACACCGATCTAGGAATAACATGGATTGGACATACTTACGAAATTAGCGTGCATACCTACGATTGTGTAAAAAATAAAATTTAATTTTGTAAAAATATGTACAATTTATATTTGCAGTAAGTTACTTTAGTTAGTTTAAATCTTTTTCCAGATTAGTTTATTCCATTACGCAAATGCGGGCAAACAAGGTAAAGCAAAAAACGTCCCTTGACATGAAGACAAACTAAACATGAAACAAAATATTCTCTGGTAGCCAATATCGATACAGTGTCGCTGAGAAAGAAACGGACATGAATGGCGCCATTCATACCGTAATGAACACACTGCCATACTGAAATACAATAAGGGGATAAAAAAATTAAAATTGATTGATTAATTTTATTTATAAATAATATTATTTTATTCAACGTTTCATTTCTAGGAATTCTCGCATACATTTGCTGTTCATGTTATCTTTTGGCAAAAACGATAATTTGCCATAATTATGTACTATTTGCCCTCTCCATGTACATTCTTTACTCAAAGGATACAAACAAAAATGGGCGAGTCCATTGCGATCTGTCAAACTTATTATGTCAGGTTTGTGTCATAGATTAATAAGAAAGATAAGTTAATTTGCAGTTATTATGAACTAGATAAATTCTCATGCAAATCAGGCAAGCATAATAATAAATACTTCAAGATTTATTACCAGTTTATAAGTAAGCGTTTTCTTGGTAGACTTATGTGCTGCAGTGGACGTTTATTGGCCAATATGCTGATGAAGTTAGTTAGGATGAAAGAGAACCAGCATACATTTTATAGTATTTCTTAACGCTACAGTACCGTCGCACCTCTCGCTGTATGATGAAATACTTCGAAGAATATAAATAAAGTTTCAGGAAGTTAATTTCTACCAGTGATCCTTCTTCTATTGTGTTTGTAGGTACTACCTACGTTTCTATGTCCCAATAATTCATTTCATATGGAACGAATATGAACGAATATTTCATAATTAGTAATTGCGGCAATTTATTTCACATTACCACTTCACAACATTTTTTTTACCTCATATATAGTTATCCCTATAATGTTTATCTGAAGAACTTCAAGAAGACAACAACATTAACAAGTCTCAAAATCAAACCCGAGTCTTATTTCATAGCAGTCTAAAACTCCAATCAACCATGTTTACAAACATAAATTATAATTTTGCCAAATTTTTGTGAGTTCTTAATACATGTCAACAAATCTTTGTCACATCTGTTTTATTTCAGTATTAATCTATGGCCAAATTATTCACTAGTTATATGTGTCATAGCGTGTCTATGGATATATGATATCCTAGAAGTGACAAATATTTGAAACGAGGAATTTATATCGGTTAAATCGAAATTATCTCATATTATATAAATTTAGTGTCATCGCTTATGTATACAGGATGTCACAAGACCCATCACCAAGCCGAAGTCTACTCGTTTTGCACATCATACCAAGTCATACTACGCGAAAAGAATACCTGGGTAGTGAAATATTTTTTAAGCTTAAAGAAATAGACACATTTTATAAGCCGCAATATTTAGCGAGCGCTTGCAGGAAAAATTTGCGCCAGGAATGCACTGTACCTACACCGGCCGTATCTACGCAACAACGGCAGTTTATGGTCACGTGGTCGCGCGGCCGAGTGCAGTGCACCACTTGTCCACAGCTCAGCTGATGACTTGTATCGCGTCCATTGCGTTTAGAGAACTTTAAAGCTGCTTATTTTAGAGAAATATTGAAAATTTGTTAATGTTTATTTGGAAGAAAGTTTACATTTATCATTCAAAACACGATTTTGGAATTATTAGAAAAACAAAACCTCATACTCATACGCACCCTGCATGTGTCTGTAGTACCTGGGAAATTCCTGGTTCAGGAGATATTGAGGCGCAAAGTCACGACTTTTTTTTTCTAATTATTCCACTCGTACGTGCGTTGATGCACATCTAAGTATAAGCTTGAGTCGTCAGAGTCTATGTTGACACTGACACGATGTCACTACCACTTCGAGCGAACATGCCGAAATATACCCGTTTACACGGGTTCGGTGTTTTAACTTTATGTGACTCGTTACCTTAAAATGTAATTATGTTGCGATTTTCTCAATTAAGATTGACCATTTTATGAAGTTTGTTGATTAAACGATTTGTTATTATAGATCTGACCAATGAAAATCATGAAATTACAAATAGATAATTATAAGACTTTTCTTGAAATGCGATCATTTAATAAAATGGCCAATTTCACGATACGGCCACGACATAGACCCGCTTTTACATATAAGCACCATAGTGATACAAATGTTATAGCGCAACTTGCTGTCATCTATTGTCAATACGACGTAGTTGTGAGTAATTGGCCATAGACTTACATTGAAATAAGAATAGATTAAGATTCCCTTATGGTATACGACACCCCACCCTACCTCACGCCACCCCACGCATGTTGAGACTAATCAATCCCATATATTTAGTATGGTGAGCTGAAGATATACAACACTCCACCCAACGCCCGCCACCCCGAGCGTCACCATCCATTCAATCCAGATCGGCGCGTTGACGGTGGAGGGGAAACACACGCCATCCGACGCTTGACAAGCAATGTGTTTCTTATAATCGATTTTAAACTTTCGCGATTTGTATACATCATACAAAATAAATTATTTATACCTTAATTATTATATTTATACCTTAAATAAATTAATTTTAAATTATTGTATTTATACCTTAAATAAATTAATTGTACGCGATTAAGACCCGCTAATTTATTTTGTATAATGTCTTTCTAGTTAACACACAACGCCATGCGTCAGTTGAAAACATTCCTGTCATGATGATACTTTTTAATGTTGGTTTAAAATCACAACATTAGCTACTTGAATTATTAAAATGTAAGCCAGCATTATACGATTTGAGTTCAGGCTAGTTCTTCCTCAAAATCACTATTTAGGAAATTATGTCATAGTTTCGTAAATAGTGATTTTGAACGAAGCTTGTTGTAGCGTGGCGTGTTATATATGTGCACCGTTCGCATCGTGTGTCGACACGTGGGGTGGGGTGCGGTAAGTATATCTAAAGATAAAGATAAAGATAAGATAAAGATATATTTATTTGCTAAGACACGTGTATATAATTAAAACATTAATAAGATGCTTATTATAGATGTCACATAATAATTTGTTTCAACATGTCTGACCATTGCTGGCTTACAAATATCGAATATTAATAATGAATGACATACATTTTAATAATTAATAAACTTGTTTAATAACAAAATGTCAATGTAATATTATATAAAAAAAAAAAATTAGAAATATGTCAGGAAATAGTCCAAAATATAAAGTCAAAAATTCAACATGTCTGACCATTGTTGGCTTACAAATATCAAAGATGAATAAATTTTAATAATTAATAAACTTGTTTTTAATAACAAAATGTCAATCAAATATTATATATAAACAAACAAATCAGAAATATGTCAGGAAACAGTAAAAAATACAGAGTAATTTTTTTTTTGTAACATATTATATCAACTACTTCGACTTCTAAAATTGAACTTATATAAATGTATCTTTGAGAAAGTCTTCATAATTGTAATAACATTTTTCAACTAATAGTTTTTTTTAATGCTCTCTTAAATTGGTCTGTATTCAATTTGGTAATATAATTTGGTATTTTATTATAAATTACTGGAGCCCTGCATAATATACTTTTATGGAGTAGTGCAGTTTTAGCAGGATGGACACGTAATCTATCGTTATTTCTGCGATTTCGAGTTACTGTTTCTGACATACGAGGAAACAATTGTGGATTACTTCTGACAAACATGACCGATTCCAAAATATAAATAGATGGTAATGTTAAAATATTATATTTTTTAAAATATAATATTTTAACATTACCAATCTGGTTCAACATTTAGTACACATACAATATAAAACATCAATATAAAAAACAGGCATTATAAGGTGTAATAATATTGTGATCACAACTAGGTTATAGGGTAACCCATGGTAAAAATACAACTTTCATTAAAAATACAGAATCTTTCCAATCTTTGTCACGTCTCGCGTCTATCTTAGAAGTGACAAAATAAATATTGGAGTGAAGAATATACAACGGGAGTTTTAAATATAAAAAGTGCTTAATTGTAGGTTTTTTTTTTCATGCGTCATTTCACTCGCGTTTGAAAGTGATAGTTTGCATAATAGTTAATAGACTCGCCCTTTTTTATTCATAATAGACTGGCCCAGAAGAAAAAAAATATTATTTAGTTATATTTACTAGTAAACGCGTTTATAACATTTTATTAGAACAAGTAATTATTTACTTGCAAAATAATATAAAATAACAATTTCAGCTTCGATTGTTTTGCAGAAAAATCGATTATCATTTTTCGATTTTTTCTCTCTCAAGTTTGTGAACTAAGGAAGCTAAGGACTAAATAAAGCGTCATTGTGCCTTAACGACAATTCACTGCCAAGTGGTTCTTCTGAAGATTACATCGAACACAGCGCATCTAGTGCTTAATATATGTATTTATAATTTGTTCTTCTGGATGTCACGTCGCACCTAGCGCATCTAGTGCTAAATATATTATATCTATGGTGCCCGTCGCCGGCCCGTGCACGTCATGGCCCCGGTCGAGGCACTGACAGCGCACTAACACGGCACGGAAGCTCCGTCCCCGGCCCGTCCACGGACGTGTGTGAACGAGTCCATATAAAATGTATGCAACGATTGTTTTCTGCGCTCCGTCCCGTCCACGTCCCGTCCCCGTCCCGTCCACGGCCTGGTTGTGTGAGGATAGACCTTAAATGTTCAGCAGAGCCCGTTGCCCGCAAACCGAGATTACCGCCAATCGAGATTATGTCGTTTGACGGAGATATACGAAATTGGCCGTTATTCTATGCGAGTTTTAAGTCTACAGTGCACGATAATGGTTCTCTGACAGATGCTGACAGGTTGTACTATTTAATAGGTAAACTGTCACCGAAGGCCCAGTCCGTATTTGCAGGTGTCACACCCAGTGCTGAGAATTATCAGGTCATATTTCAGTCACTACTTGATAGATATCAGGACACGCGCGTCCTAGCGGCTACTTACTTTGACCAAGCTTTAAATCTCAAACTGTCCGGCAACGCGTCTGTCGCGAATTTCCAGCTGTTTATTGATAACTTCGTAATCGCGGTTAATTCTCTTAGGAACTTAAAATTGGAGGATCTTTCCGACTTTATGTTGCTTCAACTCGCTTTAAAAAAGTTTGACACTGATACAATTAGCGCATTCGAGATGACGGAACGCAATAATAAAATACCTACACTAGATAGTTTTATTTCGTTCATCAAAGATCAGTGTCGAATATTTCATAATACGCAGTCTGGTTCACCTGGCCCGTCTAACACTAACAGCAACAAACAAAGGTTGAATAAATCGCGAAATAGTAATAATAACTCGGTCCCTAATCCACAATCTTACGTAACATGTTCGGAATCTAATAGTAATAATTCACAGAAGTGTCTGTGCAGTAATGTGGTGCACGACCATTTATATAAGTGTCCCACCTTCGATAATTTGAATGCAACCGCTCGTTTTAAATGCGTAAAAGATAACATACATACATAGACTCACGCCTGTTTCCCAGAGGGGTAGGCAGAGACTACGGAGCGCCATTTGTAACGATCTTGACATATCTCTCTTGCTTCATTCACTCCCATCAGATTCCTCATGCATGCTCTTCTGTTCAGGGTGCTTCTAACCTGTCCTGTTTTTAGGATGTCTCCAATCTGGTCAGAGAACGTCCGCCTAGGTCTTCCCCTTCGTCCTGTCCCCTCCACACTTGCCTTATATATCTGCTTGGTCAGTCTTTTGTCATCCATCCTCTCCACGTGTCCAAACCATCTTAGCATACCTTTCTCGATGCTTGTCACTACATCTTCTTTTACCCCACAACACACTCTTATCACACAATTCTTTACTCTGTCAGTCAAAGAAACACCACACATACTTCGCAGTGCTCTCATTTCTACAGCATTTATTCTACTTTCATGACTCTTCTGCCATACCCAACTATCACTACCATACATAAGAGTAGGTACTAACACCCCTTTATGGACAGCCAAACGAGCCTTTTTGGACACGTTTTGGCTATTCATAAACGCCTTCAGAGCTCTATTCACTCTATTACTTGCATTAACTCTTCTTTCAATATCTTCTACATTCTTACCATCTCTTGTAAACAGCGTACCTAAATATACAAACTCATTCACTTGCTCCACTCGCTGTCCATCGATCATAACATTACAAGCCGTAACGCATTCCTCCTTTTCAAAAACCATAACTTTCGTTTTACTTACATTTACTTTCATTCCCTACCTCTCTAACGCACCATGCATGATTGTTACCATCTCCTGCAACTCCTCCGCTGAAGACGCAAGTATAACCTGATCATCAGCATAAAGGAGGCATTTGACAAGTAACTCATTCATCCTTAATCCACAGTCACTATTTTTCAAATCTTGCAAACAACATGAAGAGGTTGAACAGCCACGGCGACGCTACACATCCCTGTCTAACACCACAAAAGATAACAAAGCTTGCATTAATTGCTTAAGCATAAAACATAAAACAAGTAATTATTTTAGTAAGACAAAGTGTCGCTTATGCAATAAAAAACATCATTCATTGCTACATTTCGATAAAGATAACCCGTTGTCAAGCCAAGCCGCTAACCTTGACACACTTACGCCACAGGTGCAGGCCACAGTGCCTTCCCCCTGCACGCCTCAGGGTGAGGTATCGTTGTGTACGACGTCCATTGCGCGGGCGACGCGCACGCGAGGACGGCACTCGCGCATCTATAATAATATGTCGTAACGTATGACGTCTAAGACTGTTCTGTTAGCGACAGCGCAAGTTATCGTTTATGATGTCAATGGGTCGCTGCACATGGTACGTTGTCTGCTAGATAGCGCATCTCAGACCAATTTAATAACGTTTGAGTTATTCAAACGCCTCGAATTATGGAATAACTTTAAAAATACTAACTCGACCGTCAAAGGGATAGGCGGATCAGAAAAACATTGCAAGGGTTCCGTAGATATTAAAATACATTCGCGTTTTGATAAGAATATTAATTTTAACATTTCTTCGCTTATCGTGGAGCGTATCACGGACGCATTGCCGAACGCTATTGTAGACGTAGCATCACTCACTCACCTCGAGTCATTGCCGCTAGCAGATGCGGAGTTTGCGCATCCGGCAGGCATTGATCTTTTAATCGGAGCTTCAATATTTCCGCACTTGCTACTAACTAAAATAGTACGTAGTGAGCGATATGATTTACCGCCCGCTATTGAGACGGAACTTGGGTATGTGATTATGGGTACCGTACCTACGTTACATACTTCTCATTGTATTACGTCTTGTTGTTGTTCTGCTCTTCAAGAGATCAAGGTGGGTGATAAAACTGTGTGTAAGATAAAGCACTAGCTATGCTATGCTATGCTATGCTATGCTATGCCATGCTATGCTAGGCCACGCTATGCTATGCTACGCTATGCTATGCTGTGCTACGCTATGCTACGCTATACTACGCTATGCTACGCTATGCTACGCTATGCTACGCTACGCTACGCTATGCTACGCTACGCTATGCTACGCTACGCTACGCTACGCTACGCTACGCTACGCTACGCTATGCTACGCTTTGCTATACTTTGCTACGCTATGCTATGCTATGCTACGCTATGCTAGGCTAAGCTACGCTACACTATACTATACTACACTTCCGCTTTGTATATGGATGACCTTGCCTGTAGTGTCATACCCGCTCCGCTAGCAATTTCGCTTTGTGAAGAGCTCATTCAGCTTTTCAAGCGAGGCCAGTTTGATCTTGTCAAATGGACAAGCAACTCTAAGGAGGTTCTCGCACGCATACCAGATTCTCATAAAGCTTCTCCAGACATTGAGTTTGAGAAGTCTGTACCGCATAAAGTTCTCGGTTTACGCTGGGACAAATCCTGTGATAGTTTTCGGTTTGACGTCTCACCGCCAGATGATAAGTGCACCAAACGCACTATGCTGTCCACAGTGCCTCGACTATGGGACATAATGGGTTTTGTGGCTCCCACAATTTTGTACGCCAAGCTCTTGACAAAGGAACTTTGGCTATCAAAGTGTGAGTGGGATGAAACACCCCCTGACCATATTGTCGCCGCTTGGGGCCAGTTTTGTATTGAGCTTACCGCGCTCAATCAAATTACTATTCCGCGTCATCTTGGGTTGGTAGATGGATGTACCATCAACTTAATAGGTTTCGTTGACGCCAGCGAGCGTGCTTACGGCGGAGTTGTATATCTGCAAGTCCGCATTGGTTCTAACTACTCGGTGCAGTTAGTTTGTGCCAAGTCTAAGGTCTCGCCTGTTAAAACCATTTCGGTTGCGAGACTGGAGTTGTGCGCGGCCATTCTACTGTCTCAGTTGCTCCGCAAGGTTCAAGACACAGTTTTGCCCCCCTACCCTATTAATAAAATATACGCATTTTCCCACTCCAAAGTAGTGCTCGCTTGGATTCATTCTTCTCCTCACCGCTGGCAGACTTTTGTCGCCAACCGCGTTAGTAAATTGATTGAACTTGTTCCCGCTACTTGTTTCAATCACGTCGCGGGTTATCGTACTCGTCTTCAGGAAGAACGTTCCATAGATCATATTGACTGGAAGTTTATTCCACCAGCATCACCACATTTCGGTGGATGTTGGGAAAGCATGGTCGAAGTAATTAAGGCGCATCTCTTCAAAGTTATAGGTCAACAGATCCTATCTTACGAAGAGCTTTTAACTGTCCTTGCACAAGCTGAGGCACTGATCAACTCGCGTCCGCTCACGGCATTGAGTAGTGACCCTGCAGAACCATCCGCGTTAAGCCCTGCACATTTTCTGAACACAGTGTCATTATCGTCACTTCCGGCTCTCATGGCCGTTAGCCATCGTAGAGAAATTGCATACTTCCAAGAACGGTACAACCCGCGTTGTTACCGTGAAAACCGCTAAAGGGAGTTACTTGCGCCCTGTTGTACGTCTCTGTCCTCTTCCAACTCAGTGAGATCTAGCCTGAAGTTGGACCTACCTCTTAGTTTAAGTATTTAGTTAATAGTTTTCGCTATTATTGCGTTTGTAGTTTTCGCTAAAGTTAATTTAGATTAATTTTATTGTCATATCGCTGTCTTAGCCTATTGATGGGTTATGCGGTAGTACACCCAAAATAGCTAAGTTCAATTCTATTTTTTTTAAGGCAACCCCTTAGGGCCGGGGGGATATGGTAGCGCTATCTACCTTCCTATCTATAATTAATCGCATCAACGTCAGTCGTTCCACGCTTGTCTAGTGCGAGCGATACCATATTTCCGTCCCTCTCTATCCCACTCCCTGGAAGGGGCACTGCCTTTCGCGGATTGGTCGCCGCGAAACGTCGACGCGAGAGACAGTCCAGAACTTTCGAGAACATTCGATTCGCTAAATACGCGTCGGCCATACCGTATCACCGCGCCGCTCCCGCTATAGTTATTACCGCTTATAAAACCGCTCGCAAGTAGAAGTGACTATGTAGTGAAGTGAATCAAGCAGCTGCATCACGAAACCACTAGGAGACTGCCCTTTGGAAACGAAGAAGATTGCCGTATAAGGTAAGTGCCCTCCATCCTTGGAATATCCTATACCCACTCACAATCACCTCTTCCCGTATCCAATCCTAGGCGGCTAAAAACCCGCTATCCTTTGTATACAGTAGCGCTCATAGCGAGACTTAGCTTGTCGTTCGTAACAGATCGGCAAAGTTAAGCAACGCTTGCACAGGTCGCCACTTGGATGGGTGACCAAGTGTGGCATTTACATCTGAGCGCTACCGTTCTTCGGAGGGCACGTAAAGCTGTCAGTCCCGGTTCTTGTCTTAGGATAAGAGTCGTTAGGCCACGTCGGAGGCCTTAGGGCGGTCTGAAAAACTCCGACACGAGAGTTGGCCACACACTCACACGAAAAACAAAAAACTTTGTATACAGTCCATTTCCTTCTCCAAGTCGCGTAGAACCTACGGTTTCGGTGTATCACCGAACCAACCGCTACTCTATCGTACGCTGCTATTATCTACCCTGCCGATTAGTACTACGTCTACGTTGTACGTGTATCCTGGTCCCAGCTGTGGGTAAGTTACTACATTTACTGCGTTAGCGTACTGCCCATCTCTCTACCTGCTAGCTGATGCCGGCTGGCGCAGCCTGCCTGACTCTATTGGTTGTGGCTCTCCTAATGCTGCTATCCTTCAGGCTCCAGGTCCAACTTGAAGCTCCGGGCTACGCTACCCTAGCTCTCTACACTGCACTGCACCGTCTTCGACGATACCTCTGCCGACGAGTCTGGCCCTGCCCTGCTCATCGCACAGACACCGCCGGCGCCTGCCAGCTGAAGCCAACAGCCTGTGAGGATCTGCCCCGCTACGTGCAGCCCTTCGAGCAACCTGCCCTGCACACTACCGGAGGGAACAGCGTGGGAGACTGCAGCCCTTAGTGTTCAGGCCAGTGTCGTGTTGTTGGTCGGTCATACTCGTGCATAGGAAGTGAGACAATACTCGGCAATAAACGCATGGAACCGCTTCTACGATTTGATCTAGAACCCGTCACAGTTGTACACTTAACAAATTTAGGGGCTAGTTTCTTACTGAAGGACTTATCCGTGTTGCTCTGATAAAAAGTCCTTTTCCAAACAGTGTCTCCCACATTAAACTCAGCTGGTTTACGGCGTAAATTATAAGTTTGGGAATTCCTAGCATGAGCTTGAATGAGGAGTACCTGAACTTTGTCAAATATGGCTGATAAGTGACCTATATTTAAGAGTTTTTGATCGAGACAACAGTTGACCTTAGATAATTCTCTGACCGCGCGCTCTACGCTCTCTATATAGAAAACAGTTCAAGGTATAAAAAAATGTTAAATAGAAAAGTTGTAGAGAATTTAATTCTCTATAATATTAATAATAAATACAAATAGCGTAAAACCCATAGAAAACGAGATGTTTGCAAAAAATGACAAAAATATCGATTTTTGTGACCTATGACCCCTGAATTTAAAACTTGCGGACATCCAATTATATGTGACTTTTGAGAACAGTTTTAGGATACCAAAATACAAGTTTTAACGTGGTAATATACTGGGTATGTCGATTTTCCAAGATTTTCACCTAATTTGGCCTAATTTGACTGGACTGAAACAATAGTAAACCGTAGTGATGTCCTTAAATCGTGTAATAGATTTAATATGACAGAATTGTGACTTTGGAGTTTCGTTATCTTACAAAATTATTCAATAGGTACTGAATCAAAGAACTTTTTATCAGATTGCAAACAACAATTTGTTTTATAAATATATATTTCTTTATTTTTGTCTTCTTTTTTTAAGACAACTCCCGCACTAGGAATAACAAATCCTGTGTCGCGGTGGAATTTACAAACATACAACCAACGGACACAATGAACACCCAGACTCAAAACAACAATTTATGGATCACACAAAGTGTTGTCTCGTGTGGGAATCGAACCCACAACACTCGGCGAAGTGTCAAGCGGCGAGGCGTCCGCTTAAACCACTACGCTTACTGTGCAGTCAATTTAGGTTGGACTAATGTTTTTTTCTGAAGCTTCGTACACACATACAGTTTTACTCGATCGAGTCAGACTCGAAGGCTCGCTTAGAGTAAAATTACAGTGTATTTGATGTCATCGAGCATTGCATTGAGTTTTGCAGTCCACACGTTGACTTTTACTCGTTTTCGAGTAAAACTATCGAATAAGACCGTGTGTCAGTACTGAGCATTACATTTCTTATTGGCATACTTCTACTTTAGCTAAATTTAATAAATTTGCTTAAAGTGGATTAAATGTCAATAGTAAAACGGAGGACAATCATTCTGACGACCTCCAGCTAATAATTCTAATTCCATTTACTACCAAGTCAAGTCGCGAAGTAACTAAACGGTATTTCAAGAGTAATCAGCCACCATCTGGAGGAATAATTCTGGACCTGAGATGCATATGGTCGTATCTAAAGATCCATCCAAAATCACTTCTTACCATCACAGTGCTAGGTTTCTTTTTCTCTTTCTGGGAAACTAATTCTTATAATTCTATCTTTATTTATTGTGGAGATAATTACATTCATAATGTCTGATCTACCAATTTACCGAAATATTTGTGTGGCATTAAACCATATTTTAATATGCACCTTTTTTCCATAAATAACTTATATCTAACAGAGTCGCAAATCCATATAATCCTTTATGCTTTCAAAGCGTTTTTAACACTCATGCATGTTTTCATTGGATGTATTTAGAGATACGTACTTATGATTCTAAATTTTGCAACCGATTAAATGTACGGATCATAACAGACACCATTATGCTTTGAAAATTATGTTTTAACTTATAATACATTAAGTCGAACGCAATAATAAGACATTCTAGCTGTAATATAATACTCATTACATCAATTTTTTGGACTGTATGTTAATATAAATCATTATGTTACCAACTTTTACTTAATTATCAAGTCGAAGCTTGGTCGGTACTGAAAATACTTCCGATTTTTCTGTTGTTCGTGTGGGCCATTCGGGAGCGGACGGGAAGGCGAATTTGTTTGTCTTACTCTTGTGCCATTGCTTTTAAGCGTGACAGAGTGAAATACATGATATTGTGTTATGATTTGATGAGTTTGGTTACAATAGAAGATTTTTTTCAATCAATGGAAAATATGGTAAAATGTTTTACTACTATAAACAAATTGTTCCAAATTTCTAGTCGTTTATCAAGCAAATATCAGTAAAGTATCAGATATATCCTTGCCCTCTAAAATGTTTGGCGATTCAAGTAGATTCTACTGCTTGGGTTATAATTCGAATACATCTTTATATTATGTTGTAATGGCTGTGGACTGTGATGGCACAAACTATTTGACAACACTTTGAGGACCGACAAAGAAAGCTATGATCCAGTTAGTAAGCATAAAGTAAAGAAACCAGTAGTGAATCCATCAGAATGGAAAAAACAATCCAATATTACAAGATAGAAAGGATCTCCATACCGTTCTACGGAGGTTAAAAAAGAATCGAAGTAGAAGACCGTAGGATCAAATTTCATTATTCATGTAATGCAAAATGTCATCTAAAGCATATATTTAACCAATTTAAGAAACAATGTAAAAGCTGGGATCAGCAAAGGCATACGGATAAACAAAAAATATATTTTTTTGTAAATACATACATATTATACATAGAAACACCCAGACCAAGACAAAAAGCGATTGATGAAAACAGACGGAAATGTAGAGTCGCACTGTAGAAATTTGTTATATCCTTACAGTCTTACTATTGGAGGCTAACGTGAAAAGGTTTGCAAGGTTAAGTATTTGAAAATACTCTGAATTGGAGAAAAGTTTTAAAAATTAAGCATCAAAAAACAATTAGAAGGAGGCCTAACGATTGGATATCAGAGAGCCAAACGTGTTCCAAGAAACAAGTCATCTGAACTTAAGAATAAAATGGTAATGGATCATATTCAATTTACCCATCGTATGAAAGCGATTCTCGTCAAAAACTGAGAAAAATATATTAAGGCCCAGATCTTAATGTTGCAACTATGTATGGTCATTATAAAATACAAATGGAAGAAGGGAAGACACCTGAATATTTGAATGCAAAAGAAAGTTTATTTTTTCCTAAGCTTTAAATGATCATCAGTAGATACATGATTGTTATGCTTTCCAAAATAAACTTTTTAATATGAAACTTGCACATTTTAAGGACTTAATCTCTTTGTTTAAAAACAATGGACCTTCAGTACAGCAAAAGAAAAACTTAGAAGGAATGAAATACAAAATATCAGAATGTATGTTCTTGTTGTTAAGATAACAGCAACCGGGTGTCCTTTATTATAAAAAATACTTTTTAGTTCATCATCAGCTTTTAACTGTCCAATGCTGGACTAGGCCTCTCCTTTGAAAGTTGGAATTAGCCTACTATACCACGCTGGCCAAACGGATTGGTATAGGGTTTGTAACAAGTTTTCCTTATCTTACAGTGCTGTTCTCTGCATAATATGCTCCTTCTGTCGGCTCTTACGACACCCATGGGATGATATGGGGTGGTGACATTCCGTATTCTTAATCCGTCACCACACGGAACAAAATGGAATGAAATGCTTCTAAAGGAGTAAAATTTTATTGTTTGGTGACCCACCGTGTTAAACAAAGAAAGAAAAACCAATATCTTCTGCGAAACATAACAATTTAATTGCTCTTTTGCCATTGCACCACAAGAATTTCACGAATATAAAAAAATTAAAGGGCTGTGCTAATGAGTCAGATTTGCCTGAGGCTTACTAGATTATATATTATTTGCTAGGTTTTTAATTTCAGATTAGAATTTTGTTTGAAGATATTTCTGTGATTTTAGATTACATTACCTACTTATAATTAAAAAAATATAATTGAGAGAGATATTTTTTTATAATCGTTGATTATGAGGCCTCACTTTCAGTGCAGCAGTGGCTTAAGGCTGATGATAATGTAGTGACCAGGATAAAAGAGACATCAAACACTGACTATTGTTTCGAGGTTTACACCATAATGTCGTGTTTCAATATAAAACTACAGTTCCATCATAAAAATTGCTAGCATACAGACGTATGATATTATAATTTCGAAAAGTATTATTAATGAACGATTTATTACAGGCATAAAGTCGGATTACAGCAAAAAAATAAAATAAATGCTATTTACCATACTATTTTAACATTTAGATTTTTCAATTTGTAACAAAATATAAGATAAAATTGTTACCCATATATATAATTCATAAAAATGTTCCAGTTTGCTGGTAAATATTAAATATTGGCAAAAATGTTTTCGAATTTTGTTCTTGCTCTCCTGAAAACCTCACTTTTTCCAGATCCGACCATATGCATCTCAGGTCCAGAATTATATCGCGAATATAATTTACGATTTCCGATGAGATATTTTATGTAGTTACTGGAAATATAAAAAAATTACAAGTGCCAGTCGGCTTTATACAAGCAGGGTTCTGAACCACTAGCTATTATAGAACTGTGCTGTTTGATAAACTGTTGTAAACTAAATAAAACTGTGTGGATTTCTGCAGCCCTGTGTCGCTTTTATCGTGTTTAATTCTATTTGTTATGGGTACAGCGTAACAGGAATACACAACTCTTTAACAATTTGAACACTATCTTAACTCGCTGATATGCAGACTTGTACTTTTTTTTTTCGTTTTGTTTTTGTATCGGCAATCAGCAATGAGCTATAATCGGATGTTTTGTGAGAATGTCTACCCATTACTTAAAATATGAATACGTCCTTCCGTTTCAATCGTTCTTGGTAGCTACAGGTAAGTAGGGTTGAAGCCAGTGTATTAGGGTGAACTTCAAGTCTTCTTTGGTATTTCGCAGTCATTTAAGATATCTCTTCTTTAATCGTATTCATCTCTAGTTGGTCACGTTTTTCCATATTAGTAACATACCATGGGGCATTGGAAATTGTGTGCAGTATTATGTTCTGCATTCGTTGGAGAATCTAAATATTTATGTTGCTTGCGCTTCCTCAGATTTGAATGCCATACAACCATACAGGTTTTAAGATAGCCTTATAAATTAATAACTTGTTATTTAGAGAGAGCTTACTGTTTCCACCTAGAAGCCACAGGAGGTTATTGTATCTTATTTTAAGCTTTTTTTTTTTTTTTTGGTGTCGGGTTGGAAAATCCTCATGGAGTCCCTCCGCCCTGGGGGAAAAGGACGAAGGGGACTGTCAGACTCTTACTGACTAAAAACCAACCCGTGTTCCTCACGTACCCGTGTGTCGGAGGGTCGGGTATCGCTGAAGCATTCCTCGCTACCCCCCGACGGGTATTGGCCCGCCAGATGGTCAGGCGGGCCCCGAACAAAACCCCCTTGGCGGCGGATGAAGGTGTTGGGCTCCGCCGCCAAAACACTCAGCGGCCGCAGAGGATAGGGAGGACGGCAACGCAACACCGCATCTCCTCTTCCTCTGCGGCCCCACCGCAACGCAACGATGGTGCGCCCCCATTTGGTCGCGGGAGATAGGGCGCGCGGCAACGCAACACCGACACGCCTGTCCTCCCGCGACCGCACCCGACTGTGAGGGACAGAAGAACTGTCCCTCGCACCCGCCCCTTTGGACGCGTCCTGCGCAGGCCTCCGTCAAGCCCACGCGGAGCGTCCCCTCCTTGATCCCTCTTAGCTTCACCGCGGGTGACCAATCCACGGTTACTGAGCCCCGCCACCACGACAAGCTGGAGATCCCGCGGGGGGGATCTTATTTTAAGCTCATCTCTCTTAGTTTTTATGTGTTTATGCCACGTTAAACGTCGGTCGAGGTGTAGCCCAAGATATTTCACTCTTTCTTGGTGGGGCAACGTGCTGTCTTCAGCTTCACTGGTGGGAAATTGCCTTTCCTCAGAGTGAAGGTGATGGGTACAGATTTAGTAACGCTTGCCCTGATGCGCCACTTGCGGAGCCACCCAGTAACTTGGTCCAATCCTGATTGTAGTGTGTTCGAGGCCTGAACAGGATCTTTGTCGCTGGCCAGAATTGCAGTGTCGTCCGCAAATGTCATAGAGCCTTCCCAACTAGCACAAACTGTTGCTTAAGAGCTTTGGAGCTAATCCGATTATTCCCAAAGGTGCCAAGCTCAAGCGCCAGAGCGTGCACTGCAGACCTTATGCATCCGCTTTGGAGCCAAAGGGGCACAACTTTTTGCAACCTATAGTTCCATTAGACCTTCATAATAGTGGCATAAAAGCGCTACAGCAGCGGCAACTACTAATTAACACCACACTAAAGCTCTTGTGGCGCTTATTGAATGAATGACAGGTTTAACTGAACGAATAAAGGATCATTGCTCATTCACCTTATCTCTCATTTATTAAATTATATTAAATACATCTGTTGTTCCTGAGTCAGACATTACTGAATACAAATAAATAATAAGTGAAGTGAACGTAAGTGTTTATGAGCTATATTTTGTATTATATGCAAGCGGCTACAAACGCAGATCAGTTTATCGTGCATATAGTTGACATTATTGGAGTATTTTAACGCGCCTCAATAATTACCTCAGAGTATCGTAAAATATGTAAAATATTATTAAAAAAAAAAATTTATCACATACCTACACGATATTGAAATTACATACTTGACTACAATTGTATTTATTAAGTTGCTGGTTCTAAATTTAGTTATATTTTACTACAAATTGCGATAAAAGCCTATAAATTTCTCAAGTAATGATAAATAATTGTCTTGTAAACATGCCGTCTATGAGAAGCAGCTTTAACTTGCAACTTCATCCTAAAAACTGCCTCTCTGCGCGTCATAGCGCTAAGTTTCACTCGTCTGAAGGTCCAAGTAATACCTGTACCACTAATGCAGTTCAAGTCTATACAATCTCTTTTATTTCGTACTTTCTGCAGGTATCAAATCACACTAATGGTTATTTGTTTAGAGATCCGTAGAACTCGTTGAAAACCCTAAAATACGATGATCATTTGAAGCTGCTTCTATATTTTTCGCTCTTTCAATTGTTTAACACTTACTATGTCTTACCATGTTTTCAGAATGCCTTTCAAAATAATTCAAACTTATAATGAACAACAAAATAAACAAGAACTTTGCATATGTCGATCTAAGTGGAAAAACACGGAGTGTTACACTGGCCGAACAAAAAAAAGTAAATGATTATGTAAAACAGAAGATTAAACTCCACAACCTAACTGGACTAAAATAATCGGCATTGTTAAAAGGAACAATGTCAGACACATGAAGAGAATGAGACAAAAGACAATGTTGTGCAAATATTGTTTATAAGTCCTGTTGTTAGTTTAGAATTTACCTAGTTTCATTATTTTAATAATGTCAATTATGAGCCAATTTGCCAATAAAACAAGTAAATTTTATCTCAAATACTGTTTTATTTGAACTTAAAACTGATGTATTGTTGCTTTTGAAAATATTTAGATAAGAGGAGAAGATTGGAAGGTCAAAAGCATTTACTAAATTATCAAATTTCTTACAATAAATATGTATTTGATTTTCTTCAACTTTGATATATATCACCTCCATCACTTCTTTTTTAATAGTTAAAAATATTTATCTGAAAGAAGAAACGTAATTTATAAGCAACTTTTTTTTGATCTTAATTAACAGTTACCCAAAAAATATATTTAAGTATACGTACAACAAACGTGATTTTCTTAATAGATGATGGTACGGAACCCTTCGTGCGCGAGTCTGACTCGCACTTGGTCTTTTTTTTTAATTTCTGCATATTCTGTTTCATATCTGCATATATTATACTCTCCGTACCTACTTTCTTGCGATATCCACCAGTTCTTTGATTAAACTTCCATGCTTTCAGATTTATATTTCTTTTAAACTGGCTTGAATATTTTATAAAATGTGATTCTTCCAATTAAAATAGCAGAATGTATCCAAATGAGTAGGCAATGTCCATTATTCTCTTGCTTCTATTGTGAAGTCTTAATGTCGCTATTAGTAAAACAGACGATCAAATTCCTACTTAAGTCTGCGCAAAAGAACAAATCACTTCTGCAATGAAACTTTCAGTGGCAGAACAGTGATAAATATATCTTTATACAGTTGCGTTAAAAAGTCTGCAATTAAAGTATTTATGCAGTTCTGAAGCGTACAGCACCTACGTAGTACATGTTTTAATTCCCTTTTAAAGCTATAGGCAAATGGGTTGTAAAATGAGCTCTTATAAAACCTAGAGTGCTTTTGGTTCAGTTTCTGCTACCCCTAGTGATATTTACAGCTATGGGCAGTTACGGAAGCAATAGTAGAACTTAAAACCACTTTCTGAACCCCTAAAGCGCTGTTGTACAGCTAAAAGTTGCATAATAGGCTGCTATTTCCACTAGTGTGCTAGTTGGGTTCTATCTGGGGTAGGTCAGATGTGTACAAAGTGTAAAGTGCCTGAGTGATTTGTACCCATTGCAACGTTTTGGGTACTTACGGATGTCTAAGAATGCAATGAGACATGGGCTCTATTGTGACCGTAGGGAAACTAAAAGAGAATATTTGGGAATCCCCTAAGGGATAAAATTTACCTCCACGGGCGCTGCCGCGAGCTAAGTCTACTCAAGAATAAAATATTTTTCATCACGTGTTCCAAGTTTAGAACACGAACTCCTCTGTACCATTGTACCAAACTCTTTAACAATCTCGATTCATTTAAGTCTCTTGTGACTTATATTTTCCGTTCGCGTCGTGTTATTCCTCTAAATTATTTCGACAACTAACAAACAACCGCGGGAACCCTTTCAATTATTATTCTAAAGCCGTCTCAACCAACTCGCTGTTTAGTTTCGACAAAACCAAATAAAAAGTCAACATGGTACTAATAAATCAATCTACTGAATAAAGAAAGTCCCAGACTAAGAGGTCAAAAGTACAAAGTTACTCAAGTTGTGTACTAAACCAAAACCTCAATTGAATCATATTACTAACATGAATTCCCTGAATAATACAATGTCGACTTTCATGAAAAAAAAAAATACCTTTCCAGTGACTTGATTTCTCGTTGAGGTTTCAGCATTGTTAACATAACATATATGTATGAAATTAAAAAAAAACAAATCTGCCTATTAAATAAATAAGTTTTTTCTATATATAAAACAAATATTAGTGTATTCTAAGTAAACGATTTACTGATTCCCAGAGCTCAAGTAGAAATTACTCCGCAGATAATTTGAAACATATTTAGTTAAACCTCATGACATTCCAATAGCTGTCGGAAAGCAATTCTAGTGGTCTACATCCAAAGGTGTTTAGTTGACGAAAATTCTAAAGTGAAGAGTTATTGGTAAAATATCAAAAACACTCACAGTTTAAGTAAAATGTTTTCATCTTTTGAACTTTAGTTTTAAGATCGTGTACACCTTGCCGTCGAAATATAATAGTTTTGTCAATATATTTGTAGCGAATACTTATTTGACGTTAACATTTTGTACTTAAACTCAACATGTAACATATACTACTAAGTAAACTAAATTTATAAGTCAAGGAAAGCAGCAATAAGCCATACAAGTGCAGTATTTGTCTTAACAATGATCCGTATATCTACAATCACTACCTACCAAGACAAAAGAAGCATGAGTCTGCGAAAAATTGATAATCCTTTACGTCACTAACGTTTCGTCCTTTACGTTACTCAATAAACATGTTCATTTGATTCGATAGTAGAATGTTTGTTATGAATGTGCAACACGCAAATATTTTAAATAACCGGATCAAATACCTTCTTTCTTTTCTGTCTATTATATTAATGTATCTTTGAAACAAATGTTATCTGTATATTTGAAATCTTTGCATTACTGATTGACTGGCAAACCACGCACAGCCAAAACTATTGGGCACAAGAAGCTGAAATTCGTTTATTAGGGATCATTATAGGAGAACACTAAGAGTGCACGGGATGACAGAAGCTATAAGTTAAAATAAAATGTGCTGGCAGAGCTGTGGATAGCCTCTAGTTCAGCATATTTCATAAAAAATTTCGTGCCTAATGCGCTTCTGAAATGTAGGCAGCTTAGTAATATTTATTTATTTATAGACTCACGCCTATATCCCCGAAGCGGTAGGCAGAGGTGTAATATTACACCCACATTTCGCCAGGAATTTTTAGGTCCCACATAATAGGGGGCGAGCCTATTGCCGTACCGGGCACATTACCAGACTCCGTGCTGCTACTGAGAATTTCCTAACGGAAAAACCCAATAACACTTTGCCCGACCCGGGAATCGAACCCGAGACCTCCCAATCCCACGCGCACATTTATGCCGCGAGACCAACGAGGCAGTCACGTGAGAACAAGAGTGAAACAAGAGACTTAGTAATATACCTGGACCTATGCCATATTGTTAACTTAAACCACATTCTAATGCTCCAGTGGCTCACCGCGCCACACCGCTCAGCAATTTAAATATATTTTAAACCTCTTATATTAAAATAGTATTTTCTCTTTGTGAAACACGTTTTGTCGCAAATGGAAAATTAAGATATTAGGCAAAATAAATGGAGGCTATATAGACCTTATAATTTCTATTAAGTTGTGAACCGTACTGTAAATTGAATTTGTAGGATTATGTGCCATTTGTATGTGTTGGTAAAGTTGTTTTCTATATGACGATGTGTCTTATTTGCTAAATTACGGGTTGGCAAAAAATCCTTTTGATATTTCCAAGCTGTAATGAGTATAATGGTAATTATTGTCTTTGAACTTCGTCAATCAAAACAATGCTTTAGGTACTTAAGAATTGCAACATCTCTCGGTCTGTGCCCTAAATGAAATATTCTTCAGTCCAACCTCTTTCTATTTATTTATTTCCTTTTTGTTTTCAATCTGCACATGATGATGCAAGGATTTTCTGGTCTCACTAATGTCTATTTTTCGCCGCTTCTGGCGATGATGGTATAACGAGCGAATTCTTCTCCAGCACATTTTTCTCCAGGTTTTATACATAAATACGTATTCAAAAGCATCAAGACAAAAGCATAATATTTAATATTCATAGTTCTGAAGTGAATGTACCTATGATATTTTCTCTTTGCATTGCAAATATAATTATCGCCACACTATTTGTATTGAAGCCGCTAGTATTTTATCGTGCTTGCATAAAAGCCTGTCATATATAATTATTAAATACGAAAATATATTTAGTTTCACTGAATAAAACAGTACATAGTATTTTAAAGGAATTAATGATAAAGCAATAAAATATAAATAATGTATCGTTATTGTTGCGTCATAATTGAAATGTAAAAGTTTGTGAAGCTGGATGTAAGGATGGATGTTGCAATTCTTTCACGTAATACCTACTAAACAGATTTGGATGAAGCTTAGTATTAATATAGCATATAAATCAGAATAACACATAGGGTGTATTTCGCGATCCACGGGCCAAGTCTAATACTGCATATCAAAAAGCGTTAACAGTAAACAACACTGGGTTAAAACGCAACTACACTATTCAACAAAAATAAAGTCGACCAGTTTTTATAGAAACAAACTGTATCCCCGGGATACATATAAAGGCCCTGGTCAGATTCGGTCGCGGGACTAATGCAACTTCTGTTGCAATTGTTTAGCTCCCCGGCTATTTCATCGCAACTTAGGCCACGGGCATACTTGTCGACTAAAGAGCCGTGAAAAAAAGAACATCCGTACGAGGGTATAGTGGCTGAGTGTCTTTGTCAAAGCCTAGTTTGATAAATATGACCGGTCACAAAAAGGTCACTGTCATGAAGTCATCAGATACACTCACTCACCAAATTCTCAAAAGAGCAAATACTTCACAATCCTAAAGAGCCAAGATATTACATGCAAAAGCCGAAATATGTTGTACTGGCTGTCATAATAGGCTAGTTGACAAAAATAAATAAATTTATTTTTGTCAACAAGCCTATTATGACATATCTAAATCAATATCATATACAACATATCTGAAGGACGGACTTATAAATTTATAAGTCCGTCCTTTAGATTATTTAAAAATAAGCGATACTTTTTTTTTATTTGTAAATTAAACCAAAAATGACCAAGATATTAGCTCATTAAAGTTACGTATAACGTCACGCCGCGCAGTGCTGCAGTTTTTCGCACACGATGACGTCACACGTAACTTTAATGGGCTATATCTTTGTTATTTTTTATTTAATCGAAAAAAGAAAAAATACGTGTCCAATATGTTTTTATAATCTAAAATACGGACTAAATAAAATATAATTATTTTGACCCTGGAAACTACCCTATTGTCGCTAAAAGATGCCAGGCGTCAAAACCTTCAAATATAATGTTGAGAGTTTTTACAAAGAATCTGCATCTGCAAATGTCCTTATACTGGTCTCAACCATAAAATATTTCTAAACCTATATTACAAAAGACAGATGGCAGTTGTGCCGTAAAAAAGCTAATATTCTGTCAAATCTAGTTAGATACATAAACTGAACCGTCGATATAGGTACTCCAAGGTAAGAGCCTTAGATCGTACCATAGATATAGTAACTAATAGGAGATATGCCCTGTAGACGAAAATGTATCGGAAACCTGTGTCGCCAGTTTGCCCCTACCTACGCGGCTACTACTACACATGCAGATCAGTAAAAGCAATATGAAAACGCATTTGCGCACACACTCGCATTTTTAAATCAAAACTTACAAAAAAAAAACAATTATAAACCTTATCCTATCGAACATAGCGTGTATTTACCAAACAACGTTCAACTTACTCACACAAAAACATCGGCCACTATCGTTGTGCTAAGCAAAAGAACTGTCAACTAATTCGTTGAATGATGCAGCGGCCGTACTACGCGATGCATTCCCATAATAAAGTATCGTTCGGTCATGATTACATTGCTTGTCTAGTCACTTCGCGACAAATTTAGGTCGTAGTTAAAGAGCAATGTATTTATTGAAAAATAATATAGTCGTTGTGAGATTTGCAAACAATAATAACATAATAACAGCAAGGAATATTTTACGATTTGTTGTTTTTCATGTTTTTAAAGACATATATAGTAAAATACTTGTAGTTTCATATGGTAAGTGATTCCATTCTTCACAAAATTTTGTTTTAAGCTTCGGTTTTTACAGAAAACCACTGAACAAGACGGCATTCTTATAAATTGTCGCGATCACGGTCAAAAGTGTACTAATTTGCGGCAACGGCCATTTGCTTGCAATATGCACTCGTGGTGCATTTCGCGCGGACACCGACATGCCCCCTTGGCACTTCTACTCTTATTTATTTTTCTATGGATCGTACCGTCACAAAGCTAGAATGAATATTATTATAAGTAAGTAATCTAGTTACTATAACAGTAATAGGGGTTGCGTTGTTCACATTACACGCAAACCAAACACATTCCATTATTGGTTTGCCGTTACAAAGATTAACGTATTGATTTGAAATAGACCTTGTTTCGTCGTGGTTTTGTATGTTTTCTTTGTATTTGATCTGTGTGGCTGGAATATGGCACGAATTCTTGTGTTAAGGGATATTGATACGCTTAAGTCACGATACATTATTATTATTATTATTACAGTATAACCACACTAGCAGCTTATTAAGCTGATGCGTGGGTGTTTTTAGATTTGGAGAAGTATAAAATATAAACACTGTTTTTTTTATTTTTATAGCGTCACACCTATATCCTCGCAGGGGTAGGCAGAGGAGTAATATTGCACCCACATTTCACGTAATAGGGTAGTAAGGGGCGAGCCCATTGCTGTCACCGCACATTGTCAGACTCCGTGCTGCTACTAAGAATTCCGAAAAACCCAGTAACACTTTTACCCGGGAATCGAACGCGGTGCTAATATAACGTACTATCCTAAATAAAGAATTATGGTAGTAGACCCTTGCTGATATTAGCATGAATGGGCTGGCTTGATCGGGGAAGTACTACTGTCTCTTATTTACGTTTTTTTATTCACATGCCTCACACATTCTGGGTTGCCTAAGAATAAACGAATACAATTTATGAACGCAATTTACAACCGCTGTTATACTTACCATTACTTTTAAGGTAATTATTCTATGTAATTCCGTATTTTCCTGGTTTTCAATTGAAATAGTTCCATTTATCGATCTAGCTGTGGTTTTATGAAAAAAGAGAATTTTAGAAATTCCCGCCTGTATCCGCACTTGGTAGGCAGAGGAGTGTTATTATACCCACATTTTCCTATGTTATGAATTTGTAGGGCCCATGCAATAGAGGGCTAGCCTGCTGCCGATACTGGGCACTTTGCCAGACTCCACGTTGCTACTGAGAATTCGGAAAAACCCAGTAACCCTTTTGCGTGGGAATCGAACCCGACACCTCCTGATCAGCAGATGTATACGCTATCCACTGGACCACCGAGGCAGTCTATAAGTTTGTACTACGAGTAAATAAAAATGTCATTGAACAGTCGCCAGTCCACATGTTCCCTAACCGGACATTTAAACAAGTTCCTTAAATCGCTGTGCCGACATTATCCACTGCACTGCGGTGCATTGTTGTACCAGACTTCGACTCTTCGTGTAAACATTAATGCATGTAGAAATTGTAGCTGTACCATAAACTTAAATAAATCAAATAAATACCTGCTCGGTATTTATTTGATTTATAGTACATGGACAGCGATAGTCTAGTGGAGATACCATCAGACTGCCATGCAGAGGGTATCGGATCCGAATCCACGGTGTGCACCAATGATTTTTCGGAGTTATGTGTGTATTGAATTGTAAATTATCGCGCGCCTCGGAAAGCACGTTAAGCCGTCGGTCCCAGCTGTCAAGAAGATTTTTGAGAGTCATTTTAGGTATTCATATCGGTACCCCTGTTTTTTTTTGTCTCTAGTCTAAACCATGGTCCCTTTATGTTACGGAACTCAGACAACGAGTCGCTCTATGGAAAAGCTAATATGCAGTCCGGTTAGGCTAGAAAGTGATCCTCGGGTTTTCACTGGAATAACGTTTGGACGACAATGACGATGAAATACCGAATACATTATAAATTGCTTTGATGCATACCTAATCATAATATCATATGATAACGAGATCGGGACAATTCCAAAAGATAACTAAAAGTCAGTGGTACAAAATAAAGTCCTATATGGAATAGGCTGAACGTTATCAACTAATAATATTGATTGTGCTTTTTCGTGATCACATAAAACAACATTGAGGAATTGTTGTGTACATGTGTAGTTCCTCGAATTTCTTGTGTTATCTACAAAACAAATTTTCAATCATAAAATACACTTTTTATATACATTTTTATAGTACGCTATGAATAGAAAAATGTCATCATCATCATTCTAGCAGTGTCCCGGTCGAGATCCAGCCTTAGCCGTAGCTTTTAAGACCGTGCAAAATCAGCAAATCAGCCATTAATGTATCTCGGGGTAATTGTCAAACCTGATTTCATCATCTATGTTTCATTTTCGAAAACAATATACCTACGATTCGTGAACAACACATATAAGCCCTTCAAATGTTTATTTATCATATATCGCTCGATTTGTAATTTGTCAATTAAATAAAGTAATAGACATCGCCGAAACACAAAAACTTTAATGTTTATTTAATTTACAAATATCTTCAAGTTTCCGACCCGCCATCTGCCGTGGTCTTTACGACTTTATCAGTGAGCACAATCTAATTGATTAACGTTCCGGGAATCACTTCCCAGGTTTGTATCGTTTACTTGTTTAATTGGTTTCATTTAAAGTTTTATTGGTTTCGATTTTAAATGTGATTGCTTTATATTCTTGTGTATTATGTGTTTCAAACAAAAGTGGATTCTTTTTGATTGCCACTATGCCAGTTAATTTGAAATATCAAAATCGCTTTCGCCGACTTCGCGTCTAAATGGACAAGCCACGTGTTCCTTTATTGGTTCACGTTTTACAGAGTCGTTTCTCAATATTGCTTTTGACGAGAAATATATTTTAATTTTTTTTTAACATTTCAAAATAAATCTTAAATGAAGAAGAAAAACCAAAGACCATTTAATGCTTAAATATTTATAATTACTTAACAATAAAATTAATCACCTACTAAGCTCTCAAGAATTGCACTGTAGACACATACAACTGACCAAAACTTTGATTCTGATATTTTTTGTTTTTTTTTTAATGGAATCAAATTCGATGTGCTGTTGTATATAATTATTACATCTTGTTTGGTCGAAAAGCTTTTCGGAGGACGATCTTAAACCATATTATTATTATATTATAATTAGTAGTTAGCACAACTGATGTGGCCTTAAATTGGGTCGGTGTGGTTTGAGTTTGAAATAAAAAGTTTTCTATACTTAGGCGAAAAATTAATAAGGCGAGGCCAATAAATTTTGTACTGTGTGTAATATTTAATTATTTGATTAAATATTTGAATGTTTGCTCATACGCTTTTCACTTTTTTAGCGCTCAACAATCGTGCCGTGACGTTAGCTTTCAATGGTTTTACTCTACATTAATATTTTCGCTGAACCCATTTTATAGAATCCGAAACATAAACAGCTATGTCCAATTCCTAGCTTCATGTCTATTTTCATCCAAGATTTATTTTAATTAAACCAGTTCTTTTCAAACAAACAAAACCGCCTCGCCGCTTGCTGAAACGCATTCCTATAGAAACCTCTGACAATTTGATAAAAAGGGTTGCCCTTATGTTCTGATGCTACAGGCATTAAATGATTGTAGACATTAATAAATGATTCATTAAAATATCCTTCCAGGGTTCCATATTAAACTGTAAGGAACTGTTATATAGTGCTGCTATGTTTGTGCCTGTGGCAGTCCGTCCATCTATTCTTTAGCGACTGAACTCAGAGAGACTCATACAAGTACAAATCAGGTTAGGCAGCGAAAGTCTAGTGGAGATACCAACAGACTACCATGCAGAGGGTATCGGGTTCGAATGCACGGCGCGCACCACTGACTATTTGAAGTTATGTGCGTATTTGAAGAAATTTATTTTTACAGGCAAATAAATGAATATTGTAGTCCTTGTAGAGGCAACCACGAAAGCTAACATTGTGCGTCGCACGACACAAACTTACCGGGTACTTTTATTACTTGTTTAAACCTACCCTTTCCCAGAAAGTAGAAGCACAGATTTCTGTACAACAGAAAGGAAGCGAAAGATTTATTTTATTCGTATTCCCTTAATTCTTTGTCATCTTTAAAGTTATCGATTACGTTACGTAGAGAGATACGGAAGCGATGCATCGTGTGTCCGTCATGGATGTCTAGTCATCAAATATCGTTGTTTTGAGCCTGGGTGTTCTTTATCTCCGTTAGTTAAAAATGTTAGTAAAGTCCCCTGCGATACAATGACGTCATAGCACATTTTAGGTAGTATTGCAGGTTTAACAGAAGTAAAGCATAAAAATATTTGAATATCGATAAATTTTCTGGAATATGTAATGCCTACATTAAACTTATTAATAAAATTATTATTTATCGTAGCAGATAGATATACCTGCTACCTACAATTTACCGAGAAAAGGCTATTCTGTACTTGGCAGCTATGTACAGAATATAGCTGTTTTATTAAAGGTATTTATTTTACGCTCCACTATAAAACATAGCCATGTTTGTAGTAAGGCAGCGATAGCCGAGTGGATATACCAACAGACTGCCATACAGAGGGGTTCGAATCCACGGCGCGCACCAATGACTTTTCGGAGTTATGTGCGTATTGAAATGATAATTATCGTTTGTCCCGTGCCTCGGAGAGCACGTTAAGCCGTCGGTCCCGGTTGTCATGAAGATCTTTGACAGTCGTTACAGGGCGTCAGTACCTTCTAAATAAACTGACACTAGTCTAAACCATAGAATATCGCTATCCCTTCGGGTTGCGGAGGTCAGACAGGCAGTCGCTCTGTGAAAAAGCTAATATTCAGCCGAATCCGGTTAGGCTAGAAAGCGGACCCCAGATTGAAACTGGGATAACGCTAAGAGAAAGAAGAAGAAGTTTGTAATAATTTCAGAATATTAGTACGCAATCAATTTTAATACTTATCCATAAAACATAAAGCTTATACTGGTATCAATAGTGTAGAGTGCAGTGGAGAGTAAAGTTGTATCCATAGATGTCCGTCCATCATCGTATGTGGAGTACAACCGCGATCCAAGCACCATTACAGTAATTGAATTGCGAACAATTTGTTTCCCTTAAAGAAATTGTTTATATCTCAACCAACCAGCATACCACCCTATAAGTCTGTACAACATTTTATTACCATACCAATAAAGTCTATGTCTGCTTGGCTATTTATTCATAGTGTATAGATATAGTGAAGTACATAGTCCGATTTTGATTAATACCCGATAACAGAATTCGCTTATACCCATTAATGCTTAGCACGAAGAATGCGAGCGGCTGCCAAATTTATGTGGTTTACTTTATTAAACTATTGTAGAGATAAACGAGATGACAGTGCGAATGGTGAACATGTCGGAATCGTAGGTGCTATAACTCTTAATGTTTACGCAGAAGATTGAGTGTCTTAGCGCCGTCCAGGTCAGTGTATTGATGGCAAACCATTCATATTCCGTTGTATCTAGATAATGGGTGTATTTTTATATAAACTTAGATAAATATTGTAGGTACCGATACGATGTCGTCACAGTCTAGTATGTGAAAGGGATTATACAAATGTGGGTTATAAGATATTGGCCGTTCAATTTAATTCAGTCTAGACATCGTCAGTGAACGTATGACATGAGTGCAAGTCTGCATTGACCAGATTTTTTTTATTTCTTTTTATTGAGGATTTCCAACAAAGAATATACACTACAGCTTTGCAGCCTATATGAAGGAGTTTCATCATCATTAGCCTTTAACAGTCCACTGCTGGACTAGGCCTCTCCTTTAAAAGGAGGAATTGGCCTAAGTACTATACCACGCTGGCCAAACGAGTTGGTATAGGGTTTGTATCAAGTTTTGATGAAGGAGTTTGGTTAGTATCAATTCGGCATCGAACTCACGATCTCGTCATCTATATCAGCCATAGAATACCGCGCCTTTACTACCTACTTACTACTACTTACCACAGTAACTATATTACGCGACAACACTCCCGGCGGCGTATTTACAAAGCCTATACTATTTGAGTCACGAGTCAGACTCTAATAGAATAGCTTATGTTTATGCATATTACTCGACAATACCTAATGTATCTCAGTAAAAAAATTTACTCAAATGGATTAGCTTTTTCTTGATATTTTCAAAGAAAATACACGTACAAAACCTAGTACAGTATGATTCATATTCACTCAAATAGATAAGCCTTTGTCGAGATATTTTCAAACATAGTTTTGGTTTGTTAGGTGTGACTGTATGTAACTCAAATAACTAAATAGGTTATGTTAGGTTCTCTTTTGACCCTCAACCCAAAAATAGGAGCCCTGCGAAGCAGGGCTCCGTCAACTTAGTTTATATTATATTATATCAGTTAGTAGACTTTCTGTCCAATTAAATAGTTTTTATTTAATTAAATAGTTGACGGAGCCCTGCTTCGCAGGGCCCCTATTTTTGGGTTAAGGGTCAAAAGAGAACCTAACATAACCTATTTAGTTAGGTACTTGAATTACCTACATACAGTCGCACCTAACCAACCAAAACTAGGCACTAGGCACATTGCGGTCCTAAACCTAGACCCAAATTGAATAGCATTTGTTGCTGCAATGTTAGAATGAATTTATCCTACAAAGTCTACGCAATTTCGGTTAATTTCTGTACTAGAATAGACTAGGGTTTCGTCAAGTTTTCGTCAAACAAAAGCTAAGGCACGGCTTTGTAAATACGCCTCCCGGCGGCCCCTAGATCCGAGCTTCGCACACTCAGTTCAGTCAACTTCTAACTAAGTCTCAGTTACTATTGCGATCACCTGTGCTTGTTTGAATAAGACGGCTAGGTCGTTTATACTTTGTGCTTATCGTAGGGGATTCACACCAGTCTCTCGGCGTGATTTTATGATCGCTTAGCGCCTGTTGTGGAACGATTCATTTATTTTACGTATGATCTAAAGTTGCCGAGTGTACGATTTTGTATGTGCTTTATGCGTTGGCCTACGTCAAGTTTGATGCTCTAAAATGATTTTGATGTACAAAGTCAACTGAAAAAATAATATTTTTTAAGTCAGTGCCAGCCAGGGGACAGAGGTTTTCAGGCGATTGTAACGGGTTCTGGTAGTAAAACGCAGAAAGGATCTAGATGCGTTTATTTGCCGAGTATTGCCTCACTTCCCTTGCACGAGTACGACCGACCAACAACACGACACTGGCCTGAACACTAAGGGCTGCAGTCTCCCACGCTGTTCCCTCCGGTAGTGTGCAGGGCAGGTTGCTCGAAGGGCTGCGCGTAGCGGCCGTTGGCTCAGCTGGCAGGCGCTGGCGGTGTGTGTGTGATGAGCGGGGCAGGCCAGACTCTTCGGCAGAGGTGACGCCGAAGGCGATGCAGGAAAGTGTAGCGGTCTAGGAGCGTAGCCGGAGTCTTAAGGTGAACCTGGAACCTGAAGGAAAGCAGCATTAGGAGAGCCACAACCAATAGAGTCCGGCAGGCGGCGTCAGCCGGCCTCAGCTAGCAGGTAGAGAGATGGGCAGTACGCTAACGCAGTAAATGTAGTAACTTACCCACAGATGGGACCAGGATACACGTATGAAGTAGTATAATTATAGATATAGCGGTATAGAATTTAGTAGCGGTAGTAGGTTAGTGTAGAGTAGCGGTGCCGGCCTCTCTGTCGGCCCCTTTATATACCGGGCCCTCCATCAGGCTGAGAGTCCGTTTATGACCATATTTGGTCAGGCTTTGCGAGTGCGGACGATGGCTTTCTCTGATTGGCCGAGCGTATAAGCGGTACTGTGACGCAACGCGGTAAGTACCGGACATACGTTACAATACCGCCCGCCTTAGGAGAGGATTTTACGTGGCTAACAAGGAAAATCCGACTAGCTGCGTTAGGTCTATGAGTCCGCTACTGTCCAAGCTAAGACGGCATATAGAGAGAAGGAAGGGAAAGTCTTCTACGGTTTGTAACAAATAGTTAGGCACCATAGTGTATAAGTTTTAGGTCCTTTATGTGCCAAAACCCAATAGAATTTCCAGAAGCGTCCGACAACTCGTAAACGAGAGGCGACTTTTTATTAATCACTGTGCACTTCACGAATTTAGGGGCTAGTTTCTTACAGAAGGACTTATCCTTGTCGCTCTGATAAAAAGTCCGTTTCCACACAGTGTCTCCCACATTAAACTCAGCTGGTTTACGGCGTAAATTATACGTTTGGGAATTCCTAGCATGAGCTTGTATGAGGAGTGCCTGAACTTTGTCAAATATGCCTGATAAGTGACCTATGTTTTCTGCGTAATCGTCCCTAGGTATGTATACTATATCATCAGCGTCTGTGTCGACATAGTGTGAGCCGCATGGAACTAATTCACGTCCATAGACTAAAAAACTAGGTGTATAGCCCGTGACTTCATTAACTGCAGTATTTAATGCAAACTGCACCTTAGGTACGAGAGTGTCCCATAATATCTGGTCATTTCCTACAAACGCCGCTAAGGTAGAACCAATGGTTTTATTATAGCGTTCGACCGTATTGACATGTGGGGAATATTTAGAAGTATAATGAAGATTAGGGATTTTGTACTTGCGCAACATAGCTTTTAAAGTAGCACTGACAAACTGTTTACCATTGTCCAATATAATTGTAGATGGTATACCATGAACTAAACATATTTTTTCTTCCAAAATATTAGTTATTATTTCAGCAGTTGCGCGCCTGATAGGAAAAAGTAGACAGTATTTACTAAAACAACAAGTTACTACGAAGATGTAGGCGTTTTGTTTTCTTGTGACGGGTAGTGGCCCCACCAAATCTACACTAATGGTTTGGAAGGGTCGTGAACACACTTTGGGTCTTCCCATGGTTCCCAATGGTGCATGGTTCTGATGTTTGTGCGCGATACAAGTGTCGCAAGAATTTATGAACTTAACGACGTCATCGCGCATTTTGGCCCAATAGTAACGCAGTGCTAAGCGCTTGTAAGTTTTAAATATACCGAAATGCCCCGAAGTGGGTTCGGCATGGTTCTCTAATATGGCATTATTTCGATCAGAAGAAGGTAGTACTTCTTTCCATTCGAACTCCTTACGTAGCATACACCTAGATTTAATCAAACGATACAATTTATTATTTTTAATAGAATAGTCTGGATAGTCATTAGGCGAAGATAAACAACCATTGTAGGTGGCTGAATACCATTGATCAGTGTCAACATTAGGGTCATTCACGTTATTATTATTCGCGTTAATTATATTTACAGGTAGGGATCGTGATAACGCATCGGCTATAATATTATCCGCACCGCGCCGATGCTTTATTTCGAAGTTGAAGGCTGACAGACGAACCGACCACCGAGCTAATCTACCAGTCGGGTTGCTCAAGTTTAGGAACCATTTCAGTGCGGAATGGTCAGTATACACAACAAACTTTAACCCGTTATCTAAATAACAGCGCCAATATTCGAGGGCTGTTAGAACTGCTAATGTCTCCCGTTCTGTTGTACTGTAGTTTTGTTCCTGTGCATTTAGTGACCTACTCATGTAAGCGATAGGTTGTTCCACGCCATCAATTTCTTGTGTAAGTAACCCACCGATGCCGCTCGCACTCGCATCTGTGTGAACTTGAAAAGGTTTCTCGTAATCGGGACACGATAATATTGGTGCGGAGCTTAACAATTGTTTTAGTTTACAAAACGAGTCATCAGCTTCCACCAACCACTGAAATGGTGCGGCTTTCTCACCGGTAGAAGTAAGTTTGTCCAAGGACCGGCAATAGTACTAAAATTAGGTATAAATCGCCGATACCATGATGCAATGCCTAAGAACCTTTTGACTTCTTTTTTATTCTTAGGCGTAGCATATTGAAGAATGGCTTCCACCTTACATGGGTCTACTTGTAATCCTTTAGAGTTTACTACGTAGCCCAAGTACTTCAATTCATCACGGAAGAATTTAGATTTTTCCAAGTTAATGGTAAGGTTGGCCGATTTTAATTTTTCGTTTACTTTATTTAATAGTGACACATGAACATTAGAGGATGGCGATATAAGCACGATATCATCTAAAAAAACGAATACAGAGTTTTCGAACTCAGGACTGCTCGCAAACAAGTGATCCACCAAACGCTGTTGTGTCGCAGGCGCATTCGTTAAACCAAACGGCATAGTCACAAATCTAAATGTTCCTCTAGTAGGCACATAGAACGCAGTCTTATCACGATCACATTCGCGAAGAGGCGTCTGCCAAAAGGACTTAGATAAATCTATACTACTTAGATATCTAGCGTCCCTAAGGTTGTCTAAAATTTCGGATACGTAAGGTAGTTTGTACGCGTCTTTTTTAGTAATAGAATTAAGTTTCCGACTATCTAAACAAAACCTTAGTTTACCGTCCTTCTTAGGCGTTAGTAAAATCGGTGACGACCACGGACTTTCGCATTTTTCTACCACTCCCAATGCAAGCATTTCGTCTAATTCATCAATAATTATTTTTAATTTCGCCGGCGGTAACCTATAATATCTTTGGCATATCGGCGCAGAATCGCCAGTGTCTATTGCATGTTCTATTAAGTGAGTTCGTCCTAAACCGGTGTTTTCAGTGGAAATCGACTCGTATTGCTTTATAATTAACTTAGCCGTTCTTTGTTGTGACTCACTCAACTCACTAAAAGATTGCAATACGTTCGTGTTACTCGGCTTATTTTCACTTACCACACTACACGGCAATGTTTTAGACATGCATACGGATGCGATATGGTTAGGCAGTAATTTAAATAGTTTCCAGAAATCGATGCCTAAAATTAAATTACTTGTAACTTCTGGAATAATATAAGCTTTCAATAAGTGGGTTTGATTACTAAAAGTAGTGGGTAAGTTGATAAGACCGCGCGGCAACAAGATATTTCCATTCGCGGTCCGAATGGAAGTAGTGTTGTGACACTGCTGTATTTCTAACCCGGTTTCAGTAATTACCTCCAGATGGGCGTTGTTACCTAAAATTGTAATGGCTAAACCGGAATCGAACAATCCACAAATAGGTAAACTGTTAATCGTTACGTTAACATAGGGCCGTAGGTCATTTTTAGGTTTATTATCCAGGATCGAGGCGACGGAATAACTAGAGAAATACACTTTTAGAGTGTTTAGCCAATTTCTCCAATCATCTTTGTCAAAATTGGTTGAATAGGTTGTAGAACCTAATTTAGATTTTGACACGCCCCGACCCTGACCAACTAGTTTTTTGGTTTCGTCGATTTACAGTTCGGGCAGTTAGGGAATGTCACATCCCTACAGCCGCACTTGAAGCAAATTGCAAACCGATCGCGTTTGCACTAATTCAAACTGTGATCATTGATACGGCAGCGCGGGCAGTACTTGGACGTGACTAGAGCGACAGAGCTAGGTTTAGACTTAGGTTTGCTAGGTTCGTTGTTCTCAGTGTATTCGGACGTACCCCCTATAGTAGCAACGGGATAATTATTGTAGGAATTATTACGCGCTCGGTTATTAGGTTTGTGACTGTAAGCTAGGTCTGGTGCCAACGTGTCGTTATTATAATACGGTTCGCGGAATTGAGAGTTCAAACATTTCATCTGAGGTGAGTTCTTCCCATGTAGTGAAATATTCTTTTAGGCCGCGGTACCAGTGAAGTGCGTTACCGGTGAAAATTTCGGAGGCATATGATAACATTTTAGTGGAAGGTAGATTACGCGCGGTTTGGAATTCGGTTACGCGTTGTAGGAACGCTCGGACGCATCCCGAACCGTCGTATTTTAGCTTAGACAGTTCGCTAACTCTCAAATGCTCGCAATGCAATACTGGGGCTATCCCTGTCTGCGTCGAGGTAGGCGGCGCAGGTTGGGCCTCAGCCACAGCATCAGCTGAGCGAACACCTGATTGTTCTATGGCGGACAGCTCCGCCGAGAGCTTGTCGAACCGGCTGCACAATTCGGTTATTTGTTTTGAATACGCCGTAGGACGTTCCATCCTACGGAGTCTATGGAAAATGTGGTTGTGCAGTGCGGTACACCTCCTAGCTAGGTTCGCGTCGTAAGAGGCAGATAACGAAGTTAGTCGCTTGGCCAGCTCAGAGACGGCCTCGCTAGCGCCCTCGAAGTTCACCGCTATGGCTAGACCTGACTCCAAAATGTCATCATTTAGAATGGCTTCCAGTAATTTAGGGAGCTGCTTCCGCAGACCTAGGACAGAGGTAGCCGGCTCCTCACCTCTAATCGCGACCTCGTTAGCTAACTCTTTCTTGTTTAGCAGGAAGTATTTTATGGGGTGTGAGCCCATGGTGTATGAATAACCGCGTAAGTATACACTACACACTACACTTAGTGCGCAAGCGTTCCGCCCTTACAAATGGCCTACTTTACGATTAGGCGTAAAAGTTCGACCGTTAGGACTAATTAGAAAACGTTAAGATTCAAATTTGCGAACTAGTACGTAGTAGGTAGTTACACTAAAAGGTAGACAATTAGTACAACAATACGTACCGGTTCGCTGTAGCCGCACCTCCTCGCTTACAATGATGGAGACCTGCTAGATGAGAACTCGAGCACGGAAAGCGAGACAATAACCCACGTAGGCGCCACTGTAACGGGTTCTGGTAGTAAAACGCAGAAAGGAATTAGATGCGTTTCAAAGTCAAAGTCAAAGTCAAAATCCTTTATTCATTTAAATCACAAAGTGACACTTATGAACGTCAATTTAAAAAAATAATTACTTAAAGCTTCTACATTTACATTTACTGCCACGTTCGCAAAGCAATAGGTAGAACCATGAGAAAGAACGGGCAATAAAACTCAAGGTCACTCTTTTTCATCGCCAGGTTTTGCATAATACATACAAATTTAAATTTTGTAAGGTGCTGCAACTGTTTCACCTTCTATGTCATTTGTATATATTTACTCTACTTAATACTCAAGCATAATGTAGTAAAATTTTGATGTTCATTTAATTAGCCTCCTGAGAATTGACATGGTGAAACAGGAGCATCCACTTACATTAAGTACCTAACAATGCAGGCAATCCGCGCAAATGTTCAGAACCATGATAGAAATGATACAGTTTAATATTAAAAATGTAATACCAGCCCGTAAGACCGACATCGACCAGTCATCGCAAGTAGCACCCGTTCACGAGTATGACGCATGGGCCAGCCATCATCCCTCTCGCCATATCAGAGGGACAGGGATGACCCGACACACGACGCCACCACAAGAAATGACATTTTAGTGAGCATGACGACAACGGTACACGAACCGGCAGTAATTAACAATCTGTTGGTATACTGACCATGAACACGAATTACCTGCATTTTCCAGATCGTTAATATTATCATAAATATGTGGAACGCGTGCAAAATGCAAATGTAGTACCTATATTTGATTGATTGACATGATACTTTTTGAAATATAACCACCGATCGAACTGATTGGCTACACGATTATAATACATTATAAAAAAAATAACAAATAAAAGTATCTAACGAGATGAGTGACATTTAGTAATGTGGTGGCGATTCCAAAAACTATCATTTACATGATTTTAATTGGAATGGAATAATATTTAATTACATGTCAAGAAACTTATCATCTACCTATTTACTGTATAATATATGAATTATGAAACATTATTTCCAAGCGCATTTGTCATTCAGATATTCATTTAAATTATAATATGCCTTTTGCATTAGGTCATTTTTAATCTTTATCTGAAATGCGTTAAAAGGCAGGTCCAAAATACTTATCGGTATCTTGTTGTAGATACGTATACTAAGTCCTATAAAAGAACTATGAGTTTTGCACAAACGAAAATACGGAACACATAATTTATGTCTATTTCTTGTATTTATAGAGTGTATATCACTATTCTTTGAATATGAATTTATATTTTTACGTACATGCATAACACTAGCATAAATATACTGAGACGCTACTGTTAGAATACCGATTTCCTTGAATCTTTCTTTGAGCGAAACTCTTGTCCGTAATTGGTAAATGGCCCGAACTGCCCTTTTTTGCAATATAAAAATACTTTCGATATCAGCAGCTCTACCCCAAAGTAATATGCTATAAGACATAACACTATGAAAATAGCCAAAATATACCAATCTAGCCGTATCGACATCTGTTAAATTGCGCACCTTCTTAATGGCAAAAGCAGCCGAACTAAGTTTCGCTGACAGATATGTAATGTGTGCGCCCCATTGTAACTTCGAATCAAGTGTTATTCCTAGAAACAATGTAGATTCAGTTGTTTCCAGTACATCACCATTCAAAACTATGTTAGCACCAAGGTTTCTGACGTTGGGCAAAGCAAACTTAACACATTTGGTTTTTCTGGCGTTCAGTACTAAGTTATTTACAGTAAACCATTTAGTCACCTGAATAAGAGCACTGTTTATTTCGGTAAAGTTTTCCTTATTTCTATCTACTTTAAATATCAATGAAGTATCGTCAGCAAACAATACCACGTCACAAATATTTCTCAGGTAAAATGGCAAATCATTTATGTAAACTAGAAACAGGAAAGGCCCTAGGATACTACCCTGCGGCACTCCCAATTGTACTGGTACGCCACTGGATTTTGAGCCATTTATTTCTACACATTGGATTCTGTTATTTAAATATGCCTTAATAACATCCAATGCTTTAGTCTGGACACCGTAATGTTTAAGTTTGCATAAGAGCGTATCATGGCAGACACAATCGAATGCTTTCGAAAGGTCGCAAAACACACCAATAGCATTCTGAGAGTTCTCCCATGCATTGTAGATGTGTTTGAGTAAAGCTACTCCTGCATCCGTCGTCGAGTGACCCTTAGTAAAACCATATTGCTCAGTATGAAGGAGGCTGTTTAAATTAAAGTGCTTCAGAAGTTGCTTGAGTATTATCTTTTCAAAGATTTTACTAAAAGTAGGTAGTATTGAAATTGGCCTATAATTACTAGGATCAGTCTTACTGCCGGATTTAAACAGAGGTATTATCCTACTATGTTTCATTAAATCTGGAAAATCGCCTGATTCTATACACTTATTGAACAAGTTACTTAGATAAGGTGCTACTATATCTATTATACTTTTCAGAATCTTCACAGATATTCCCCAGAGATCACCCGTATTCTTAGATTCTAGAGATTGGAAAGTGTTTATAATGTCAGTAGAACTAATAGGACTGAATTTAAATAATACATTACATTTTTCTACACTAGATTCTAATAAATTTACTGCGACTGAAGCTGATGAGTTTATACCTATAGTAGTAGCAATAGGTATGCTAGCAAAAAAATTATTGAATGCGAGTGCGACTTCCTCGTCATTATTAATCATTTTATTATTATCTAGCAAGTTAAAATTGGTATTCCTAAAGGTTGCCTTGCCCGTTGCTTCGTTAATAGCTTGCCATGTGGCCTTAACTTTATTAGAAGAGTTTCTAATTTTATCACTTACAAAACGTGCCTTAGCTATATTGCATACCTTTTTAAATATTTTTGAATAATTTCTGACATACTCAGTGAAGCTCGCATCAAAATTGTATTTCTTCATACCATACAACTCATACATCCTTGCTCTGCTTTTATAAATACCTACAGTAGCCCACTCACTAAATGCTCTAGACTCCTTGATTACTTTTTCCTTGGTTTTAAAAGTACTTCTAAATTCGTTGTGAACTAAATTAAACATAGTTTCATAAATCTTATTTGGTGACTTAAGCTCCATCATATTAGGATTCATACCTATTAAAATTTTGTTCCTAAACTCATTAAATTTATACCTAGGTAATGGCCTAACTGTCACCTTACGTACTGCATTATCATTTATATATGAAAATCCTGCCAATTGACCACAGTGATCCGAAGTTAAGTCAGTAGTAACTAATTTATGTGATACTGTATGATTACTAAATATATTGTCAAGACAAGTGGAAGATGATGCAGTTATTCTAGTAGGTTCAAGAAATAAATTTGTCAAATTAAATGATTTAAAAAGATTTAAAAGCCTACTAGTCATTGGTGAACTATCCAGTATATTAATATTGAAATCTCCACAAACTATGATCCCTTTTTTATTGGTCCTAATTTTACCAATTGCATCTTCCATAATAGATTCGAACATATTAAAGTTTCTTAAAGGAGGGCGATACACACATATAACAACATACTGTTCCAGTTCAATACAGGAAATTTCTACAGTGCGTTCTACAGACAAGGTGCTTATGTCCTTTCGTTCCTTACACAGTATGGTATTTGAAACTAGTATCAAGGATCCACCATGGATGGCTTGACTCCTAGCGAAAGCACTTTGCACAGTGTAATGCATGTTATTTAAAAAAGATATTTGATAATCCTTCAACCAGTGCTCCGTTATGCACATAACTTTTATATTATGACTTTCTAAATATAAACTTAATTCTAAATGTTTGCCAGATAGACCCTGTATATTTTGATGTCCTATATTTAATTGACAATGTCTATCCTTTGTCCAATTCTTAAGTTTAAAGAACTCGTGTCAGTATTTAAAATAGAAGACATGGTAAAGACAGAATTATTTACAGAAATCATTTCCTTGGATACCCTACATGTACCTGTGTCACTTTGTATATTATATGCTAATAATTTAGCAATTTGTCGTTTATAAGATAGCGAAAGATACATAGTATCTTTGGTCAATGTGAAGTTATATTTATTAATAAATTTATTTATGTCAAAATATAAAATAATATCTTTATATTGCCATGTCATATTGTAAAAACACAAATTGAGGTCATAGATATGTTGATTCACCTTTCCATCTAGTGTACCTGAATAAGGTAACGCACAAGTAATAAATTGACATCCAAATTTTTTATGAAGTGATAAAATTACTTCTGTTAAGTTATAAATATCTTTTTTGGTCACCATTTGACTGTCACCATACACAATTACTATTGTTGACTGTCTATCAAATGTGGTTATTTTTAAAATATCTATTAAGTTTGTAAAAGATGACCCTGGATAACAATAATTAATGATATTGTGTTGTTTTAAATGACTATTCATTAAGCTACCTAAACCTACACCTAACCTATCTGAAAACATGTAAACTTTTTTTGTGCCAGAGTTGTCAACTAAGGGTGTCCTATCCTTCGTACTACTGGTTGTACTGGAACTAGAACTTGAACAGAGACCTGAATCACTATCACCAGACTCGTTAGCTAACAAGGTAGATTTTAAACAATTTGAGTAACTATTTGTGTTTGTCAACGCCTTTACATATTCCAAATTACTCTTTCCAATTCGTGCAATCTCATCATATTTATTTATATATACCTGAACCTCTTTCTCATACTGGGTATTCATCCTATTTAGTTGAGATTCTAAAGCACTGATTTGTGATTTAAGGTCCCTTGTATGCTGATCATACAACATCCTACCATTAATTAATTCAATATTATAATTTTCTAGGTCCTGTAACAATTCTGTATGTTCAGAAACTAATGTTTTGTATTGCTTTGTTGTCATTTTCATTTTATTATATTGTTTTAAGTTCAGTACCAGTTTAGTAATATTTTTATTTATTTTATATAACTTCCTTTGTTGTTTAAGCTTTTTGATACTACTTTTTAGTTGTATCCTATGTCTATTTGGCCCTAAGCATAATTTATCACCTATAACCTCTGAATAAAGGTTCTGTGTTGCATCACTGTTAAGTACCTGCACAGTTTGCTCTAAAGATTTTATCTTTAATAATGCCTGTTCTAGATCGCTTTCCAGTTCAGTAATACGACTTACAGACCAGGAATATGTGTCATTGCAAGTTGTTAATGTATTGATTTCTTCCTGCAACCTGTCTCGCTGGGCAAGAGTGTCCATATACTCAATATGAAGTTCAGCGAGTTGTGCTTTCAAGTTTGAAACCCTGTCAACAATTATATTTTAAAATGAACTATTCAGTAATGTAGGTAGGTAAACAATATAAAAATAAATTAAGTATTTTAAAACCACTTTAAAACAATTAGTTATTTGTTTCTAAATTATTGTTAAGTATCACAAAAAATTTATCTTATTTCGTGTATTGTGCTAAGTGATGGTTTGTTTTTCTTTATAAAATCACTTCAAGAATAAAATTTAATATTAAGGACTAAGTAGGTAGGTAAGTGCACATGAATGTTATGAGAATTGTGTTTATGCTATGTGGATTAGTAAAATAAAGATAATTCTATGTTGTGCTTTATGAAAAGTGTGAAATGTTAGTATGTCTTATATAAATTAATATACTCCCTGGATTTTATCTAGGTTTGTAAAGTTCTTCAAACGGCCCTTGTAACTGTCAAACAGCTGTTTTGGTTGTAAAACGTCGTTTTTAACGCTGTTTGTAATTTTTATATGCTGCGAACATTTGTTATCACTATTCTTGTTATTTAACTATAACTTTGTACATTTATCACTGATTATTTTCAATAAAATTAATTAAAATTACGGACAGTAACAAATTTGAAAGTTGCTTGGCCGATGTTGCCAGTAGGGGTTTATTTGCCGAGTATTGCCTCACTTCCCTTGCACGAGTACGACCGACCAACAACACGACACTGGCCTGAACACTAAGGGCTGCAGTCTCCCACGCTGTTCCCTCCGGTAGTGTGCAGGGCAGGTTGCTCGAAGGGCTGCGCGTAGCGGCCGTTGGCTCAGCTGGCAGGCGCTGGCGGTGTGTGTGTGATGAGCGGGGCAGGCCAGACTCTTCGGCAGAGGTGACGCCGAAGGCGATGCAGGAAAGTGTAGCGGTCTAGGAGCGTAGCCGGAGTCTTAAGGTGAACCTGGAACCTGAAGGAAAGCAGAATTAGGAGAGCCACAACCAATAGAGTCAGGCAGGCGGCGTCAGCCGGCCTCAGCTAGCAGGTAGAGAGATGGGCAGTACGCTAACGCAGTAAATGTAGTAACTTACCCACAGCTGGGACCAGGATACACGTATGAAGTAGTATAATTATAGATATAGCGGTATAGAATTTAGTAGCGGTAGTAGGTTAGTGTAGAGTAGCGGTGCCGGCCTCTCTGTCGGCCCCTTTATATACCGGGCCCTCCATCAGGCTGAGAGTCCGTTTATGACCATATTTGGTCAGGCTTTGCGAGTGCGGACGATGGCTTTCTCTGATTGGCCGAGCGTATGGGCGGTACTGTGACGCAACGCGGTAAGTACCGGACATACGTTACACGATTCCACTCGTCGAAAGAAATACAAAATCTGTATGTATTTTTTAAGCTCACTCCCCATCGTAATCTGTATCGGCCCTATATCCTTGGCCTGCATCCTGCTCAAGTGTTATGTTGCGTCAACTATAAAAAGATATGTATGTTCTTACCAGGCTAGATTATTATGCCTGGTGGAATGTGTCCGATTTGGTTATACATTGACTTGATCTACAGCCCTTGCTTTATCTCTACATTCATTTTCGAAAAGTCATTAACAAGTAACATAGTAAAATACATAAGAAAACAGCCTAACCAAATCCCAACGAATACCGAGACTAATGAGCCAAATCCAAAAGCTTTCAGCCAACAAGAAAATCTCCGCAACTATTTAGTAACAACACAACTGGTAGTTAGTTATTAAATCTACAATATTACCGTTGTCACGTACTTGCCACAAATAAACTGTGAATAACCGCTTGCTAGTCACTGGGGGAACTTTATGACACCTCCCTCATTCCCAGCACTCACTTTGCTCTCAGCACGAACTATTACCAACTTGTGACGCGTCCACTCGTTTTCATATCACGAGCGGTGGAACTTACACTTTTGTCTACGTACCAGTTTGTATAGAATATACTGTTTGTGGCGTGAGTGAGTTTAGTGGCGGCGCGGTTGAAGTTGTCGTTTTATAGTATTTGCGCGAAAATGTTTAGCTGAATTCGTGTTGCTTGTTATAAGATGTTGTAGTACTGTTGGCTGTCGTCATGTCAGTGTGAAGTTTTAGATTTTAATAATGTTTTCTACACGGATGTCAAAAGTGCCGGCGTAAAAGGTGTTTTTTTTTAGGAAGTATTGGGCTCATACAAGCCCCTATTTCGTAGAGTTACATATTAACTAATTTCATTCATATAGTCGATATATTTGCTCGTATTCTAAACTACAGCACTGTAGAAGGCTACAGTTATCTCATTTATGTACTTTGCTTAGATTATAGTTCAATGTTGATCTTAGAAGTCTATTAATAACAATATTTCTGCCGTTTAATACTTATCTATTTTTTGTCGCCCCGTGTAAACAGGCACTGCGAGCTATTCCTCTCAACCCCTCTGTTCGATTGTGTAAAGTTTACCACAACGCTCGATAGATGGCATTGTACCGGGTTTCTGAATCGCGATGTTAAGATTCTCCGAAGCAGCTATATAAGGGTCCGAACATATAAAATATTTAACTCGCATCAAACGGTTGTTTCATTTACTAGCCAACCATACCGTACCAAGCAGCCGACGCTCAACCATTTTTGGCCTTGTTATTGTGTAACAACAATATTCCTCCTCACAGCTTTTCGTTCCGTTGGCTCTTTGTTTCTTCTGTTACCCCGCTGGTATGTAACAGTGTACGGTTCAAAGTTCGACGTGAATTATCCTTGTGTATTCAAGTGTGTGTGGCGCTGTTAAGCGCTATAAAGCGACAATCATCGCTACTTGGAGTTGTGACAAGAATTGGCAGAGGGCGCTGCAAGTGCCTTTGAGTTCGAGCCTGTGTTACGAGAGGGCGCCACTGGGCATCCTATATCTGGGAGCGTTTGGAGCTTGTGACGTCAAGGGACGTAACATATCGGCAGTGACGTGCAGTGAGAGGTTTGGTCAAGCAAAACTGTAAGTAGTGAACAATTATTAACTTTGAATTAGCAGTGGTAATATCAACTTAGAAAATTTGCATCAGTGTGTGTATTTAGTGAACTTCAGTAAAGTAGAATCATTTGGGACTTGTAAAATTTAGTGTTAAATTAATTGTAGTTTATAAAGTAATTTAGACTTAGAATACTTAAGTAAATTTGGTTCAGACGGGGAATCCATGCCCGATTTTGCCCCGAAGTACAAAGTAGTTACAAGACTTGTAAAATTTTCGGTTTTTGTCATAGACTTGTAATTTTAGCAACTTAGTCGGTAGTGTAATAATCTGTAACTTAGATATTTGAGCTTGTACTTTGGTGAATTTATTTAGTTGAAACTTGTGTACTATCATAAAAAATATTTACAATGAAATCATTAATTAAATTACAAATTAATAACAAAGCAATAATTGAAAAGGCTAGAATTAATTACAAAAAATCACCAAAAGATCGTATAACACAACCATATTTACAAACTAGACTAGAAACATTGGAAGAACAGTGGAAACAATTTGTAAAACACATAGAAATATTATAGAGAAAGCGACAGATATTGATTTAAATAACGAGTACTTTTCAAGTGAAGTATATGACAATACCGAGGAGTTGTACATATTGGATAAATCAGAACTTAAGGAACAAATGAATGTAAATACAAATATTAACATAATTTATAATCAACAAGAAAAAACATCGACAAATGTAAGATTACCAAAAATCAGTCTACCCACATTTTCTGGTTTGTATACTGAGTGGACCACTTTTAGAGATTTGTTTTTGTCTCTTATACATAATAATGTATCTTTGGACGATGTACAACGTCTTCATTATTTAAAATCACATTTGTCAGGAGAAGCAGCTCAATTACTGCGACATACACCAGTCACAGCCGCTAACTATAGTGAATCTTGGTCTATTTTATGTAAGCGGTATGATAATAAGAAATTTTTATCTAACAGTATGTTAAAACGTTTTGTCAAACAACCAGTTATTGTCAAGGAGTCTTCAACTTCTATTAAAAATCTTTTTGACACAACAGTCGATTGTTTGCATGGTTTGAGTACCTTAGGTATTGATGTAGATTCTTGGGATACAATTGTAATATTTTTAGTGAGTGAAAAATTTGATAACGAATCTCGAAAGTTGTGGGAATCTAAAATTAGTGTTGATGATAATTTACCTACATTTGTTGAATTTAAAACATTTCTTGAATCGAGATTTCGTGCTTTAGAATATTTAAGCCCTAAGCCCAGTAGCCAACCCAAGAATAATAGTCAACATTCTAATGTAAAGACCTTTCATGTTGCTTCTTTATCCTGTACTTTGTGTTCTGGAGACCATAAATTGTGCCATTGCAAGCAGTTTGCAAAGCAAGATTGTGATGCACGTCGCGACTTTGTTCGAGCCAATAAGTTATGTTTTAATTGTTTAGGCAAAAATCACGCCGTATATTCTTGCCGTCAGCCCACCAAATGCCATCTTTGCAAAAAGAGACACCACACACTATTTCATGCAAAAACAACCGTCGAGGCCACTAAACCACTAGATGGTTCAGCGGACAGGAATGTTGTGGTCGCCGAGGCCGCCGCTTCTTCCAATCAATGCGAGTCAACCAACACCATTTGTTGTTTCGCAGATGTACACAACCAAGGTTTGCTTGCCACAGCCTTGGTCGATATCGAGTCAAGAACTGGTACTGCTATTGTTCTAAGAGCTCTGATGGTGGTCCATCAGAGCAAGTGACAAAGGAAACCTGAGAGCCCTGGTGGGCTCTCAGGTTTCCTTTGTCACGGAGGCCGCAGTACAGTTACTCGGTTTGCGTAAAACACCTGCGTACACCGACATACTACGACTAGGCGATGATGAAGGGGTTTCGATGCCTTCTAATTGGATAGTAAGGTTTAGATTACAGTCACGCCAAGATCCCACATTCAGTTTGTATGTCGATGCCTATGTGCTGAACAGACTCACATCACGACTTCCTGAAAGGAAGATCGTCAATGTATTGCCGTCAATCTCATCCTTGGAACTTGCAGATCCGTCTTTCGCTACCCCAGGTAAAATAGATCTCCTGCTGGGTACTCGCGTGGTCGGTGAAGTTCTAATGGACGGTTTGGTCAAGGGCCCGCCTGGAAGTCCAGTTGCCCAAAGGACCAAGTTAGGGTGGATCTTGTCTGGTGAAATCCACACATCGCTCAGGACTCAACCAGTATGTTACAATGCAAGCGTGGACGTCAACGGCCTCTTGAAGAAATTTTGGGAGTTGGAGTCTGAGTCTTCTCCTCATCGGGAGATTTTGACTGAAGAGGAGCAGAAATGTGAGGACTTATACTCCAAGACTACCACAAGAGATGCAACAGGACGATACATCGTCCAGTTGCCGTTCAAGACTGATCGTCCTAGTTGCGTTTATGGGAGATCCGAGGATATTGCTCGTAAGCGCTTCAACATGCTGGAAAGGAAGTTGTCAAGCAATCCTGAGCTAAGAAGGCAGTACACTGAGGTTATCCAGGAGTATGTTAGATTAGGACATGCTGAGGTTGTTTCCCAAGCAGATTTAAAAAACGATGCCTTTTATTTACCGCATCACGCCGTAGTACGCGAGGATAAAAGTACTACTAAGGTTCGGGTCGTCTTTGATGCCTCTTGTTCGGGATACAACGGGGTGTCGTTGAATGACGATTTGATGGTTGGCCCAACCTTACAACCTGATTTACGTCATATCATTATGAGATGGCGCTGCCATTCCATTACCTTAATCGCTGACGTCATCAAGATGTACCGGCAGGTTGGAGTAGCCGACAACAACGTAGACTTCCAACGAATTTTGTGGCGTGACAACCCAAAGAAGGAGTTGCAACATCTACGTTTGTTACGTGTCACTTTTGGTGTTTCCTCGGCTCCCTATTTGGCGGTACGTACTTTGCAACAACTGGCACGCGTCGAAGGTAAAGATTATCCTCTAGTTGCAGACCGAATCCTGAAGGATTTTTTCGTCGATGACTTTTTGTCCGGTTGCGAATCTGTAGCTGAAGGAGAACAGATATATCATCAGCTGAGTGATATATTAGCACGCGGAGGTTTCCAGCTTCAGAAGTGGTCCAGTAACAACAAAGAGTTATTAAGTAAAATACTATGTGATACAAAGACAACACATAATTCAGTAGATTTCAAAATTGATAACATCATAACATAACATAACATAACATATCTTCACGCCTTTTATCCCCGAAGGGGTAGGCAGAGGTGTATTACACACCCACACTTCGCCAGATATGTTTCGGGCCCAATGTAATAGGGGGTGAGCCTATTGCCATCTACCGGGCACATTATTAAGCGAGCGATAATTAACATTTTTAATACACACATAGCTTCGAAAAGTCAGAGGTGTGTGCCCGAGGTACCTGAGGATCGAACCCGAGACCAACGTCTCGGCAGTCCGTTACGTACACCACTGGGCTACCGCCGCTTTTGATAACATCATGAAAATATTAATCTTAACTTGGAATAGAGATAGAGACGAATTTCATTATACTGTCCACCGGAATCTCCCGTGACTAAATGAAGGGTCATATCTGACATTGCCCGCTTGGTCGACCCACTGGGCTGGCTCGCTCCAGCAATAATTACAGCTAAGATATTTATTCAACGTCTATGGCTTTCGGCTTTTTTTTTTTTTAATCCCACCCTCATTCCCACTACTGTGTCACCTGTGTAGCCAGGTTCAGCAGCAGTGACCATTAATGACAACGAGTTTTGACACTCGTGAAGTCCCGGGGAAAGTTAAACTGTCTTAGAACCCGCAACGAACTTAATCAGAAGTTTATTGGAGGAGTTGGAAAATGAATAATCCACTTCCCTCCTTAACAAAGCGGGAGACAAGCAACGAAGAGATATAGTGATGAGAAAAGATAAGCACCACGGACATGAGCATTAAGGGGGCCTAAATTGTGAACTATGCCTGTTTCCAGTAATTTTTATGGCAGAAACGCCTAAACGCACGGAAATTCGTCCTACTTGCCACAAGATCCGTATAGTACACTACTCCAGAAGTTACCTCTAATTCGTTAAGCATGATATTACGTTCAATTTGCCAAAGACTACACTCCCATAGAATGTGATGAGCAGATTGTTCATAATTGTTGCCAGATGTTGAACATTGACATAACGGTGAATCAACTAGCTTAAATGAATACAACTTGCTCTTAAAGTTGCCATGACCTGTAAGAAATTGGGCTACACAGTGATCCACCTCCAACCAGTTCCTCGCCAGTCGCTCTCGGACGCATGGGAAGAACTGGTAGAGGTGACGGCCCTTAGTTGATGTGTTCCAGCGACATTGCCATTCATCAAGAAGATCGTCATAGACTGTGGATTGATGGTTCAACAATCTAGCGATCTTATGTCTGTCGCGCGGAGCTAGAAAATTTAGATCCATGTTATCTCGTGTCACGTAATACATTGCTGCTCGTCTTTGTGCCTCAAGATCGACTGGAAATACACCTGCCAGTACTGGCAAAGCTTCAGTACTAACTGTCCTATAAGCCTTGCACAAAAATATCAACGCGAGACGTTGACTTTGTAGCATTTTACGTCGTACAGCACCGATAGTAGCTCTATCAGCCCATGCAGGCGCACCATAACACATACAACCCAGATATGTTGCACCATAAATTACTTTTAAAGTTTTGAACGAAAGCCCCCATGTCGCAGTTGATATCTTTGACAAGGCGTAAAAACTTCTTTTAGATTTTTCACCTACTGTTCTAATGTGCTCGACAAATGAAAAGTTTCTCTCTAAAACTAACCCCAAATAACAAACTGATTCTTTGTTTCTAATGGTTATGTTATTGAATTTGATTCGAGGCGGTGTTTTTAAGTTCCCTTTCAAAAGTAATTGAAATGTTTTCTGTGGAGAAAAATATAAAAGATTGCGTTCACCCCAATTGTTGATTAAGTCTAAACATTGATTAGCTAACCTTTCAAGTCCTACTCTAGTATTAGATTGAATAAGTAAAAGACCGTCATCTGCATATCCGGTCAATGAGCAACCTGGTGGTAGTGGTATGCTTAGAAAGTCATCAAAACCTAGATTCCATAAATACGGGCCTAACACTGATCCCTGCGGACAACCCATGGTCAGCGCCTTCGACACAGCATGGTGGCCTAATTTTAACTTTGCTGTTCCATGTAGGAAATACGTATAAATGAGGGAATATATGTTACTAAAGCATCCACGAGACTTTAATTTAAGTAAAAGCATTGGCCACCATGCGTTGTCGAAAGCGCCAGATATATCTAAGAATATACCTAGCACATATTGTAGTGTTGATGACGAAACTATCTTCCTAACCGATATAACTGCGTCAACTGTCGATTTACCTACTGTGAAGCCAAATTGTCTATCGCTAAATCTAATACCGCCCGGCAGAAGCCGGGGAACTACGAGACGTTCTAAAAGCTTTCCTAGTGATGGTAACAATGTTATTGGCCTATATGACTTAGGGTCGTCGGACGGTTTGTCTCCTCTTTTTGGTATGATCCTAATGTAACCACTGCGCCATATACGAGGAAAAATACCTTCTGCTATGCAACGTTTAAACACAAACAAAATGGACTCACCAGATGTTTTACAAGCTTCCTTTATCATCTTGTTGGAGATTTTGTCTTCGCCTGAAGCTTTGTTAGGCGGCAAAGATCCGACAGCATTTATAAATTCGTCATAGGATGGTAGGTCTGACGTTGGTGAAACGGGTTGCAAAGCAGCCCATTGTGGGATCTGACGGTGGTAGTCTGTGTCATTCTCCAGCCGATCGTTGGGTATCAGACAATTCAAGAGATAGTCCGCTGTCTCCTCAATACCAGTGGAATGTCTACCATTAATTTTGATATTTTGAGTATAAGCTAAGTCGATAGATCTATTTGCTTTAAATTCGTGATATAAAGGAGACCACGGACCCTCCCTATCGAGTCTATCAACAATCTTACGTAACAAATTTCTTTTGCATTTTTCAACTGCAGACCTATAATGAGATCTAGCAACTCTAAGAGCAATGAAGGCAGTATCATAAACGTCACCTGTTATTTGACGTCTTTTTAATAGATTTAACTTTCTACGTGCTCTGCGAAAGGCTCGCCGAAGTTCAGCTAAGTTGTTATTCCACCAATCACACCTACGAGTGTTGGTGATAGAACCACGGCCAATGGCAACATCCGCACAATATATGAAGGTGTCAGACAAAATTTCAGCACTCTCTTCTACAGAAAGACTACAGCAAGTAAAGTATTTGACATGTGACGCGAATAGTGAACCAAAAAGATCCCAATTAGCTCCTTTTGTTTTATATCTAAAATTAATAGAGGACATACATGAGGAGTCCCGTGGCAGCCTTGACGTGAATTCGTACACGATTAGGCGGTGGTCACTACATGACGCGTCCGGTAGGATACGCCACCTATCTATACGAACGTCCCCACAAGAAAAGAAAGTGTGACGTCAATAGAAGACTCGCCCATGGGGCTGCAAAAAGTAGGTGGTGCATCTGGTGTGTTGTGGATGGATAAATTCATTTCTGCAATGAAATCCTCGACGGCGCACCGTCGATCCCTATCAGAAGAACGATATTTGCCATACCATAACGTAGATGATGCATTTACATCGGCACTAATTATGACCTTATGGCCCACAAGGGACCTTAAAACCAAGCGAAGATGGTGTAAGTAAGGGGCAACCGGATGTGAATACTGAAAGTAGCAGCTGACAACATAAACTCTAAAGGACGCAGAAGATACCTCCGCAACCGCACAGTGTGACGTCATGAGATTACTAATAGATGTTACAGTTAAGTTTGAATTCGCGACATAAATCCCAGCTCGTGCTTTGCCGTCCAGCTGTATGATTTTATTACTCTGGCTTGTATTTTGATATTGTTCTTGTACGAGTATTACGTCTAACTTATATTCTATAACTAAGCGCTCTAACTCTAATGTCGCCACCCTATCGTTGTGAAGGTTTAATTGTCCTATAACGATATTATCCATGATGTACCTACCTAAGTATGAGGTTCCCTAAACCTAAATGGCTTTCGGCTATCGATTGGGACGATGCATTGCCAGATAACCTATTGACAGACTGGCTCAGCTACAGGAGTGAACTCAACAGTATAGTCGGTTTTCGTTTGCCTAGATGGATTCACACAAGCAAAAACGAGCAGCATCTCGAACTGCAAGGTTTTTGCGATGCCTCTAATGAAGCATATGCTGCAGTTGTCTATACTCGGTCCATAGATTCCAACGGTCAAGTTTTCGTCAGTCTCGTGGCATCAAAAACCAAGGTGGCCCCCGTCAGACAGGTATCTATACCTCGTCTGGAGTAATGCGGCGCGGTGCTGCTATCAAAACTTCTGCGTGAAGTTTCCGTCACCTTGGGGATTGACAGGAATGATATACATGCCTGGACTGACTCATCAGTGGTTCTCGCCTGGTTGGGGAGCCACCCCAGTCGTTGGAAAACCTTTGTTGGCAACCGAGTTGCCGAAATTCACACCAGTATGGACAGCGAACAATGGTCCCATGTTGAATCCAGGGACAATCCCGCTGATTGTGCCTCCCGTGGAGTAAATCCTTCAATGTATGCAGATCTTGAGTTATGGCTGCAGGGACCTCGTTGGCTTAGAAACAACATTATTGATTATAGTAGATCAAAAATCAATCAAACTAACCTAGAAGAAAGAAATTCAAATACTGTGTGCAATGTAACAATAAATAGTAAAGAAGAGGATAACATATTAACAAAATTTTCATCTTTAAGAAAGTCAACCAGAGTAATTGCTTATTGCAGAAGGTTTCTAAAATCAAAAAACAAATTAAATCAGTATAAATCTTACAATAATTGTTCAACATTTTCAGAAATTAATCAAGGTCTTTTAACATGTGTCAAAATGTGTCAAAATGAATACTTTTCTACTGAAATAGATAGCATAAAGAAAATAGGCAAGGTCGATAAAAAGGGCAAACTTGTGCAACTGAATCCCTATCTGGACGAAGATCAGATTATGAGAGCTGGCGGAAGATTACACAGGGCTCACATTGAAGATACCATGAAGCACCCTGTTATACTTCCAAACAAGTCGCACTTTACGAACCTCATAATCGCTGATGCTCATGAACGCTCTCTGCATGGCGGGCCACAATTGGTCCTTAACTTTTTGAGATCCAAGTACTGGATTCTCAATGCGAAGAGTGTAAGTTCGACAATACGTGCGCAAGTGCGTAACTTGTATTCGCTACTCAGCTCGAGTTGTACCACCGTTAATGGGGCAGTTGCCGTCAGCTAGGGTCAACGCTAGCCGGCCTTTCTCAAAGAGTGGAGTGGACTACGCAGGTCCTATTAGTGTCAGGCCCACAAGAGGGCGCGGGTATCACTCCACAAAAGGCTACATTTGTCTATTTATCTGCATGGCTACCCGTGCTATACATTTGGAAGTTGTCAGCGATATGACTTCGCAAGCGTTCATAGCAGCCTTCAAACGCTTCACAGCCAGACGAGGCCATTGTGAGGAACTGTGAAGTGATAACGGCACCACCTTCGTCGGAGCCAACAAATAGTTGAAGGCTTTGTTTACTCAAGAAAGGTCGGGCGTAGCATCAGACATAGCGGATTGGCTGGCAACTAACGGCACAAATTGGCACTTAATTCCACCCCACTCTCCAAATTTTGGAGGGCTTTGGGAAGCTGGAGTGAAGGCCACAAAACATCACCTCAGAAGAGTGGTAGGGGTCAGTACTCTTACATTCGAGGAGCTGACTACGGTTCTAGCCCAGATAGAGGCGGTCTTAATTCGAGGCCCATCTCTGAGTTTAGTGGTAGTCCCGAAGATCCATACCCATTGACACCAGGCCATTTTTTGATTGGGGAACCATTACTGCTTCCCCCTGAGTCAAACTTCGAAGGTTCGAATGTCAGTACGTTAAGGCGATGGCATTTGACTCAGCGTATGGTCCAAGATTTTTGGCGTCGATGGTCCCATGAATACCTTATCTAATTTCTGCACAGATACAAATGGTCCCATCTGACAGTGGAACCAAATGAAGGAGATGTGGTTTTAGTTATGGAGGATGACATGCCTCCTGCAAGATGGCTCTACGGCCTTATAATCGAGAAACATACTGGCTCAGACAAAGTCACGAGAGTAGTATCATTGCGTTGCAAGGGTTCTGTTTTTAAGAGACCCGTTTCAAAGCTAATAGTTTTACCTATTGCTTCTTAACTTTGTATTAGGATATTTTGTATTGAGATTTTCTCATAGAATGTGTATTTTTATTAAGTTTGTTCGGTTCAGACTACTTCAGACCCCATTTGTGAATCTAAATTATGATACGATATAATTATGTCACTAACTATACAGTCCACTATAATTATTGTTGTGATACCTATCATATTTATTTGTGTAAAACTTTGAAGTAAAGTCATGGTGGGCGGTTACATGTGTATTTTTATTGTTAGTTTTAATTATTGTTACGGACATTCTGTCCATGGTGGGCGGGATGTTCGATTGTGTAAAGTTTACCATAACGCTCGATAGATGGCGTTGTACCGGGTTTCTGAATCGCGATGTTAAGATTCTCCGAGGCAGCTATGTAAGGGTCCGAACAAATAAAATTTTTAACTCGCATCAAACGGTTGTTTCAATTACTAGCCAAGCATACCGTACCTAGCAGCCGACGCTCAATCACCCTCGAGGTATGGTCGAACGAATTGGGGCTGCCAAATGAGGTGTGTGATATTTGCCCTGATGATGACCTGCTCACTAAAAAAGCGCTTTGGGTGATCCACAAATAGTTGTTTCAAGTCAGTCTGGGTGTTCTTTTGTGTTATGTTTTCCACGACAAAGGATTTATTTCCTGTGTAGAAATTAAACTTGAATTGAATACGTCCACCATGGAATCCTTAAACTGATACAAAACAATCACCTTTCTACCAGTTTCTCTGCCTACCAAGGGATTTCTTATCTCTAAGAGTTACTTGCTAAGTTCATCGTAAGCTCATTACCTTCCTTCCGCGGGGAACACTCAAGGGCCAAATGACGTCACACACGCACACTGCTAAAGGTCACGTATGTAATTATGCAGCTAATTACGAACTGACAGCATGTTAGTAACTTATATATTCCTATGAGAACAGAGTGTACTAGTCAACTAAGAAAATACACAAAGCAAATAGACTATAACAGAGACCAACAGGTCGGACCAGCGTGGTACAGTACTCTAGATCAAATCCGCCTATTGCCTCACCACACTATTGTGATGAGTAGATATTAAGAGACGGTTATGTCTAGCAGTGGACTGAGAAGGGCCTTTTTAAGCTGATGAGAACAAATGACAAAGTTTATTTCCTATAAAGTTCATTGCTCAGTGGTAGTGTGAATTTTAAGTTATTTTTTGTAGGTACAAATATTAGCTGCTGTAATACTTAATACAGCGCAAATAAAAAAATCGTTCGCATAAATCAGCGAAATAACATTGTTGTCTTCCTTTGACGCTGCACCTTGCTGCCAGCTGTATATGTGTACATCACCTTGGCTGATCTCTTCAGATTCTAATAACAAGCCTGTTACAAAATTACACATTTAATGATGACAATTATACATTTTCTCAGCACAATCACATCTGATGAGTTGATTGAATCAAGCGTTACTTGATGGAATTCCATCGTAACCTAATGGAAGGAAAGAGGAAGCCACCACGAACCTTCGGAGTGACCACCCCTACTATTGCAATAGAAAAAGTTTTACAATACCGAAATATTCTAAAAGGATAAGGGATATATAGGAATGGTATGGGTTCCAGGAAGATACTTGACTTGCAGTATCCCGCTGTATGCGCCGACTATTCTTCGACACGTGTTTCGCCTCTCAGGCATCCTCAGGAGCGATGGGCAACGACTGAGCCTGTGTCGTTGCGGTATTGTCAACTCAACCTTTTTCTATTGTAAAAGTTGGGGTGGTCAATCCAAGGGTGCGTGGTGGGATCCTCTTTCCTTCCTTTAAGTTACATCTGAAGATTTTCTTTTAATCTACATGATATACCCACGGGGTCTTCCATAAGAAACGCTGTAGTAAGAGCCACCATCGTGAACGCTTTGATATTAATCTCCTTTAGCATTGCTTAAGTGTGACGGGCGATAACGCTAGCGATAATGGTGCACCATTGATCTACGAGCTAATTCTTTGCAACGTCGGGTAAAATATCTAGAAAATAGACTGAACATGCTGAGGAATATAATGGATAGGTATTTATGAAAAAGAATTGCATCGGTAGGTATAGGTCGGTTCACGAAAGATGACCACTGCGCAGAAATCATTTTTTAGGTCCCCGTGGAGGTGCAGGGTGAGGCGTGGGTGGAATGCCAATGGCGTGGCTCCGTTCTTGACGCATTCCCTAAATGCGTCAAGAATGAAGCAACGCCATTGGTGCACGAATGTACATATGCACGACGGCCGCCATTTGTGGTCAACTTTCGTGAATTTACCTATACATTGCAGTAATATGAAGGTAAAATATCTAAAATGGCCTTGCGCAAAACAAGGATATCATTAATGAAATAATATTGCCAATAAACCCATTAAACTGCAATGGCGTGCCACTGCTGAGGCCTATATTCAGCAGTGGGCTATGGCAGACTGATGATGATGAGAATGTTGACTGTTGTGGGTTTGATCACCTCACGAGAAAACACTGTGTGAGTCTACAAACAGTTTTATCGAGTCTGGAAGTGTTTTGTATCCGTTTTGAAGAAGTACGAGAGATTGCTATAACATTATTTTAGTTGTTCTATAGGTTCAACGATTCGCTATTATACCTAAATAATGCGGCTGGAAATGAAAAGCCGGCTTTTCATTTCCAGCCATCAGAGAGACCAGTAGCAATGGACTAAAATGGCTACTAATATAGTAAGTAATATTTTTATAAAGTATTAGCCGTTTCCCGCGGTTTCACCCGCGTCCTGAGGGAACTACTTCGCGTACCCGAAAAACGCAAATATCTTACGGATCCCTATTTTTCTAAAATAAAATATAGCCTATGTTACTCGCAGATAATGTAGCTTTCTAATGGTGAAAGAATTTTTAAAATCAGTCCAGTAGTTTTTGAGTTTTTCCATTACAAACAAAAATACAAATTTTTCCTCTTTATAATATTAGGGTAGAAGACTGACTGGACTGCCGTGGAAAGCGTATGAGTCTGAAAATTGGGAGAGCCCGGGTTCGATTCCGGCGTCGGGTAGAAGTGTAAGGTAGTTTTGCGAATTCTCAGCAACAGCACGGAGATTGTCAATGTGCCCGGTAACGGCAATAGGCTCACGCTCTATTACGTGGGACCTAAATTTATTTTTTATTTATTTATTTATTTTTCATATACACAGCGTATATAGGCCATGGGCATTATCTACCAGTCTACCTTAAAGTGGTGCATAAAGCATGACTACTGAAAATAGTAGACATATTTGACATAAGCTCTATCCGTAATATGTCAAATATTATGTATCTCTAGTAGCTAAATTAATGGATAGATTAAATATTGGGACCTGCCTGCGACGTTACGTGACCTAAGAGAATAATGTTGGATGAGAAGTAAAGAGACTTGGCAATAAGATGTATGATTGCACGAATGGCGTATTGGTTTAAGCCCGCCGCCTTGCCGCAGAACACTAAGCTGAGTGTTATGGGTTCGACCACTATACGATACACTTCATGTGGTCCAAAAATAGTTGTACTGAGTCTGCGTGTGGTCTTTGTGTTCGTTGATTGAATAATTGTGAAGTCCCCACGATGTAGGATTTATTCATTGTGCAGTAGATGTCTTTTATCTGCGTTCAACAAGTTAATCTACGTTTTATTCTCAAAGACAAAATGTCCTACACTGTCCGGTTCAGTATTAGGTTTGTATTTTTGCTGTTTTAAACTGCCTCTTGTTATCATATCATGTAGGCATGACAATCTTCACAATTTTATAAATGGGTTCTAATCAACTAACCAAATTTTATTTATTCCTTGAGGGATAAGAAATTAAATGTGGCTTCAGGAAGTATGGTTAGTGCTGTTATCAAGTTAAGGTTGTGTTTTCCCGTAGGTGGCTTACGTTTACTTTATAGTTAATCTACCTTTACTTTTGGTTACTCTATAGCAAATCTATGTTTAAAGCTTGATACAAAGGCAGCGTTTTTATAGAACAAAATGCTATAACATGTGACAGACATGTAACTTTGTTGTGAAATTGAGAAAGCGTAGCTACAATGTCCTTCTCGATTAAAAGAATCTAAGTCGGAACCATCTATTTTCATGTTGGCGCGCGTTACAGAATAATATGTACTGCAAAGTTTTATGTAGATAATCCTCATCATGTAGAAAACGACATTCCAGTATAAATTCTGGTGAATTGTGACTCCGTGACATTGGCCGATGCTGGACACCGCCGATCTATCCGAATATATCCTTATCAGCCCGCAATGAAGATGTATAAACAACATCTTATCACACGATTGATACCCACTGCTGGACATAGACTTCCCCCAAGGCTCCACATAAACCTATCTTGAGCTACCCGCACATATTCAATGTTTTCCACAGATAAAGCAGAAGGGGTTTTGCCAGTATATCGATTTTTCACAACACAGATGTTATAATTTTCCATCACTTGTGAAGCTTAAATTTAATTTCTGATGTAGCAAAAACTGATAATTATAACTCGTGAAAATACAAAATGTATTATTCGAGCGATTAACACATTTTGTGATAATAAATTTAATGTCATGAGCAAAACAATAACGCTGTTACCTCCTTTCTCCTTATAAAAATTAAAACCATAATTATTTTAATTTAATATTTTGGAAAGTTGCTCTGCATAAAAATCTGTGCCATGTATCCATGCCATGTATCCTACTACTACGAGACCAAAGTTTATCAGGATTTCTCAAAATAAATAGACCATTGTTCAAACAAGTTGTGTTTGCTTCAAAACCAATTATTTTTTGTTCTTTAGTTCCTTAGTGTTTTTTGAAGTTGGTTTTTTTATTTAAAAATAATTGTTATTTCTTGCTTTTTAGTGGTATACTAATAAAAAATAGTTATAGTTGGTAAATAGGATAGTGTAGGTAGTATATGTTGGGAGGCCTTCCTTACGTGCCTCAATTCTGAAATGTAGACCTGTAACTTTCTGGCAATTTCAAGTATTTTTTGTTTTCAACTAAATAGCCTAAACACGTTCGTTTCAGTTCCATCACCAGATCTCGGAAATCATCCAATACCAAAGACAAAACAAACGAGCTTAAACACGATGATATTGCGTTATTGTATTACAAAGATCCCATGGCCACCTTCCTGCTCCATCATCAGAGCTTGGTAAACATTCAGCACTAAAGTCCATGTAAAGACGAATCCAACGAGCCCAAACTCAATAGGATTGCGTCTTTGTATTACAAAGATACCGTGGCCACCTTCCTTGCTCCATCGTCAGACCCTGGAAAACATCCAGTACCAAAATCCATGTAAAGACGAATCAAACGACCCTAACTTCGATATATATGCCTGAGCGCTGGGTGCTCTCCGCTCTCTATCTCGAAAAGGGTTGAGCGTACAGAAAAAGAGTTCAGACAAAAGTTGTGGCATATTTTTTATCTTCAATTTTTATAATAGGTGTTGAAGTGATTGGAACCATAGAAACGGAGATAATTGCAAAGAACCGATTTTCGTGACCTTTGACCTCGAATAACTTACGACGCAGACACGAGATAATATGAGACTTATGTGACAACTTTTAGAACGCCTAAATGAAGCTGTAAACGATTTTCCAGCTTATTATCTCAAATTCCGAGGTGAATTCCTAAAGAGACTGGACTATTAGAGAAATCGGGGAACATACATAAAAAAAAAATCCGACGAATTATAAACCTCCTTTTTTTGAAGTCGGTTAAAAACTGAAGTTATTTTGATAAATTATACATCAGATAAATACATAGGCTTATTATACCTTTTGTTGCTATAAACAACTTCCACGTGCGCGAAATTTGGTGGTTTTCCAAACGAAACTCTGCAGAAAGTTATAAGGTTGATTATCTCAATTAAAATAACAATTTAATAATATCCAAGCTCCTGGAACAGATAACAAAATTTAAGCCGGAAATAATTTTGCCCACTTGCAAATTAGCATGAAAACTACATCGTTTCCCGTAATAATTCAATCATTTTCATCAGAATGACTTACAGAGACCATTACAAATTCTAATGTTTTCAACTTTTTGAACAAACGAGCGAACGGCCGGTGAAGTTCTATATTTAGAACATATTTAGGAATAGATATTTCAACAATGATTAAAAGTTAGCTTGGGAGACCTCTACTTAAAACCGGGACGTTTAGAAACGTAACCTTCAAATCTATTACTCCTTAACTGAACAAAGTTACGGAAAGATCTGAAGTAAGTACGCAATGGATATTGAAATAGGGGACAAGATGTTGCATCGTTCTATGTTTTGAAAAGAACTCGTTGAGTTGGCTAAGACTTTTGACGGACGTTCGCAATATTAAAGTTGGTCGGCAACACAAGGCACCTCCTTAACCCTTTGACGACCTAGGGACATATGTGTCCCCAGCACATAATTTGAAAATATATTAATAATTAAGAAACCTATTACCAATTATGAATTTTTTGTTTGTTATTAAACATATTATTAATATTTTTTTCATTGACGGTACAACCTAGGTAGTATGATATAGTTTCTATAAAAAATGTAATATGACTGTTCGCTAAGCGCGCACTTGCCCTATTTCTGAAAAGGTTTTAGGAACTTCAAAATGTTCTATATTGTTTTTTGTAGTGCTATAATTATTGCTTGGTTAGTAAATTTATATTATAATTATTTATAAAACTATTATTTATGTTTTTATAGTTATGAGACATCATAAACATAAAGGGACAGCAGTGTCCCAGTGGTCCGGAAGGGACACATTTTGGAATAAATTGTTAACTTATTCAACTGATGATTTTGTGAATTATCTTCATTTTATTGATATTTTGGCAGATTATCTTAGTTTTTTTAATCCAAGGTAGATGTAGGTACTTCTATAAATTTTGATGGATGGTAATAGTGATGAAGAACAAGATTTACATCTTGACGAAAAAGGTCAAAGGAGTTTGATACAACATCAAGGGGTTTCTGATGTTTCTGATGATGATTTTGTAGATGTGCCTGTTCAATTTCAGAAATCAATAAGTCTGGTATCTGTACCATCAATGTCTACAACTCTTTTACCCATAACTGGAGCTCAAAGTAATCAAAAACTAGTTTTCAAGTGGAACTAAGGAACATCATGCCAAATAGATGGCGCTAGTCGCTGTGTAAACATTGGCTCCGTAATTATAAAGTGATTAAAAATAGTAAACATCAGTTTTAAAGTCTATTACTATAATTAACCAACAGTTTAGTGTCTGATAATAAACATCGTGCGTTAGTGAACTGATACGAATAAGGAAACAAAAGTTATCAGGTAAAAAGTGTTGTGACTTACAGACAGTGTTTTTACGTACAATTTGTGAATAAATGTCAAAACATTCAACAAATAAATATATATAACGGACAAACTCGCAAAACAAACTACAAGTATAACTCTAAAGTGATTCTTAAATCAAAAACTAAGTGTTTACTCAAAAGTGAAAAAACAATGTCGTTAATTTTATTCAAACGCGAAACGTTATGTCCTTCAACCAATCAGCATAAACATTGTTATTAACCTAACATCTACAAAGCGAACTTTTATTTCAAGAGCTTTACGTAGTGTTGTACTAGACGATTGGAATCCTCGTATGGAATAACCTGTGTGCAAGTTCAAGCCCCAGGATCAATTGAAACTTTTTGTGAATTATCTATTTATAAAAGGAAACATTATGATAAATAATTACTCTTCAGAATACAAAATCTTCACACAACATTGTTCCAAATTGAGTTGTGAATTATAATAAAAACTAAATAAACACGAAGCGCCTCAAGTGCTGAATAGTGGAACTAGCGACATTTAAAATTACTACCTGTGATAGTCGCCAGTAGCAAATAATAGAGTGCAGCACTTTCTTCGTGGTTTTGCAACAGTTTGGTCAATGACATCTTGCGACGAATAGCAGAAAATCTTCTGCCGCTATCGATTGAAATTACGTTTCTATGAACTCCGTAAAATCGCAAACAGTGACATCTAACGGCTAATAGCTGAATCAACATAAAATCTCCTAAGTTATTGCAATAACCGCAAGAGGGAGGCACGTGTTCAATTCCTGACGTTTTTATTGACGAACAACGAAAATGAACGAGAAAGACGAGAACATTTCTAACATTACAATGCGTTCTAAACGATTGTTAAGAGCGAAATCGATTGATTCTTTACATAGCTTATCGCTTGACTCAACTGATTCTGAGCTGCATGTAAAAAGTTTAGACTTGTCTACAGGGCATAATATAGACTTCATAGAGAGGCTGAAGAATGAGATTACAGACTTAACTCACAAACTACATAGTGCCAATAACGAAATTGACCACCTAGTCTTGGAAAATAACCAGCTACAAAAGACTATCACCCAACAAAATAAATATATAAGTTCTCTCAAAGACATATGTAAAAATCCAGGAAAAATTCTAAAAAGCCAGATTCAGACCAATAAGAGAAAATCTCGACCGGTATTAACGGATAACTCCATCTTAATCTCTCCAGACAAAGAAAATCCAAAAACTTACACAAATATTTTACAAAAAGAGTTAAGTAGCAATGAGAGTCAATGTCACCAAAAGAAATCAATAAAAGAAAACAAAACCAATAACTTCTTGCAGCAGAGTCATCCTTATATCCACATATTAGGAGGGGCGCAGTGTAGAGGCTTGTCTCCAACGTTAAAAGAGAGTCGAGAAAATACAAGCTTTGATCAGTATTCAATTTCAGGATTCATCAAGCCAGAAGAGACTACTCAACAAATCATCAGAGAAATCAATGACCGTAAGATTAAAACGAAGGTCAACGATCGCATAATCATCTCAGTAGGCGAACATGATGCTAATCCAGCACAGGTGATGATTGAACTCTCAGCGGCACTCAAGCTTCTTCAAAATCGAAATGTTTACGTTCTGAGCATTGCACATAACAAACATTTAAACGAAATAATGCTTAATAATATGTTAAAAACGTGTTGTGCGCAATTTGAACATTGTACATTCATAGATATAAGTCATAGTATTGACTCTTATGGAAATATCAATTTAAAAATATTGTGTAAATTAATAAATGAGAGAGTAGATTACAGTAACTACTACCAAAAATACTTATCCTATAACAACAGAAAGCCGAAAGATGTACATATCTCGTTACCCGTAACATACACAAGTGAAAATAAAATAAAAGAATTAAAACCAACAAAGGGCACAATACCATTCTATTTTCCAAAAATAAAGAAAGTAAATGATTCAAGTATTACAAATAATAAAACCTGTATAGTAAAAGAACCAAAAAAGGGTACTATCCCATATTATTTTACTAAAAGACCTAAAACTAAACCATCCATGACACATGACTTTAAGGAGGTAAATATCTTTTTTCGGACCTAAAAATATTAACTCTCCATCATTCCAAATTCTTCACCAAAACATTGCTGGACTCACATCAAAAAGGGACCTAATCGAAATTACGCTAACAGATTTGCAAATAGAACACAACTTTCTACCTGAAGTTCTTTGTTTCTCTGAAACATTTTTAAAGGATGAAGAGGTAAAAAATGCAAAAATATCCGGCTATAACCTAGTATCAAGGTTTTGTAGAGGAAAAGGTCGGGGTGGTACAGCTATTTACCTTCAAAAAGGAATCAACTACAGGGAATTAGATGTTATTAAAAAATTTACACACGAAAAGGTCTATGAATGCTGTGGAATTGAAGTAACATATTTAAAAATTATTATAATTTGTATCTATCGTACACCTCAATCAAAAGTAGATATATTCTTAGCATCACTTGACGGAATGTTTCATAAACTAATGTTTGACAGCAAATATAGTAAACACAAATTTATTTTAGCAGGTGACATAAATATTAATACACTTATTAAAAATAAAATAGTTCAAGAATAGGCAGCGATAGCCGAGTGGATATACCAACAGACTGCCATGCAGAGGGTATCAGGTTCGAATCCACGGCGAGCACCAATGACTTTTCGGAGTTATGTGCGTATTGAATTGTTAATTATCGCTTGTCCCGTGCCTCGGAGAGCACGTTAAGCCGTCGGCCCCGGTTGTCATGAAGATCTTTGACAATCGTTACAGGGCGTCAGTACCTTCTAAATAAACTGACACTAGTCTAAACCATGGAATATCGCTATCCCTTCGGGTTGCGGAGGTCAGACAGGCAGTCGCTCCGTGGAAAAGCTAATATTCAGCCAAATCCGGTTAGACTAGAAAGCGGACCCCAGACTGAAACTGGGATAACGCTAAGAGAAAGAAGAGAAAGAAGAAGTTCAAGATTTACATGACATATTACAGAATTATAATTTAACTTTGCATATTCAGGAACCAACTAGACAGAAATCTTGTATTGACCATATTATAAGCAATATAAAAAAAGGGACAAGTAGTAAAATTCTAAAACTCGGACTTTCCGATCACGACACAGCTCAACTACTGAGTTTAACTACAAAAATTAAATGTATACAACTTCCTAAATACTACATAACTAAAAGAGACTATTCGCAAGAAAATATTCTGAAATTCCGCGAATGTCTTGGGAACTTGAGTTTTAGTACAATGTACATGGAAAAGGATTTAAATACAGCATTTGATTACTTCTATAAGGAGTTTTTATTGTTTTTCAATTTATGTTTCCCGATTCTTAAAAAAACAATTATTCACAAACAACGTAATATAAAATGGATAACAAAGGGACTGCGTCGAAGCTGTAGAACTAAAAGGTATTTGCGTTTTTCTTTCTATAATAAGCGGACTGTGGATAGCAAAATGAAATTTCATAATTACTCGAAAGTATTGTGGCATTGTATAAATAAGTCACAACAACTATATAATAATCATTTTATAAGTGACTCTAAAAACATATGCAGGGCAGCATGGAAAGTCATTAGTGATGATACAGGAAGACTCGAAAACCAGGACTTCATTAAGGAAATAAGAAAGGGTAATCATATAGTAAAAAATCCCCAAGAAATAGCTAACTTATTTAACACTTACTTTATAGAACTCACAAACAGCAATCTTGGTAATATCTACAACACAAACAAATTCCATGCAAATAGCAGTATATTTTTGAAACCACTGTATAATGCAGAGGTTCATAATATTATATTATCCTTAAAAAATACTAATTCAGTTGGGTACGATGGGATTGCGACTCAAATAATAAAAAAATGTGTAGATATTTTAGTTCCAATTTTAAAGTATTTAATTAACCTTTCCTTTGAGCAAGGCATATTCCCTAATAGCTTAAAAATATCAATAGTTAAGCCACTGTTAAAAAAAGGAGATAAACTTGAAATGAGCAACTACAGACCCATAACGTTAATTCCAATATTCTCAAAAATTCTAGAAAAGGCAATGCATAAAAGACTAATTTCCTACTTAGATCAATTTAATCTAATAAAAAACGAGCAATATGGTTTTCAGAAAGGAAAATCAACGACACTTGCAATGTTCGATCTAGTAAATAGTATCCTTACGAATGTGGACAAAAAAAGGCGTACAACAGCAATACTATTTGATATGAGAAAAGCTTTTGATTTTGTATCTCACAAACTGCTCTTAGAAAAATTGGAAAATTATGGTATTCGAGGACCGGCTTTTGAATGGACTAAAAGTTACCTACAAAATAGAGTACAATGCGTGGAGATAGCACACATGGGTGAAGATACAGTAGTCAAAAAGGAATACTCAGACTATGTTACAAACAATTACGGTGTTCCACAAGGAAGTATTCTTGGACCACTCTATTTTCTTATGTATATAAATGACATTCCTGACATAACTTCACATAAAACTATATTGCTTGCAGATGACATATCGATTATTGTGACTTGCAAAAATTCCTTAAATGACGAACTATATGATACTGAAATTAATAACACTATTGACTCCGTTATAAAATGGCTTTGTAAAAATAATCTACACGTAAATTTGACTAAAACACAATGCATCCAATTTCAAACACGCCGGTCAAAAATAGTTCCGAAAAATATTGTTTATAATGGCATCCAAATAAATGAAGTTTCTTCGGCCAAATTTTTAGGTCTAACGTTAGACAAGTTCTGTGACTGGAAAAAACACGTTGATAACGTCTGTAAGAAAGTTAATAGCTATGTGTACGTCCTAAATAAGCTAAGAAATACCTCAAATATAGAAACTTTATTGTTAGCGTACCATGGCTATGTGAGTTCGGTCCTACGATATGGTTTAATACTATGGGAAAACTCAACAAATTCACAGAGAGTGTTTTTGTCGCAAAAGAGATGCATAAGGGCTATAGTTGGTATTTCGCGCTTTGAATCGTGCAAACCACATTTTAAAAAGTTCAAAATATTACCACTACCGAGTATGTACATTTTTGAAATTTGTGTATTTGTTAAGACTAACCCAAATTTATTTGTGAAAGCGAAAGACATTTACCAACGAAACACAAGACAGGGAGAGCGGTTAGTTTTGGATGTAGTTCCTAGAACCACATTATACAATAAAAGCTGTTACGTAATGTGCAAAAAAATTTTTAATAAATTACCATTACAATTACAAAATCTGCCATTATGAAGATTTAAAACAAAATTAAAAACATTGTTAATGGAAAAAATGGTCTACTCTGTTAATGAATGGCTCCTGTAATATTATATTGGTTTTTGATGTTTTTTGTAATAAGTTATTGATGTTATTTATTATTCACTGACATTTATTTTTATTTTTGACATTTTGTATTCTTATTTTAATTAATGCTATGCTATTACATAATTAATTCACATGCCAAATATCGGCTTAATAGATCTTAAGTACATACATTGTTACATGCCATCTGTATACTCTATTATATGTGAATAAATGACTATGACTATGACTATGAAATAATTTTCGTGCTTTTTGTGATGTGAAATATAATAGCTGTGAAGTACAGATTTTTCAAATAGTTGATGCTGATGTATTGACTCTCTTTGGCATATGGAATCGTTCTAACAAATCGAAAACATCTTCCAAAAACAGCATTGACATAAGAAGTGGGACATGTACACCACAAGTTTTGGGGCATATCGTGCGTACAGTTGATGGAAAATAAAGGAATATACATATTGATCAACTTTCTGAAACCTTTAGACATAGACACTGGAAGACGACACAAACCTGGATCAGCGTAAAAAAGTGAAATGCCCTAAAATAACAAAAAAATGGGAGGAGTAGATCATATACGTGTCGATCTCATAGTGTCATGAAATATATTGCTGATTGTAAATAAAATACTATCTTCGATGTTGTTTTGATCTCTTAGATATCTTAGTGAATAATGCGCATACTGTATAGTCAAAGGTTCACGATGAAATCAAAACTAGCCTACAGTTCAGACAAGTTCAAGTTGGAAAAACGGTTTCTCTGTCAGGCAGCATGACATTCCTACTTCAAAATCAAGTTTAGTTCCCAGATCTGTCAGATGTAGACAGTTTTCAACGCACCCCATTGATAACCAAACTTCTGGAAGAGATGTGTCAGTTTATTCAATGTATAATAGGAATGCGAATAAATAGTAATTGTGTTGCAAAGTACATCTTTTTACACTAATGAATGTAAATGTTTCACTGGATTCTACCGAATTATTACTATCTTATTTCTTTAAATTTTATACCCATCGATAAAAAATCATTTTTTCTCAAATAAATTTGCAAATACTGATAAAATCTCTAAAATGTATAATCTTATTTACTAGAACAAAAAGTACCACCAACGACCATAGGGACATATGTGTCCCAAAAAATTCCAAAAAATCCAAAACATTTTATTATATTTTAAGTTAAAATTATGTTTATTTGATGCCTAATTAACTGTTTCGTATAGTTTTTATCATAACATATAGTCCCATATCATTATGGTCCTGAAAGGGTTAAAGAAGTCGTAAACTTTCTCAGTTTGTTCTTTGTCCAGTTAATATTCTTAACCCTTTTCTTGGCAATGTATCTTTAGAGATACATCAAAATTTTAAAAATTCTAAACCGAACATTTCTTTGTTAAAACAGATTAAATTTATGTAAACGTTTACTTTAGTTCTTTGTTTTCGAACACGCGTTTATTTTTTTCAAATTGTCGGCACTGGTGAGCTGGCAAAATTATTTCATTATCGATCGACGCCATGCTCCCGCGCATACAGGTAAGTGATATGCATAAAATAATGTTTTTTTTGTATTTATTTCATGCATTTATTTCTAAAATTATAAATTGTAATTGTTTTTCTAATAAAATAATCAATTTGGAGTACAAAAAATTGTCTGGTGGAAGGCTTTATTGGATTTTTAACTGCATGTATCTCGCCGTGCACACCCCCAAGTACCCAACAGTTTTATGTTTACTAGGGATGTATCTCATGGTGCACACTGCCAAGTTCTCTAATAATGAATACAAAATCTTCTTGTATCTATAAGTGCACACTGCCAAGTTCTCTAATAATGAATACAAAATCTTCTTGTATCTATAAGTGCACACTGCCAAGCCTATTATTCTTCCAAAAGTTTACCGTTTTTTCTGTTATTTATAGGTAAAAAAGCTCCATGTGCTTTCGAGAGCTAGACAAATTCTTGCTTTGGTGCCAGAACTCAATCAATCATCAAATGGTGAAGAAAGTTCAGAGTCTGATTGTGAATTTGTTGATATTACTTTTCAAAAGCATTTTTATAACGCATCTTCATCGATCCCTCGCTTCCCTCTTCACTTGAAAATCTTCACGTACTTTCTGATAATGAGTGTAACCTTGTCGCGCGAACAAAAACAGGTTCCTGTCCTTCGAAATCAGCCCAACTAACTACCTACTGAAACCTATTCCAAGGACTCTTCTGCTCAAGATTCTCTACTTTCATCTATTCCACCGTCGCACATCGCCTACTTCAGTTTTTATCACAGCAAGAGACCTAACATACTCATTGCTTACGAGTTTCATAGGAATTCAGCGATAAAAGAAATCATCAAATTGGCGGGACCAATGTTTTAACCACCCAATTTTACTATGGCACTTCCAATTGTATTGAACATTGAGTATATACACGTACATATCCTTGGGGTGTGAATTGCCTGGCCTTGTGAAGCGGTTTCAGATCGTCCTGCCCCTTTGACAGTCAAAGTGGCGGGTCCAGGGACATCTTGAAGTATTTTAATCACATTCAGAGGTATAAATGTCTCGTTTCGAGAACCAACAAAATATACTGTTTACATAATTATGAAAATGCATCTTTTATTCCTTTTTGTTATAATACATGACTCTACAGCAAAGTTATATCAAACTTGGCAGTGTATCTTCAGAGATACATTGAAATCGTTATATATTTTTAAGGCCTCTTGGCAATGTATCCCACAAGATACATGTGTTTTTTTTTAAACTACCGTCATAAGATTTTTTTTTTCTAGGCGTCTGTGGGTTATAAATATTATGTTGTATAAAAATTATTTTGATACTCAATCTTTTTTTTCTCTGCCAAGTTAAGGGTTAAATGAACCGTGAGAATAGTTAGACTGATACTAGTTATTTTTGCTAGAGAAATAAACTGCTTAATACGTGTAAAATATAAAAAATCTAAGTTGCTTGAGTCAAACGATCAATGAACAAAAATGAAGAAGAGTGGTCTCCCAGAGCCTGTTACGTTATAATAGTGTAGATAGTTTTATCACTCAAATAGTGAGATGCATTGTTATTTGATAAAACTTCTACCATCTGTCCTTATGGTTACGATAAACCTTCATTTCGTTAGGGGTAACGGTAGTATTATTGAAAAATGCGTAAAGTCTTGTTATTGGAAAAGAAAGCCGATGATTTGTAAAATCTCATAACAATGATATCGGCAGCAACTGTTTATCACTAATTTCTTGAGTCTTCAACTCGTCAATTAAACAGAAACCTTCTGGAACAGAATACTATATTGCCAAATACATGACCGGTATGATCAAACACAAATCCATATAAGTACCTACTAAAAATATCCTATGCAGAAAATCATGTTGAAACTGCAACCCGAGTTTTAGATGAAATCCAACCAAAATGCCTCTGTCAAAAATACTGGTGAAATAGGTAAGCTAAATCGTACAAGCGTTCGAACGTGTGAACGAATCACTTCAATCCGTGTTCTACGCATCACGTTTGAAGAGCTTGACAAAATATTCTATATGGGCATGCCATGCATGCTTTAAAAGTTGTAAAAGTTTACACGGAGTATCTGAAGCTAGCACTAAACTATTGCTAAAGTTAAAATAGTAAAAAATATAACCGAAATATGAACTATAGCTGGCATATTCTGATTCAGACCTTTTTGATGAAGCCTGGTTCATAGGCAGCATTCAAATTATGCCGTTTGGTTTCGGTCGATTAACAGTGATGCGTTGTATTTATTTGTATTTTTTTTGTCTTTAGATTTAGTACTAAAACAAAACCCTTAATAACAAATAAAAATTAAATAAAAATCTCGACATAATATAAATCGTAGTTGCCGTCCGTTTTGTCTGTGTAGTGTGATTTTTAGGAAGATAATTGTTATTCCTCGTGAATGGAGCCGCGAGCGAAGCCTAAAAAGTAATAAAACATAAAATAGAAATGTAATAAAATAAAAATAACTTTGTCTGTCATGCATTCGTGAATAAACTGCTAAACCAACTTCGATGAATGAAACCAAAGTAGATGCTAGGGATTTTTCCGAAAAATTATATTGTGTTTTTGGATCCATTTTGTATTTCACCATACAGATTGATAGCAAATGGAATTGTTTTATTATTGGCCTTGGTTACAGGTAACTATAAAGTGTAAAATCTAGATCCTGTACATCTATACTAATTATTATAATTAAGCTGAAAAGTTTGTTTGTTTGCTTGAACGCGCTAATCTCAGGAACTACGGGTCCTATTTGGATTATTATTTTTGTGGTGCCTTTCATCGAGGAAGGCTTTAGGCTATATAACATGATGCTTAAAACTCATCTAGTAAGTTATAATTAAGGGCACTCCATCAACAAAATCTTTCTACCTACTCATACCGTCAGTAACAGAATTTTAAACATACCCATTTCAATACTGTTTCATTATTGTTGTAGAAACTCTTTGAAAAAGCTTTTCTATGAGAGCAATGTAATTTTATCGCGTCTGGCTTTCAGCTAACAAATATAGCAACAGAGGTCAAAACCGTATGCATATCAAGTACTATCTCGTCTCAAGAGTGGCGTGAATTTTAACTTACCAATTATATTAAGGTACTCTTTACACTGTATTGGATTATTTGGTCATCAAATACTTTTAATCTCAGCCTTAGTTTAGAACTGTCCAACAGCTGGGCACAGGCCTCTTCTCGCTATGAGAAGGGTAAGGCCATATTATGCACCCGCATTTGGCTTAATACGTCGCATGCGGGCCATTAGAATAACCGTATTCGAATTAAGGATCTCTTTTAAAAAGTGTCGTGAGTTCTTACTTTCCAATCGTGTCTAGCTACTCTATACACTGTATTGGCTGGCCCGTCGACTTTAATGTCAGCTTTATGATTTTTCAACTGTCGAATAGCTAAGCACATGCCTCTTCACGCATTAAAAATGGTAGGCCATAGGCCACCGCTTTTAGCGTAAAGCCTCCCATGCGGACCATATTCTTTTTCTTGTTAATTTATGTGATTATTGAAAGTCAACAGGTTTCATTCACAAGAATAAGAGAAGCAAGAAAGTTTTCCCCAACGAGCATACATTTCCAGTCTATGTACTATTTCGTCAAAAAATCATAAATATCTCTTTCTTTTTTCTGGCAAAAAATGTTCTATACTTTGCGAATCATATACAAACTTACTAAGGCAGCCATAAGTATGTACCTACATATTTTTGTATCAAACCGTTGTATACATACCCGCACTATGAACCCTCGACCAGCCACCTTACATGTCAAGACGCAGGGACCAAGATAAATTGAAAAGTAATCGAATCAAGTAAATGTTCTCGAAAGCTACTCAGCATAACATCATGTATCGATAACGTAAACTAAATAGTTTACGGTAACGTTACGCGCCGTTACGCGCTTTCGTGGGTTTCGTTTTACAAGAAAGGGAAGATTGGTTTTTGAGAGCTTCATTTTTATTAACCTTAACGTTTTTGTTTATATTATCTGAATTTGAATTTTATGTGTTTTAATGTTGCAATTAATTATCTATTTACCTATGTATTCTACAGAGCGGTTGATATCAATAATGATTTACTATTTCTAGGTTTCTTGACATTTGAGGGGACTTACTGTTAAGACTGTTATAGTGTTAGGTGCTGGCTAGGACTGACAAATTTACGTAATATGTTAGATATACAGAATTATCCACTTACAAATAAGAAACTGAACACCGCTTCTTACCATCCAAATTAATAGAGTCTATGCTGGCAATTTTGAGTCTCTTCCTTAGAAATACATTGTGCGTGTAATGTACTTTTTCACGATATGTTTACATTGCCAAGAAAAGTCTTTCAAAAACCTGAACATAATTTGAATAACTTAGCCAAAATTGCTTATGTACATAATATGACTAATTAACCTTGACAAGCGAAATAGTTACAAGAAGTATTCGAATACTGGTAAGCTATCACTCATAAGTTTGTGTGTCTATAAGAAACGAGGAAAATGAACGGCGAGTGGGGTAACTATCCAGCTAAGTTTATATGTGCTGAGCGAAGTTACGAAATAATAATATACTATCACAAACACACTACACCATCTGGTCCCAAACTCAGCACAGCTTGTACTATGGGTCCTAGACATTGGTTAAATACATACTATACATAGAAACACCCAGACCAAGACAAACCTTCATGTTCATGCACGCAAATTTTTGACTTGAGCGGGAATCGAACCCTTCCACTCTGTAATCCAGGCGTCAATATATTTATTTCTTTTTCGTGATAGTATTTGACTAACTCTAGCATCAGATTTCATATGCCCCTGGAATACTGCCGACATGGCGTAAATGTACTTGTCCTGGTATAAGAACCGGGACATTTGAATTTATTCCATGACGCGGTAGATAAGCTTTGATAAAGATGCCTCAACAAACTGTCACATGGTAGCCTCTGCTTACGTTGCTTCATTTTACGGAGCTCAATGAGCGCTACGTACAGGCAGTATAATAGCACGTATTCATCTTACGATACCGTTTCTTGAATAACCATTAATGTAGCTTCACGTATCACAAATCACTGCTTCTGATAGTCGAGGCTGGTCAGAAGGAAAACTACAAGAAAATCTTATTCATAATAGCATAGTTTCAACTCTTACTTAAGCTTTGTTTAATAGTGTTAGCGTAGGTTTTCCTCCCTAGCACATCTTCACTGCTTACACACACTAGAAGCTCCGTCACTTGAGTATTATTGCGTATAATAAAATAAAACGTACATACCCAGGTCTGGGGAGTGTGTATAATAACCAGGCGTTTCGTGTAATAACCGCCAAGGCCGCTTATATTATGCTAATAACAAACATGACATGTGACTTCAAAGCTGTATAAAGAGGCTTCATTTACACGATACGATTTATTCTTTATATTATATAGATTGTTATTTTGCCTTATTTCAAGTTTATTTTTTACTTAAGCTCTTAATATTTATATCCATATTATTATTGATGAGGAGCGATAGCTGAGTGGAGAGACTGACAGACTGCTACACAGATGGTCTCGGGTTTGAATCTACGGCACGCACCAATGACTTTTCGGAGTTCATTGTCGCTTGCTGAACGGTGGAGACGTCCGTGTAGCGACGGTTTAAGAATACGGCATGTCACCACCCCATATCATCCCATGGGTGTCGTAAAAGCCAACAGAGGGATCATATTATGCAGAGAACAGCTCTGTAAGAGAAGGAAACTTGATACAAACGTTATACCAACCCGTTGGCCAGCGTGGTATAGTAGGCCAATTCCTCCTTTCAAAGGAGAGGCGTAGTCCAGCAGTGGACTGTTAAAGGCTAATGATGAAACGGTGGAGAGCCCGATGGAGTCTACGTCTAGCAGTGGCCATCTCTAAGCTGAGATGCAAACGATGAAGGATAACATTGTAAGGAATGTATAAGTATGTGTTATTATATAATAATGGAAGTCTGTATGTCTAAGTTTTCCATAATGTTTTCGTATGAGAGGTGAAGTCTGCCAAATTCAGCCTAGTGGACTATGCCATAATTTTCCCATAGTATGAAGAGGTCCATGGCCAGGTTCTGTGGACCAGTATATACAACAGGAATGCATACAGGGCTCACATTATACAAGTACATTTATACTTGCTTACCTACATTCCACGTAGGAAAGCCTTCACGGTTACGATGTTAGCTAATTATTAACTTTGGTGGTACTACCAGCTAGCATCTTAGGAGTATATCGAGAGACAAGTCGTCATTGGAGGTGCAGCGTAAGCAGTAATTCAGCGATCGACAAAGTGTTGTGTGGTAATAGAACCCACAACACTAGGCGTATTGCCTAACGGCATAGCTACCGCTTATACCACTACGTCAGCAGTGCAGTCCTTTTAATAGGAACTACTCAATATGTAATTTATTCTTCTAACACAAAAACCTTGTTTTTCATTTCAATGCGGTGCGCTCTGCAACCAAACCATACACGCGCATAAAAAGCCGAAAGAAATAATAATGTTTGTGATACATACATATTCGTACAAAGTTGGGCACATTAATCTACACGACCTTTGACTTAGCTCAGCTTTCATAACTTTTAACCCAAGTGTCAGATTGTATGGTCGAACTTTAAGGACGACGATTTTGTCGTTGAAAGGCATTTTTATATTACGTACTTAAACACACACATGATTTTTTTTCGTAGTAATTAGTGACTTCTTTTGATGCACGTGTTGTGTGAATGAGTGTGTATTGAGCTTTTTCTTTTTCAGCTTCACTCATGTTGTAGCGCATAGTAAAACTATGTTGACAGCGGTCACCACTTGGATGGGTAAAAGGTTTTTGTGTCAAATAAATCAGAACGCTACTGTATCATGGGATCATTATAAAGCAGTCGGTTCTTGTTTTAGGACATTTCCTATGGCATTAAGTCAGCATCATTATCAATGCGTAAAAACTACATAATTAAATTGAATTAATAAGGTGGCCGATTTATTACCTACGCTATTGTTATTTTGAAAACCGCAACTCAAAACATGTTGTTATTATATTTGTTACACTAAATGCGAGAAAAATGTAATCTATTTCAGACTGCCAAGGAATCAGGACATTGCTAAAGTGTTGTAGACAATGTTACAGAATATGGCAAAGCTACTTTTAAGAAATGCAAGACACCGACAGCTATGACTCTTGAATGTGCATAATGCGATTTTTAAAATGGCTTGTGATGCCATAAAGCTTGAAACCATTCAAAATTGTTTGTACGGAATTCATATTCGAAATAATGAAGTTGACATCTTCGTCAGTTGAAGTAGAATCGTCGATATTACAAACCTTAACCTGGATATTATACCATTCATGTAATATTGTTAATGCTTGCGTGTAATCTAAGCTAGAATTTAAAGGCATATTTAGCACAAGAATCTATCACACCTTAAACTTTTATTCGAGTTTACCACCTAATAAATTAATAATTAAATATTATAAAAAATACACCTATAAACATTTACTCCACAAAATGTAAGTATGCCACTTAGGCAAGTAAAAACAGTTCCTGTAAAAGCTAATATCTTTCCTCTGCCTTCTGTAAATATAAGGTTACTTATACTCACTCACAAAGTTATAACTTGAAAAGATTGAGCGTTTATGTTAAGTTACCCTAGATCGCGGAGATATATTGTGCGGGATATTTGTCTAGCAAAATTTCCATGTTAGCGGCAAAGAAAAACAAGGGAAACCCGGTTTGAAGATTGAAGGCAGTGATATGTTTGAAGATGAGAGAAATTTTAAAAAGATTCTCATATTGGTTGCATTGTAAAAAATTGTTTCAGTCGAGTTATTACTCGACTGATTAATATCAGCCATGAGTGAAAGCACATGAGGATTACAGAAAATAATTATGTTACCGGGAGGGGCTCTTAACAAAGCCTTAAATATGAGTTTATACTTTTTATACTAACAAGTCTGTTTGTTTACTAACTACCAGTAACTACTAACTAGTTTGTTTATACTAACCAGTCCCACTGCAGGGCAAAGGCCTCCCTACCCTCTTTCCACATCTCTATATCGAGAGCTGTTGTTGTCTACTTCAGATAATTTGCGAAAAATTAACAAACATGTCTTTAAAAATCAGAATCCACGTGTCGTTGAAACATACTCTCAGAAACAAGTGTTTCTGTAATATTAGAAACGGTTGCGACGACAATAACACAAGACTTGTAGGTAATTTGATAGGTTTGATCAATTTCACGGCAATACCGGTAGAACATCATATTGTATTATTGTTGTCATAATATTTTGATGATTATAAAAGTGTTATTGATAATAGTTACTTAATATTTTCTAAAAATATAAAAATGTCGTTCTGTCGTTAACGGAAATCGCTTGTACTATTGGAAGCTGTTCTAAAAAAATGCATCAATCATATTTTTGTGGTTTGTAAAAACTATTGTCTCAAGTGAGGATTAAATCCCTAACACTTGACGCAGTGCTCAACCAGTACGCCATCTGTGCAAAACAACTTATTTAGTTCTTTACTATTCCAAACATATTAAAACGCTGTTATAACCAATTCCACTTCCCACAGCCACATACACACCAATATATTTTTCAATCTAATTAATTTAATCCAGTATCATGTGGAAAGCTTAGAAACAACATCGAGACTAATCCAAAGAAAACACTTCGTAACCGCTACACTTGTTACAATTGGCTACGGACCTACAGTAATTAATTACAAATTTAGATGGTGCTATAAGCTCTGCTTGCTACGTGCTTAGAAGCCTCAGAAACGAAGTGAGTATACAACATTTAAAAATGGTATACTATGCTCTCGTAGATTCCAAACTCAGATATAGCGTTCTGTTCTGGGGTGGTAGCTACAATTACAATATCACAAGAGCGTTTATACTACAAAAGAGAGCAATTAGAGCTATTGTTGGCATAAGACAGGATGAGACGTGTAGACAGTACTTCCAGGACTTTCAGATATTAACAGTTGGGACTGTTAATATAAGGCCTTTATATTCTGATTTTGTTAACAAATTTTGTCAAATACATCCATGAATTTGAAACAATAGAAGAAAGAAAGCAAAGATAAAGCACAAGACGTTTAGATTTTCAGCAAAAAAGTGTCCTTAGTCTTAATATAGTAAAACAAAACAATAAATATATGTCTATAAATATATTTAATAAATTACCACGTGAGTTAAAGATGACAGTTTATAACGTAAAATTCAAAGCCGAACTGAAGGCTTTCCTGCTGAAAAGGTGTTTATATTCAATTGATGACATGTAAATTATTAATATTCTTATGTTATCTTATGATCAATAATTATTTTAATGAATTGACAATTATTATTCCTTTTTATAATTTTAAATAATCAATTATTGTGACATTGTTATATAATTTCTAATTCTTGTAGTTTAATTTGACATTGTTATATAACTTCTAAGTATTGTTTGATTCAAATACAATGTTAAAATTGTTTATGAATGAATAAATAAATAAAAAAAATCGGTTAGCGGTAAGTATAACGCAATCTTGTAGAAATAAAAGACTACTAAACATTCTTGCTTCAAAATCAAACAGCCCCATTATCACAAACTACTATAAAAAATATGAAAAGACAGTTAAAAAACTGTTTTAACAGCAAAAAAAATAACACTACAAAAATAGAATTTCAATAGCTGACAATAAAGTCAAATCCATGTGGGCTATAATGAACGAGCGAACTAACAAAAAAACAAAAACAGAACAGAGATTTATTCATAAATAATAATAAAACAACGGACCCTAGTAAAATAGCAAACTATTTTAATAACTTTTTAGCATCTTTTGGAGAGAACTCACAGCAGACTTCCAATAGCAACCCAAACGGAGAACGTATCCACTACTCGATAGAAAACACGATATTTCTCAGTCCAGTAGAGCCTTATGAAGTTCACACAATATTAAAAACTCTTAAAAATAAACGAAGCCATAGTATAGATGACCCACCTACCTTAGTAAAACACTGCACAGATGAACTAACCTTGCCATTTTATTTATTAATTAATCAATAATTTAAAGAAGGCGCAGTCCCCGACCAATTAAAACATAGCTTAGTAAAACCAATACACAAGAAAAACTCAAAAACCGACCCTAACAATTACCGACCCATTGCCCTTTTGCCAACAGCCTCCAAAATGTTTGATAATCCAATGACAAATAGATTGTATAACTTCTGCGAAAAATATAAAATATTAGACGAGTGCCAAAACGGATTTCGAAAAAATAAGTCTACGATATTAGCACTATACTAATATATCCAAGAAGCTCTAAATATTATAAATAATAGGCAATACGCAGTAGGCATTTTATTGGACATGAGCAAAGCTTACGATACGGCTCAATTTAATATTTTATTGGATAAGCTGTACGCAATCGGAATCCGAGGAAAAGTTTACGAATGGCTTCAGTCATATCTTACAGGTAGACATCAAACAGTAGAACTAGAATACTACAACAGAAACACACATGAAATACAAAAAAATCCGTTCCTATAAGAAATATATAAAAGCCTCCATTCCTCAAGGTAGTGTGATACTGACACTAATTAAGTAATATATTTTTTACTTTTACGCGGTGGAAAATCCCTTCGGATCTCCGACTCTTGGGGAAATGAGAGCCGGAGTATGTGGTGTTACCACTAAAAACCACCTCGCCTTTCTCATGTACCCGTGTGTCGGAGGGTCGGGTATCGCCGAAGCATTCGTCGCAACTCCCCAACGGGTATTGGCCCACTAGATGGTCAGGCGGGCCCCGAACAAAACCCCCTTGGCAGCGGATGAAGATGTTGGGCTCCGCCGCCAAAACACCCAGCGGCGGTAGGGGATAGGGAGGACGGCAACGCAACACCGCATCTCCTCTTCCTCTGCGGCCCCACCGCGACGCAACAATGCAAATGGTGCGGCCCATTTGGTCGCGGGAGATAAGGCGCGCGGCAACGCAACACCGACACACCTCCCCTCCCGCGACCGCACCCGACTGCGAGGAACAGACAGAACTGTCCCCCGCACCCGCACTTTGGACGCATCCTACGCAGGCCTCACCCAAGCCCACGTGGAGCGTCCCCTCCCGGGATCCCGCTTAGCTTCACCATGGGTGTACCTCAAACCCACGGTTACTGAGCCCCCCACCACGACAAGGTGGAGATCCCACGGGGGGGACAATAATTAAGTAATAATAATTATTATCTAACTATGGGAAAAGTATTAATGTCATACTTAATTAAATTTGATATCTTTATTTTCGTCATATATATATTTTTTTATATTAGACATAATAAAAAACATGTTCCTTCTAAGCAGTGTTTCTATCAGAACACCAGACCAATGCCACGCCGAGCTGTACAAATAAGAAAGTGTGTGGCGCATGGATTTATTGGTAAACTTGTACGGCTGCAGAAGACATAATTATAGCAGATTGTGTGGAAAGAGTATCGGCGGCCCAATCATATTTCTCATCCTTCAAAAATATACCTAGAGAAAGAGAATACCATTTACCATGTCCCCGCCTTTTCGTCCCATCTGCGTAGCTACACATCTGCAGCTGTAATAAAATAGCCATTAAAAACGAATAAATATATAATTTATTAGCCTTATATTTTTAAGACCACGCCCGTTCTTGTAATGAACCATATGTCGCGGGGGGGCTTTACAAACATACAATCTACATAAAGTACACTCAGACCTAAAACAACAATAAGTGTAATACACTAAATGTTTTCTCGTGCATGTAGAGATCGAACCTACACTCGACGTAGGGTCGAGTCGACCGCTAAAACCACTGCGCTCCGCAGTCAAAGTCCGACCTATGCGCGTCACCACACTGTTGCATGGTTTGCGCTCCAATAACACTTAACCCAAATAACTACGTACCTATGCGATAGTTTTACAGTTAATAAAATTTTAGGGTGCTTGTACACGGCGCATGTAGCTTGAGCATGTTGAGGCACTTGCGCGGGTTACATGCACCGTAAACATATCGTTTAAAACAATGTGCGGGTCCAGCGACTCGAGCATGTACCAAAGCGAGCCACCCGCGCAAGTAATTCGCGTGCTCTGCGACGCGCGCGGGTCACTCGCGCATTATATCTGTTAAAATTACATTTTTAACATATGATTTTAAAATAATTTGCGTTCGTCGAGACATTTGACGCGATTCAAGTCATAAAGCTACCGCGCGAATAGCATGCACATGTAGCTCTTGACCACGAACAAATAACTTGTACATAGGTACAGCTTGCGCAAGTAGCCCGCGTCTTTACTTGCTCCAGTTTTTGCACCATGTAAAAGTACAAGCGAGTAACTTGATCAAGTAGCTTGCGCATATTACCCACGCGTGTAACCCGCACCTTTACTTGCTCCAGCTACATGCACCGTGTAGAAGCCCCCTTAGCAGCTAATTATGTTGCATTCTCCCTACCCGTACTTTGTACACTTTCACGGCGTTTACAACGTAGTGTGCAGCTGATTTACTATGCCTTTATATTCTCGAGAAAATCAACTACGTACAGTATACTTACTGGAATCTGGAGCGCCTAAGAGTAAAATGTGAAAGACCTTTGATTATTTAAACATTTCCTTTAAGAAATTGCTTTAGCGATAAGGCTGCCTTTGGTAAATTTCTGACTTTAACTTTGTGTCGTATGCTGTATGAATGTATGATTATTTATTTATTTTTTATTTATTTAAGAAACATGGATGACTTACAGCTAAAATATACATGTAATAACAGAATGGTAAACATAAAGCCAATAACAAGTCATCACGCATAGGAATTGTATAAAGAAGGTACCTAGTGAACATGCGTAGATCAGCTTTAGATGCTAGGTTAATGGTACAACTAACATTCTACTATGGTAGCACGCATAATTATATAATAAAAATTAAAATAAACAGTAACATATATATCAGAACTATTGAGAATACAATCACACATCTATATTATTAGGTATCTGTAAAGAAAGTAAGGCTTAAGCACCTCCGTATCTGAGACACACTACTACAAAATGGGTCAAAGTTATGCTGTTTATGTAACCTATTATAGTTTCTACTTGCACGGACAATAAATGAATTTTGTCTGTAATTTGACGTGGCAAAAGGTATACGTATAGGTGGATTATAACGCGTAATCGAGGGAACATTAAGAGACAATTTGTCTAATAAACTAGGGCTATCAATATCACCATGTAATATTTTAGTCAAAAGTACACAATCGGCAATCTGACGTCGAAAAGTTAAAGGCAACAGATGAAACCTTCTACAGAGGCTATAGTAAACACCTGGCTGATACGGTATCCCCTGATGAAAGGCTAGAAATCGAATAAATTTTCTTTGAATATTTTCTATGCGATCAACGTATTTTTGGTAGCATGGGTTCCAGATCTCAGACGCGTATTCTAGATTGCTCCTAACAAAGGTACAATATAATATTTTTAATGTTTTACATTTAGTGAAACATTTCGACAGCCGCATAATAAACCCTAGAGATCTAGATGCTTTAGATACAATTGCATCAGCAATTATAATGGACATTCTTATATCTATAGTATTGATGTAACTATTCTATGGAAAAGTTCATCATACCTGCTGCGTCTGGCTCAGTCCACAGCTGGACATAAATGTAACAAAACGATTGTTAGTCGTGTAAGTCGATAGGAGGACTTGGCTTAGTAAGCCAAGTCCTCCTATCGACTTACACATCGTACATCGAGTTTGCCGCATCTGCCAAAAGATACCTCCTATTGTTGCCTCCTACGACATCCACGGAAATAAAAAAGGGTAGTGACTCTATCTTTAATCAATAACAAGGACCACAAAAACATACAGAGCACAATTATAGTCCGAAATATTCATAACAACAAGTAAATTTTCAATATTTTATATGGTTTTATAATTAACATTAATGAATCGATAATCAAGCAAATCAATCAGTCAATCAATGCTACTTTTACATACATACATAGACTCACGCCTGTTTCCCGTCGGGGTAGGGAGAGACTACGGAACGCCATTTGCAACGATCCTGACAAATCTCTTTTGCTTCATTCACTCCCATCAAGTTTCTCATGCGTGCTCTTCTGTTTGGCGTACTCCTGACCTGTCTTCTTTTTAGGATGTCTCCAATCTGGTCAGAGTACGTCCGCATAGGTATTCCCCTTTTTCTTGTCCCATTCACACTTGCCTTACATATTTTCTTTGTCAGTCTTTCGTTATCCATCCTCCCCATGTGCCCAAACCATCTTCACATGCCTTTCTCGAAGCTGCACTACAGCTTCTTTTACCCCACAACACTCTCTTATCACACAATTATTTACTCTGTCGTTCAAAAATACACCACACATACTTCTCAGTGCGCTCATTTCTACAGCATTTATTCTACTTTTAAGTCTCTTTTGCCATACCCAACTTTCACCACCATACATAAGGGTAGGCACTAATACCCCTCTATGCACAGCCAAACGCGCCTTTTTGGAAACATTTTGGCTGTTCATAAATCTTCAGAGCTCCGTTCACTCTATTATTATGACATTTTACTAATCATCCGGCACCCAATAGAATACCTACGGCTCATCTCTTTCCGATTTTGCACAAAGCTGGTAACTATAGTGGGTATCATACCCGTTGTTTCACTGACGTTGAAAAAGTATGTTTAAACACCCTCGAACAAGCTATATGTTTGTTGACACCTCTATAGGATACAAAAGCCAAAAATAAAACAAAGTAAAGCATTTTTGTAATTGTTTTTTGTTAAAACATTCACAATCGTCGTTTACATTATATCACTATAGGTAATATCAGTCAGGTTTGCCTAATAATAAAACGTATTTTTTTTATTTTAACAACAAACAGGATTTAAATTTATCAATTTCGTCATTTCGTGCAATGTATAAATAATTTTCATGTTGCATACAATTAAAAAAGTATTATAAAAATCAATTGACTGATTCGAAAGCAAAAAATAATAATATTATATTTTATGCCTTTTTTTAATTGCTTGCAACATAACAATTGATTATTCTAGTAGTTATAATTAATATTTTGTATATTTATAATACCATTATGTAAAAACTACTTATTTTAAACAATAGTCACTTTGTAACTTACTCCATTTGAGGCTGCCTCGTTTGGAGTAAAGTGGCTCGTACGCTCGCAACCAGCAAATTTGCCTTTACAAAAACATTTTTTTTCTTTTTTCTTTTGTGCCTCGCAGCGAGAAAGTATCTTGTGTGCCTCACAGCGAGCAAAGTGGCTTTATTCTGTGTTGCCAGTAATTTTAACGCTTTCACCACAAACAACTCCATTTGCAATAAATTTTAACATCATTGATGACAAACAAGCAAGATTAATAACCTTTCTTTTTGTAACCTCATATCTTCTGTGATACATATATTCTATGTTAACTTGTCGTACTTCATGACACGATAAATTATTAAACTCCACATTCCATATAAATTTGCCATTCGTTATTTCTGTTTAACGACTTACTCATATCGCGTCAAAAGCAATTTGAGACTAATATTTACCGTAACAAAAGTGCTAACATAATATTCCTAGCAGTTTAAAACAAAACTTGTGAATTATATTATACATCTTATATAATTAATTTACATTTATATTATCTTATTTACATAATTTATATAGACTTTACTGACTGTACAATATCATACTTATTTTAACCAAAAGTTAAGTTAGCTAAATTAATATTATATTCGGAATAAAGACAGCCCGTATTTATTTACAAGCTTTATAATGCCTAAAGGAAAATAAAATTAATCTTTAGATAGAACTATCCATGAACTTTCTATACTATCCAGTCTTACTGCAGCCTGATAAAGTTGCTGTCAAATTAATTTGTCAGATAGCTCAAATACATAATATTAACTTGAAGAGTTTATCTGGCAGATAAGGCCTACCCAGAGGTGGTGAAACTGGGCCTATGTCTCATAAAAATGAAAGTTCATCCGTAAGTATTCAGCACGTGTCAAAGATATAAGGTTTCAAACATAAAATATAGAACTATATTACATAATATATAACGATAATATCAACGGGAAATATCGAGGTAGGCGAACCCTGACACAGAAAGTTTAAATTTAATCAATCACTAGGAACGGAGCGGCTAATATTCCACATCCTATCTAAAATATTAATTGTAAAAGTTAGCAGACAATTATTTTCGTCTCTCGACTTTGGGAGGTCGACATTGTAGCTCCTAGTTTTTAAAATGTGCTATAGGAATGTATTATTGAATACTAATATAGAGCAGCCAGTGTGCGTAACAATAAATTGTCATCAGTTCTTAAGTTGGAATTTTTCATAATTATGCATTTTTCATATAAATTTTAATTTTATTATTATTTCCAAGGCACTGCCTTGGAAAACGCGGAAAGATCTCAGTCCCGATTGTCATAAAGATGTTACAATAGTCGTTATGGAGCGTCAATATTAGTTATTATGCTTAAATATCTTGTCACTGGTCTAAACCATTATATATCTTAATCTTTGGGTTGCGTATGTAATACGACTGAAACGGAAATCCCACGAAAATCTTGTTACACAAGAAAGCTGACCCCGTGTACTATATTATAGATCTTGGAATGCAACCACGATAACGTATAAATGATGCTGATGACGTATCTTTTGGATAGTAAACAGTTATTAATAATTTTGTTAAATTGACATTTTAGTTTTCAATGGTTGCATGAAGTTCTGTTCGCTGGACTCTTGGAACATTTTTATTAAATTATAGCAAACATTATAAGCGAAGCAGCGATAGCCCAGTGGTATACGTAACGGACTGCCGAGATGATGGTCTCGGGTTCGATCCCCAGTTAACCCGGGCAAACACCTCTGACTTTTCGAAGTTATGTGTGTATTAAACATGTTAATTGTCGCTCGCTCGCTAAATCTATTATTGAATTATGATCTATTTCGCAGTTAGATAAGTGGTTTTAACATTATTGATAGAAATTTACTAATCTGAACTTAGAGAGAGAATAAAATAAAACTATATTTTTTTATATTCTTATTTTTAGAAATAAGTTCAATGGTACTGCTTTGAAAATAATTCTAATTACATCTTAAATTGCTAATAAAACCTTATTTTTATTATTATTACATCACAAAGTCAACCTTCCAAGCTGCCCTAGATTTATAGAAATGTAGGTTATTACTTTATCAACATTAAATGATAACAGAATTGAAAGGACTATGATCTTACAAGTTCTATAAATAAATGTTTATCATTATACTATGATGTTCAAATTATTGAACAGCCTTTGTATGAAATTGTTCGTAGGATTGGGCGGATAAAAATGTATGTACTTATTTATTTTATTTAGAATACATACCATTAATTATTGTGTCAATTATTATGCCTTATCGCTATTTTTTCAATTGAGGCCATAACTTTCGGTTAGATTTTTAACATGTTTCGGTGTCTATATTGAAATGCTCTTAAAATATTGACAAAGTTAATCATAATATGTAATCTGCACATTACTACGAATTGTGGAATCCAAACTGGTAGCGCCATCTACCTTCCTATCTATAACTAATCGCATCAACGTCAATCGTTTCATGCTGTTCTAGTGCGAGCGATATCATATTTCCGTCCCTGTCTCCCATTCCCGAAGAAGGGGCACTGCCTTCCGCGGATTGGTCGCCGCGGAACGTCGACGCGAGAGACAGTCCAGAACTTTCAAGAACTTTCGATTCGCTATATACGCGTCCGCCATACCGTATCACCGCCCCGCTCCCGCTATAGTTATTACCGCTTATATAAACCGCTCGCAAGTGGAAATGACTGTGTAGTGAAGTGAATCCAGCAGTTTCAGCCCGAAACCTCCAGGAGACTGCCCTTCTGAGACGAAGAAGATCGCCGTATAAGGTAAGTGCCCTCCGTCCTTGGAATATCCTATATCCATTCACAATCATCTCTCCCATTCCAATCCTAGGCGGCTAAAACCCGCTATCCTTGTATACAGTCCATTTCCTTCTCCAAGTCGCCTAGAACCCTACAGTTTCGGTGTATCGCCGAACCACAAACATTATTTTTTATTTTCCTACGTTTCATTGTAACGATTACAATGATTTATATCCCGTAGTAACTAAAGCTAAAGGACGCCGGAATATGTACGTGACAGGTACGTATACAAACGCGTTATATGGTTTCGTATCTCACACAGTCCCATACATTATAAACCAGGGGCACGTGATCGTCTTGCGTACGCACTCGGGACGTTTGAAGGTCATGAATAGTGTACCGGCACCGTAACAGCACGGCTCGGTGCTGTCTTGAATGTTGCGGAGTAAGCGCACTGACAAACTGCTTGGCTGTTAATTCTGTTGATGTGAAATATATCTTACGACATACTATTTAGTGGTCAAATTTAAATGACAAAATAATCGCTTAGTTGGAGATATGCTGTTACGGTGCTTGTATCTTAAGAGATACTTATATCAGAAATATTTTTGTCACAGTAATGTTCAACTATATACAAAATTGTCACACTGTACATATTTGCAGTATTATTCTCGAAGTGGTGATATATGATGCTTTTTTAACCAAATAGCCACAAATCACAATATCAGTTGCCTTTTACTGACATATTAGCGATCAAAACCAGTGAAATCATACCCGAAACTTATATCTACGGTGAATAAGAGTCGATAGATTTAATTACATACAGATTTGCACTTATCTCTTTTAGATTCAACTTCTTGTCTTTCTGACAGTCATATTAAAATATAGTTCGATCACAATGTCACATTTATATACAACTTTCTCGAACTTTTCTCGCGGTGGTGACGACCTCCGGTCTTCTTGCGGCTGCGATGTCTGTACTGCGGGCTGTCACGCCGCGATTGACTACGCATATGCTTACTGATGACTGTTGGAGAAAAATAAAGAGAAGAGTATATAATGGTTGGTAAAGCTTTAGAGGGTGATAAATAGTCGAAGCGGCAACTAATGCAGAAACAAATCCCTATTAATATTTTAAGTAAATACCAACTGTGTATTTATTTGTTTGTTCTTGTTTCACGTCTCAGCAGAGCGATGTATGCCATTAAGCAGTAACTGGCTCACAGAGTGCCGCGGGCAAAGACTAATTAGTAAATTATAGCACAAGAATGTTCTGAACTTTTTCGCATTAATGGATTTAGGAGAAAACGTGTCTCTTGTCCAAGTGTTCATACTTACAGCACTGGCAGGAATATTGGGTCGTTCACCGAAAACCCTGTGTGGATCTGTGTCCAGTCCTGGGGTCGGTAGCTTACTGTAGTCACTTATGGGCTTCTTGTCTGTAACAAAGTGAACAATTTAATTCCTGAAGTGTGCAATACCCACATTCTTTATCGAAAAAATCATAACTAGTGGACGCTGTTTATTTACATTTTAAATAGATATATAGATAGATAACTCTAAGTCATTAAGTAAATGTATTTTAGTAAATATAAAAAAAAATGTATAGCTAGGAGTAGGGTGTTTTTGATTTTAATGCTGAAGAAGACAACTTTATTGTACAACAAATAAAATTGTAACTATTATAATTATTAATTGTGATGTAAGGGCGTCGAAAATAGCAAAGCCTAAAAATTATGAATGAAAGTAAGATGACAGAAAACAAACAAACAATTATTTACTTCATCATCAATCTGTTTTTGTAGCTGCGCATAAACAAATTTTATGAATACTTAATTCTACTGGAAGTTGTCTCTGTTGACCATAGTTTGTAATTGCTGCCACTAAGAGCACCTTCGTGATAATACAAAACATATGAGACGAAGGATCTCAGGTAGGATGTTGGGGTTCAAGAGAAACACTGCTAGGCTGAACAGGTTCTTTATTATGTCTCACTTACATACAGTATGACCGAACTAGGTAAGCACTGGCCTGATGGCTGGAGTGTAGACTCCTGCTGCTCTCCGACGCTCGCAGGGTAGCTGCTCGTAGGGTCGCCGATGAGCTGGCTAAGGTGCGCTACGCAGGCAGCTCTGTGGTCGAGGTTCAGGCTGAGCGGGGTCTCAGGCGGTGCAGCCGATGTGGGCCGAGCGGTCAGGCTCAGGCGTCCTTGGCCTGGCTGTAGGAGCTCGTAGGCAGGAACGGAGGCTTGGGTGGCAGCTGGCTAGTAGCAGCACGGCGCCAGCAGCTCGTGTTTTGTAGCCCGTAGAGAGAAGACTGGTGCAGTGAGCCCGTAGGAAGAACGTAGCCCGTAGGAAGAACGTAGCCCGTAGGAAGAACCCCAGCGGGACAGTAGAAGTAGGATAGTAATAATAGTAGATAGTAATAGTCACTACAACCATCAGCGAGACGGTGTGTAGGGCAAGTGATCGACTTAGATCGCGCACCCATCTTATATAGGTATAAGCCTATGACTCACAACTGCCTTTGGCTAGTGAACATGACCATATTTGGTAATATTGCGAACGGCTAAGCTGGCGTTAAGCGCCTGCGAGATATTATAACGCAATACGTGTAGTATTACGTTACAATACCCCGCTCTGTACAGCAGTATTTTTCGTGTCTAGACAAGAAAAATCCGTCTAACTAAGTCCTCCGAACTTCTGTAGACAGTGCTAAGTAGATAGTGACTATGAAACTCAAACTGCAGGTAGGTACAATGAAAGAATCTAGTTAGGTTAGGAATCAGTGTAGTTAATTAGTTTTAAATCTTTAATGTGCCAACTGCCAATAGATTTACCCGACGAATCCGCTAATTCGTATACTAGTGGTGACTTTTTAGCAATAATAGTACACTTGGTAAACTTAGGAGCCAGTTTTTTGCTAAATGATTTGTCCTTATCACTTAAATAGAAGGTTCTTTTCCATACGGTATCACCTATGTTAAACTCAGCCGGTTTACGACGTAAGTTGTATGTGTGTGAGTTTCTAGCGTGAGCTTGGATTAAAAGAGACTGGACCTTATCGAAAATACTTGATAGACAGCCTATATTTTCAGCATAAGAATTCCTAGGTATATAAATAACATAATCAGACTCGGCATCAATATAGTGTGAACCGCAAGTTACTAGTTCTCTGCCGTACACTAAAAAACTCGGAGTATAACCAGTTACCTCATTAACCGCAGTATTTAGCGCGAATTGAATTTTGGGAAATAAAGTATCCCATATTCTATGGTCGTTTTCGATAAACGAAGATATAGTAGTCACGATGGTTTTGTTATATCTCTAAACAGAGTTTACGTCCGGAGTGTATTTCGGTGTAAAGTGCAAGTTAGGTATTTTATATTTTCTAATTATAGACTTTAGAGTTGCACTTACAAATTTTTTACCATTGTCTAGAATAACGGTTGAAGGTATGCCATGTATTAAGAAAACTTTTTCCTCGAGAATGCTAGTTATAATCTCGGCGGTAGCCCGCTTGATGGGAAAGAGAAGACCATATTTACTGAAGCAACAAGTAACAACAAAAATATAGCTATTTTGTTTTCTAGTTGAGGGAAGGGGTCCAACAAGGTCGATACTAATTGTTTGGAAGGGACGAGAGCACACCTTTGGTCGTCCCATAACACCTAAAGTAGCATGGTTTTGGTGTTTATGTGCGACACAAGTATCACACGAAGATATAAATTTAACAACGTCGGCGTGCATACCGGGCCAATAATAACGCTGTGCTAAACGTTTATACGTTTTAAAAATACCTAAATGACCCGCAGCGAGTTTCGAATGGTTTTCTTTAATAGCTGTAGATCTATCCGAGGTATGTAGGACCTCTTTCCAATCGAAAACTTTACGCAGTGTACATTTCGATACCATATATTTATATAATTTATCATTTTTGATAGAATAATTAGGGAAAGATGTAGGTGAGTTTTTACAGCCATTGTAGATTGTAGTATACCACTGATCCGAGGTTATAGTAGTCTCGTTATCAGTGTTAGTATCAATAGCTGACACGGTAGCATTAACTTTATTAGGCAAGGAATTACTACGAGAGTAATTATTAGATAAGGAAACAGAGTTAATATAGTTTGGTAACAATTTAAATCTTTTCCAGAAGTCAATACCTAAAATTAACGAACTAGTGACTTCTGGAATTACGTACGTTTTAAGTTATAAGTTTTATTTTCAAAAGTGGTGGGTAGGTTGATATAGCCGATCGGTGTCAGACGATGACCACCCGCCGATCGAAAAAATATAGTAGGGTTGTCACACTTATTCAAAGGGAGATTCTTTTTAGAAATAATTTCTTTCTACCTGAGTCAAGTAACCCAGTAAGGGGTAGATTCTTAATGGTTACATTAACGTAGGGTCGAAAATCAGTATTAGGTTTTTGATCACGGATCGCAGCCACAGAATAACTGGAAAAATACACTTTTAGAGTGTTCAGCCAATTTTTCCAGTCTTCTATGTCACGTGGGCTTGCGTGAGGCCTGCGTAGGATGCGTCCATAGGTGCGGGTGCGGGGGACAGTTCTGTCTGTCCCTCGCAGTCGGGTGCGGTCGCGGGAGGAGAGGCGTGTCGGTGTTGCGTTGCCGCGCGCCCTATCTCCCGCGACCAAATGGGGGCGCACCATCGTTGAGTCGTGGTGGGGCCGCAGAGGAGGAGAAGATGCGGTGTTGCGTTGCCGTCCTCCCTATCCTCTGCGGCCGCTGGGTGTTTTGGCGGCGGACCTCAACACCTTCATCCGCCGCCAAGGGGGTTTCGTTCGGGGCCCGCCTGACCATCTGGCGGGCCAATACCCGTCGGGGGGTTGCGAGGAATGCTTTGGTGAAACCCTACCCTCCGACACATGGGTACATGAGGAGCACGGGTTTGTTTTTAGTCAGTAAGAGTCTGACAGTCCCCTTCGTCCTTTCCCCCCAGGGCGAAGGGACTCCATGAGGATTTTCCAACCCGACACCAAAAAAAAAAAAAAAAAAAGGTTTAGAAGATGTACAAACGGTGGGGTTTGTCATCTTATTTGACGAACTACGATCCGAGTAAATTAGTTTTTTGAAAAAGATTTATTTTAACAGTTAGGACAATTTACGAACGAACGACATCCCTAAGGCCACACTTATAACATATCGGATAACGTTCTCGCTTGCACGTCCCTAGTGAGTGATCAGTTGAACGGCATCGCGCGCAAAACACACACCTCTTAATAGTTATTTTTGTAGGAACAGCTGATTTAGATATCATGTTGACATTATAGTGTTGTAGGTTAGGCACAGGTGTATCGTTCGGTTCGACATTTATAGATGCGACAGAAGCGTAGTTTTTTAGTTTAGACGGTTTATAGTACTGTGAATTATTATAGTGACCGTGCGTGTCCTTTTTATTTATGTAAGCTAAATCAGGTGCTACTGTGTTAGACGTAGGGTAACTAGGTTCGTGAAATTGTGCACTTAAACACTGGAACCTCTCATAGTTTAAACATAGTGTTTTTAGAGTGTTTATAGTGTCTATAGCCGTAGTACATGAAGCTAGTACTGTAGAATAACACGGTCTAATATTGTGAAGCAATGTATTTAATTTTTCATGTTCGGTTAGTACCGTGTTCGGTGACAATCGCGCAAAAAGTTGGAACATAATTGATAAATAGATGATTATACCCTCAGTTTGCCCTTGAGTACGATTACGAATCTCGGCTAAAAGTTTATAATCATAGTCGTACGGTGTAAAATCAGCTGTGAGTTTAGTAGCTAGTTCATCCCATGTAGAAATGGAATATTTAACACCGCGAAACCAGTGTAACGCATTACCCGTAAAAATTTCGGACGCGTAATCGAATAATCTATTGGCAGGTAGATTTCTAACCGTCCTAAATTCCGTCACGCGTTGTAGAAATTCGCGAACGCAGCCTGTTCCGTCGAATTTGAGTTTCGATAGTTCGCCAACCCTCAAATGCTCACAGTGGACAGTTACCGAAGTCGACGCTGCCTGTGCAGTGGTTGAATCCGTGCAAGTCATCGTGACTCCGACTTACGCCGACGGAACATTCGAGTGTTCTATCTTAGATAGCTCTGCCGACAGCATCCGAAAGCGTTCAGTCAGGTCGGATATTTCTTGCCGTATTTAGGTTCGGATTTGTTTAATCTGCTCAATCTGTGGTAGACCTGGTTGTGCAAAGCCGTAGTTCGCTTCGCCAAGTTGTGGTCGTATAGTTCCTTAAGGGAAGAGGTTCGCGAATCTAACTCGGCAACTGACAGGCTAGCTCCCTTGAAGTCGTCTGCTATGTCTAGGCCTGACTCTAGGATTTCGTCATTCGGAATCAGCTCGAGTAGTTTAGGTAGCTGCTTCCGTAAACCTAAAACAGAGGTAGCCGGCTCCTCTCCGCGAATAGCGACCTCGTAGGCCAATTCATTTTTATTAAGTAGGAAGTACTTCATGGGGTTAGTGCTCATGATGAAATGAAGTGTATGATAGGAAAAGAACGTAAGTATATTACAGCCCTCTGTGTGCAATCGTTCTGCTTTACAAAGAAACTACGACGATTCGGTGTAAAAATGTAGACAATAGATAAGTGACTTGCAAAAACAAAAACGGTTATTTCAAATTGCGAACAGTTACGTAGGGAATCGGTAGTTGTTTGAATTAGGCAATAGTAAGATTACACATAATAGCTATACAAGAATAGAAATTAAAGATAGACAGCAAAACACAGATATACACAAGTTAAATAGTACGTACCGGTTCGCTGATGTCTGCACCTCCTCGTTTACAAAGACTGACCTCCTAAACAAGAACAACTGCAGTAATTGGAAGTGAGACAAATAGAGTTGGGCGCCACTGAGACGGAGGATCTCAGGTAGGATGTCGGGGTTCAATAGAAACACTGCTTACATACAGTATGACCAAACTAGGTAAGCACTGGCCTGAGGGCTGGAGTGTAGACTCCTGCTGCTTTCCGACGCTCGCAGGGTAGCTGCTCGTAGGGTCGCCGATGAGCTGGCCAAGGTGCGCTACGCAGGCAGCTCTGTGGTCGAGGTTCAGGCTGATCGGGGTCTCAGGCGGTGCAGCCGATGTGGGCCGAGCGGTCAGGCTCAGGCGTCCGTGGCCTGGCTGTAGGAGCTCGTAGGCAGGAACGGAGGCTTGGGTGGCAGCTGGCTAGTAGCGGCACGGCGCCAGCAGCTCGTGGCTTGTAGCCCGTAGAGAGAAGACTGGTGCAGTGAGCCCGTAGGAAGAACGTAGCCCGTAGGAAGAACGTAGCCCGTAGGAAGAACCCCAGCGGGACAGTAGAAGTAGGATAGTAATAATAGTAGGTAGTAATAGTCACTGCAACCATCAGCGAGACGGTGTGTAGGGCAAGTGATCGACTTAGATCGCGCACCCATCTTATATAGGTATAAGCCTATGACTCACAACTGCCTTTGGCTAGTGAACATGACCATATTTGATAATATTGCGAACGACTAAGCTGGCGTTAAGCGCCTGCGAGATATTATAACGCAATACGTGTAGTATTACGTTACACATAATAACTTAAACCTCCATTCTGGTTATGCGTGTGCATGTCACATTATGTATGTGCCATTATTTTAAACTTGCTTAAGAGGCACTTATGCTACGATAAAGCCCACTATCCCCTAGATATTACATTCCATGTAGGTGTGATAGGGTGAGTAGTATGTTTTAAACATAGTCAATAACCTCAGAACAGCAAAAATTGAAAATGTTTGATCAAGATATGCGTTGAATGCGTTGAATGAAACGTTACTCAGCACGGAAGATTCACACAAAACACGAATCTATTTTAGCTTATGCAAATTGATATGGATCTCAGATAAAACAGCTTAAGTTAAAGCCATTTAGGACAAAGGTTGGTGCACAGATGTATATACGAGACACGTTTTTTTTTTGAAAGAAAGAAAGTAGCTTTATTACCTCAGGTGAGACAACTTAAAGCTTTAGGTGATACCGATAATTCTGAAATTGATCAGACGAGCTTTGAGCCTAAATTTATCTGTTACTATAATTTGTTAATCACTCCCACTGAAAAAGCTGCCACCGCCGACAGGCCTGTTTCTATCAGATCCCGAGTTCAAATCTAGGAAGTGCACTTCTAACTTCTTGAAATTAATTACGTAATAAATTCTTAATTATCGCTTGTTAAACGGCAATGAAAAACATCGTGAGCACTTTTAACAACTTAACTTAACTGTTTACAAGGTAAAAAGTTATTTTACTTGAATGCTTTAACCACTCATGTGGTTACATTTGAAATTTGATTAAGATGTGACGAGTCGTTTTCAATTTCTCCTTAATTATAGATTCTTAGTTTATAGCACTCCCATACCGATGAAGAAAATCGTCGTGACTAAACCTGTATGTCTAAGAGTTCTACATCATTCTTGAAAGATTTGTGCAGCCTGCTAACACGCACTTGGCCAGCGAGTTGGACAATTCATCAATATAGAAACGTTGGGATTGAAATATATTTTAAATTCAATATGCCTTATAATTATATATAATTATCATATTTCATTTCATAAGACGTGCATAACATTTATCACATTATGACCTAAACTATTAAATGCCTACTTCGACTTCATGCGCAACGTTTCGCAAAACACAAGTCCATTGATAAAAGTTTATTAAGCTGAACGCAACAAAGTTGCAGGTACTGCGAGCTCTTTTAACAGTCCAAGTCCCTTTCGTGGAAACATATTTTCCTACCAAAATGCCGTACATAGATTAAAACACTCGCACCCTTTTCCCATTTCCAGGAAGTCGGGTAACTTCGTGAAATTGTCTATCGTCACCTAAAAGACATTTTTTCGTTAGAAAATTGCGGTGGTGATGGCCGTAGTTGAATTTTGTGATCGCACAAAGTTATTGAGGTTAGATGGATAGCAAAATACAGACTCATAATGTAAAAGGCATAAGACTTAGATTATTTGACGTGACACAAAACATAGCTAACAAAATGGCGCTATACCCCGTGCCTTGGACATCATGTTCCGCCGTCATTCCCGTATGTCACAAAGATCTTTGAGAGTCACTGAGGAGTCACTATCTTGTAATGTACTGACACTGGTCTAAACCACTTTATCCCTGTGGGTTGCGGGGGTCAGACCACCCTAATGCTATATGTAAATAAAGTAAATGAATCCACGCTTAACGTAAAAATAATTATAATTATTATAACCAGTCGGCTATACGCACCCAAATTTCGTCACATTATCTCTATACAGATTTTTGCTAACCTGCTTATTTCAGGCGTTAATATTACCTTCGTCACCGTTATACTCCTATTGCCTTTTTTAAAATCATAGAGGACCTTAATATAAATAGAAAAAGGGCTCTGTTGCCCTGTTATATAATATGGTACCGTTATCATTGTCAACCTTTCCTCAAACGAGTTAGAGTCGAGTTCAGTATCATCTGATGGCGTTTTAAAAATATTCACATACACAGCTTGCAATATTTATGAAAGAGTTTGACAGGGCAAAATGGGTAATTCTCGTCTGAACTAAACATTTTATTCCAACTACAGACCTCTTACTAGAGAAATAATGTATCTTTTGCATTCATTCTTAAATCTTTCAGCATAGTTAAACATTTAAATGTGCAGTTTAAAATGCAGGTAATTTTAAAGGATAATATAATCATCATCCTCCTAGCGTTATCCTAGTTAGAACCCGACGTCCGCTTTCTAGTCTAACCAAATTTTACTGAATATTAGCTTTTCCACAGATCGAATGCCTGTCTGACCTCCGCATCCCAAAGGGATAGCTGCTGCTATATATTCAATGGTTTAGACTACATAGTGTCAGTTTATTAATGGGTACTGACTCTTCTGAAGAACTTCCTAACACCCCAGATCGACGGCTCCTCATGCTCTTCAAGGCACAGATCAAGCGATAATTTACAAGTCAATACGCACATAACTCCGAAAAGTCATTGGTGCGCGCCGAACCCGATACCCTCTGCATGGCAGTCTGTTACCACTAGGCTGTCGCAGCCTTGCTACAAATTATAAAGGATAATATTTTACAATATCTGCTATCAATAATTTGGGCTATAGGCAGGTAGGATGTAGTTTGTAGCCAGTAGATTTTGGGAGGAAAATATGATATGAATGCTGTCCACGCAAACTACGTCGCGGGAAATACCAGTATATTACTAAAAATATATTCTTAATTATCAGAGAAATTGTGTGACTTACCATAGTGACAAGGTATGATATCAGGATCTGTGTCTTCTCCGCTGCCGTCCATCTTCAGATCGTACTGACTGCAGTAGTCCAGCTTAGGTGACGCGCAGTATGTGTTTAAGTTGTCCTGCTTCGAGAGAGACTTCACACTCTGTTCCATGTAGAGGGCGTTACTGTACCAAAGGGAAAATTTCATGTGACATGTAAATTTGCATTTACAACAAAACGCTTAACCAACATTAAGAAATGAAATTTTTTATAATAAATAAACTCAAAAGAGCCTATATCCTGCAGTGCACGTTTCTGAGTGAAATGAATGATAAAACGTCGCTCAAGAACCATAGAACCGATTTCGAAAATTCCGTCCCCATTAGTATTTCGCAATATATCTCAATAAGGTTAATAGGCTATATTTAATTTCTACTCGTGTGAAGACAGGACGGGCCGCAAGAAAACGTACTTTTTAGGTGTAATTTGTGGAATAGTGACAATTGGAATATAATAATACTAAACTTCACCGCGGCTCCGTCAAAGTGAATTATACACCTAAACCTTTCTCGGGAATCACACTATGTAATGGTAAACATGTACATAAATCTATTTGGTAGTGTTTAAGCTTATCGCGTTATACAGAGAGACAGAAAAGAAAAGGGGACTTACTACTACGTATAGATTTTACTAAGAAAATCACAACTCAACTAATTCCGTAAAAACGAGACCCTGTTATTAATAACAGGATGCCTTCAGTACCCGTCGTGTCCAAAATCCTAAAAAGTACTATTGGAATGCAAGGCTACTTCCCACGCTCCAAGTATTGCGGTATCGACCGCAATAATAAATAAAAAATGGCATCACGTAGGTCGATTAGAAACCACACATGTAACAATTTATCTATACGATACCAAAATTTATATGTTACGAGTTATGTATATATGAATTTGTGTTCTGACCTTTGAGTGGGCACCGCAATTTAGTAAATGTGAGTAAAAATGGATGGCCGGATGATGCTGGCGATTTGAATAAAGTAGTCGAATTAGAATAGCTGTGAGCAGCGATAGCTTAGTAGAAAATCGAATAGACTAACATGCAGAATCAACCACGATCCTTAAGGACTGCCATTTCGGAATTTTAATTAGCAGTACGTGGAACGGTGGAGGTCTTCTAATCCATAAGTGATGTTTATAATATCTCGGCAGTCCTTATGAAGAGTCAGTACTTTGAGATGTACTGACACAAACCTAAACCAAAATTCCCAAACCAAATCAAACCAGAATCCCAGTCCGATATTTTTAGTAGAATTGACGATCCGAACTGACTCCAGGTCAATCTAAAATGCATGCCATGATCCAAGGTTATGTTTTTGGATCGTAATTGGTGCAACGCTAAGATAACGAAGAAGATGATTGGATTAGAATAGATGCTGAAGAGGTGATTTCATGGCACAAATAGAATATGATGTTATAAGCTAAAGTGGCGGTCGGAACTCAACAGACATGATCATTTGTTATTTCCGTTCACTTCTCGAGCAGAAAATATAACAATAAATACTAGAAAAACTTTGCGAAAATGTATCGCAACTTGTCAAGTAGAGTGGCATAATTTGGTCGCTTATTCGTTAGACCGTAAGGGGGGCAGCCTGTGGGGTCAAAGTTCTTTAAATAGTTCGAACATTTGTTACATTCGAATTTAGTCAGATAGAGCCAAATTTCACGGTATATTTACTTAAACAAACAACTAAGTATTTACGGTTCCTGTGAGTAATTAATGATCGCTGAAAGGAAGTTGAAACTCTCGACAAAATAGCAGTATCTAGTGGTATGAAAAACTCGCAGCTGATCGAGAGAGCTTGGATTCGATACTTGCCCATGCTTTGTGGCCATGAATAGACCCTAAGACTGTTAGCTAAATTAGGACGGTTTTAAGGTAACAAATAATTTGCTACTAAAACTCGAATTTTTGCTTACATTTTTTTGATACAGCTGCTTCATAAAATTATGCAGCTGTTGATGTTTTGATACGTTGCGTGTACCATAGTGCTGTTAATAGTCGTTTCATTAGTTAGAGCGTTAAAGAACCTTATTACCTTTTTTTGTTAGTAAAAGGGCAATGTGGGTGGAATTATGGAAAAGGAAACCGGCACAGAACAAATAATCGTTCTCATCACACAATTATTAGTCCTCGGTGGAAATCGAACCCACTATCTCTAGCTTAGCAGTAATGGTCACTAATATCGATATATAATACTACCAGATATCATGTCCGCACCCAAAACCCGTCTCGGCAAATAACGGCTCGCTTGACAGCGCGATCGTATATTGTGTTTAGTTGGTTTGAAACACAGCCAACGTCAATACGTTTCACAATGCCGCAGTGCCTAGTAAAAAGTTGCAAAAATAATGCCCGAAAATGCAATTTAACGGATGGAGTATCTTATTTTTGGGGTAGTCCCAAAAGTACCCGACCTGACAAGGAAAACAAAAGAAAATCAAATTATTTTTTTTATTATTTTTCTACATAATCTCCTTTTAGTTCTATGCACTTCACCCAGCGATGTTCGATAGCTTCAACAACTTGTTTGTAATGAGATTTGTCGAGCTCGTGAAAATACTCATCAACCGCTGCCTCCACTTCATCATTGCTGGCAAATCTTTTACCAGCAAGCCATTTTTTTAAATTTGCAAACAAAAAATAATCCGAAGGGGCCAAGTCGGGCAAATAGGGTGCATGAGGAAGTAGTTCGAACTTTAACTCGCGGATTTTGGTCATGGCCTTGGCACACGTGTGTACTGGTGCATTGTCTTGGTGAAACAACATTTTTTTTTTCGCCAGGTGCGGTCGTTTTTGACGGATTTGTTCACTTAATTGATGCAACAGGTTAGCATAATACTCGCCATTGATAGTCCGTCCTTTCTGAAGATAATCTATAAAGATTATCCCACGACAATCCCAAAAAACGGAGGCCATGACCTTTCCCGCTGATGGAACGGTTTTCGCCTTCTTTGGGGCTGGTTCTCCTGTACGAGTCCATTGCTTCGACTGTTCTTTAGTCTCTGGTGTGAAACAATGCACCCACGTTTCATCCATAGTAATAAAACGCCGCAAAAACTCCGCTTTATTATTGTGAAATTTTGCCAAACACTCGGTCGAAATATCTTCGCGACGTCGTTTTTGGTCCTCTGTGAGCAATCGCGGCACCCACCTTGCGCACATCTTTTTCATATCCAAATTTTCGGTTAATAGGCGATGTACAGCACTTTTTGAAATCCCTGCCATGTCTGCTAACTCGCGTACTTTCAATCGCCGGTCATCTAATACCATTTTGTGGATTTTTTCTATGGTTTCTGGTATTGTCACTTCATTTGGTCGACCACATCGATGTTCATCTTCGCAGCTCAAGCGACCTCGTTTAAACTCTGCCACCCAATATTTTACTGTTGTAAACGATGGAGCAGACTCCCCCAAAGTAGAATCTAGCTCCGCTTTAATATCAGTTGGACTAAAACCTTTCAAATGAAAGTATTGTATCACATAACGATGGCCAATTTTCTCCATGTCTGAAAATTTGTTCACAGCGTCAACTATTGATAGCTACTAAACAAAAGACAAACGACGCTACGTGTTCCAATTTCAAATTTAAACTTTATGAAGTATATTATTTTTAAAAAGAGTATTTATTTGAGATAAAAACCTCTTTAAGTGTGTCAGGTCGGATACTTCTGGGACTGCCCTGGTAATTAAAAAATAAGTTATATTTTAAGCTTAGAATTACCGAATTATATATTTATTAATGAACGAAATTAATGATTCAATCCGCCATAAAAAAATATTGACGCACGTCAAAAAAGTTTGACAAGCCACAGATAACAGTGATAACACATACACAAACCAGAACAGTAGATGCATGGAGTCGATTTTTCTTGTAATATTTTTTTTATAATTATTTACCAGAATATCGAAATTGGTTGTTTAAAATTGGTTAAGGCTATTAGAATTATTTGGTTTTTTTAACCACTTACGACACCATCTAGTCCCAAACTAAGCATAAGCTGGTACTGTGGATACTAAACATTGGATAGACTTATATAGCTACTTCTTTTTTTGAATACCTGCATATTATGCATAGAGACACCCAGACCAAGACAAACACTCATGTTCAAGCACACAAATATTTAACTTGAGCGAGAATTAGTTTTTTGTTAAAAAATAATTATGTTTATGTAATTAAGTTATACCAACAGACTGCCATGCAGAGGGTATCAGATTCGAATCCACGGCGCGCATCAATGACTTTTCGGAGTTATGTGCGTATTGGATTGTTAATTATCGTTTGTCCCGTGCCTCGGAGAGCACGTTAAGCCGTCGGTCCCGGTTGTCATGAAAATCTTTGACAGTCGTTACAGGGCGTCAGTACCTTCAAAATAAACTGACACTAGTCTAAACCATGGAATATCGCTATCCCTTAGGGTTGCGGAGGTCAGACAGGCAGTCGCTCCGTGGAAAAGCTAATATTCAGCCAAATAAGGTGAGACTAGAAAGTGGACCCCAGACTGAAACTGGGATAACGCTAAGAGAAAGAAGAATTAAGTTACTATAATGCGTGTTGTGTTTACCTATTAAAAGTGTCCATTCAGAACCTACGTAATTGTAATGTGCTTATTAAATGTTAAATGTCTGTTGGTGAACCTAAATAAATAAATAGAATTGTCATTGTACCATGAAGATTGAAGATGATTATAGAGATGTAGAATTAAGGTGTATTTTTATTTGTCACATCCTGCGAAATCGAGCTTGGTGAGCCGTCGACAGTTATTAATACATTTGAAAACAGGCGTACTTACATGTTTTGTGTACAGTGTAAGTAATGTTTACTAAGAAACATAGATGGCCGAAACTTAAAAGTAAAGAACTTGTAAACTTTTACGTTCATTCATATTATAAATTATTTTAGTGTTCTGCGCGAGTCCATATATATCATAGTTTATACCTAGTAGTAAAATTCGGATTCAAAATTCGAAAAAATAAGAAAATAAGCGAAAAGACATTTTTTGTCACGACTGACTGAGTATTAGATAACATTTTTATGATTTTTGACTTTATTACTCGGTCTCATGGTTGTAATTTGGTTGAACTTAAAACTGTTTTAAAACATTTGTCTCTGTTTGGTAGAAATCAAATGTCGCGGACAGATTTTAGCTAAGATTTTGTACGTCATCTTGTCCTAGTAGTGTTATATATCGATGGTCACTAACCACTAGAAGAACAGGCCATCAAAAATGCAATAATTCATCAAAAGTATTTCTTTATATTTGCTAAATAAGCTCATAATGAAATTAAACTACAGTAACAGAAGATATTATGGGCTCATAATTTCTACACCACGATAAAATAAAAAGGTACAGCTACATTACTAAATAAAACTATCTATCTATCTATCTATATCGTCACGCCTGTCTTCCATTGGGGTAGGCAGAGACTAAAGAACGCTACATGCTTCGGTTCAAACATACCTCTTTCGCTTCCTCGACATTCATTAACCTCATCATGCATGCGCGTCGGTTATGGGTACTTTTAATTTGGCCCTTTTTCAGTACGTCACCTATTTGGTCGGCGTACGTCCGCCTAGGGCGTCCCCTACCGACATTTCCATTCATTCTCGCACGATACACTCCTTTCGTATTTCTTCTTTCATCCATCCATTCCAAATGTCCAAACCAACGCAACATTCCTTTTTCAATCTTTGTCACTACATCTTCTTTTAGACCACACTTCTCTCGTATCACACTGTTTTTCACTTTATCTATCAGCCTTACTCCGCACAAACTCCTCAAAGCTCTCATCTCCACAGCATTGATTCTACTTTCATGCTTCTTCTGCCATACCCATGATTCACTACAATACATCAGTGTTGGCGCAAAACTCCCTGCAGTATAGCAAGGCGAGCTTGCTTTGGGATAATACCATTGCTGATGATGGACTGTAAGGCGCCATTCACACTATTTCCTGATATAACAAAGACCCTAAATACACAAACTCGTTCACTTGCTCCACCTTTTCATCTCCTATCATTACGTCACATTCAGTTACACTATCATCCCTGTCTATGACCATGACTTTGGTTTTGTTAACATTCACTTTCATACCTTTCTTCTAATACGCCTCATTCATCGTGGTGACCATCTGCTGCAAATCCGACGCTGACGATGCAAATAGAACCTGATCGTCAGCGTATAGCAGGGTCTTAAACACTGACTCACCCATTCTTAATCCACATTCAGACTCTTTCAGATCGGCCAAACAATTGTCCATGAACAGATTGAACAGCCAAGGAGACGCTACACATCCCTGTCTAACACCACGATCAATGTTAAACCAGTCCATGTAGGCCCCGTTTATTCTGACACAGGCACTTGAATCCCTATATAAGGATTCAAGTGCCCGTATCAGACTGCTGCTCACTCCATACACAGAAAGTGTTGACCACAGTTCATCCCTCACCACTCGATCGTAAGCCTTTTCCAGGTCAATAAAGGCGCAGAAAACCTTCTGGTGTTTACTTAAGACTTTCTCTGCAATGCACCTTAAGGAAAAGACTTGATCCGTACATCCCATTCCCTTTCTGAATCCCGCTTGCACATCCCAAATTTTACTGTCCGTTTCAGAAATCACTCTTTCAATCAGTATCTTTGCATGCAATTTGCCAACAACACTCAGGAGGATGATACCGCGATAATTTTTGCATTCCTGCTGTGACCCTTTACCCTTGTTCAGTGGCACAATAACGGCTTTGCTCCAGTCACCTGGTACACGACCGGACCCCCAACATTTATTTAACAGTAGGTACAGCAGGCTTGCAGTGACGCCTTCGCCTACCTTGAGCATTTCAGCAGATATCCTGTCATATCCCGCAGCTTTACCCGCCTTCATACTTTTCAATGCATATTGTATCTCTTCCATACTTATCCCACTTTCACAATTATCTTCCTCATTCGTTACTATATTCCTATTGTCGCTCCCTCCTCGTTCAAGCAAATTCTCATATTCTGAATAAAACTTTGCAATATTTTATTTTTATTTTTTATTTATAGACTCACGCCTGTATCCCCGAAGGGGTAGGCAGAGGTGTAATATTAGACCCACATTTCGCCATGATTTTTTTTATATAGTAATATTTAAACATGTGTATTTCATCGATTTACTATAATTCGTTTTTTTGTGCTCCAAAGGATCAAAGGAATTGGAAAGCGCAAGTTATCCCAAATAAGGTGACTGTTTGTAGAGTCAGTAGGATCTAAAATGAGGAAAACCCAATAGTAAACTGATTTTGCAAGATTGGGAAGCTTTTTAATCTCATAAATATGTTCAAAACTTCACGAAGGTAAGAACACTTTCTAGGAAGTCAATATTATAAAATTAATAGTTTAAAAGGACAAAAGGGTTCTTCATGTGGTGAAGGACTCAAAATACATAGTCTGACTACCCCATTTCATTCCGTAGCTGTCGTCAGACGCGACTAAGGAAAATACACAAAGCAAATAGTATACGCGAAGAGACTGAAAAATGTACATCAACACCTATACCAACTCGTTTGGCCAGCGTGCTATAGAAGGCCAAATCCTCGTAATGTCTCATAAGCCTGTTGTGATGCAAATTAAGACAGGTTTTTGTCCAGCAGTGGACAGTTAAAGGCCGCATGATATATAAAGGAAGGTTATCGTTAAGACTTGGCAGGTTAATATAACAAAAGCTTGTAAGATACTAAAACATTTCATTGAAGTTCAAGGCTTTAACATTTGACTTATGTATTTTCCTAGGTCTATATTCTATAAACAGTCAAGTGAAGCGTTATGTTACTTAAGAAGTTACATGCGTACAATTGTGGCACATTCAATTATTCATAAGAAAATTAGGTAGATGGTACTGTCTTAAATGAAACAGCTTATTGATTATTTAAGCTCCAGGGTTGTAGTTAAATGTATGAAAGAGGCAACTGACATAATAGAAAGTGGTAAATACGGTAAGAATACGTTTAAACATTTAAAAGCAATTCGTATTACCAGCTGATATATTATTATGTGTATTATCACAATAGTCACGTATTTGTACACTTTCTCTACACATTCTAAAGCAAGTTGGTAATGCCTGGATTATGTCTATAAAGCACTTAATACATTCTTAGGATTTACTTCAAATCACTGAACATGAAAATATTTTTAAACTCAGAGCATTTATTCTGATAAATGCTCTGAGTATGGTCATGGCCTAAGATAGACTTTGAGGCGTCGTATCTGTTCCTATCAATACAAGAACAGTTTTTGCGCCACTAGTACACACAGCGACTAACAGTTGCAGCACGATTTTAATCGTTATTTCCGCCATAAGAACGGTACAAAAGTCAGCTTGTCGAAAAGCTGTGTATACACGCTGCACGGTCGCAGTGATAGTGCAGTCTCAGATAATGTCTGCATTTATCGGTAAATACTTACGTGGACGGTGGATGCTTGTCAATATCATGTCTTCTAGCAGCATGGCGGCGATACAACGCTGTGATGACACCACATACTCCAGTACAGAGCAGAGCTGCGATTGATAGCAGTGATACCAGCATCGGAGACAGTGGTATTGAAGTACTTACTCCTGTTGAAGAGATACAAGATGAAGCAAAATTGGAATAACTTATATTCTGATTAGGGTTAGCTACATCATCATCAGCCTTGTTTATAAACTGTCCCACTGCTGAGTATGGGCCTTTTGGAGAGGGCTAAGCCATAGTCCCCTGGCCAAAAACATAACCGTAAGCAGAATTCACCTGATTTTCAAGAACAAAGAACTTTGAGATATGCACTTTTTCCGATTATATTTTCCTGGACGCGTACTAATTAATAACTTTATTACATCTTAAAGCTATTGGTATAATTATGTTGATCTTTCCACTAAGTTTTCGCTGCTTATTATGTAACAGCGAGAAGATTATAATATTCGTAAGATTGAGGACACTCTATCTTCAAACTTTTGCACTTTTAGTTTAAATTAAAAAGATTTCCATTTACGATCCTCGTGTCACGGAAAACTTTTGAAAATATTAAAAGTATTGAATTCAAAACCCTAACCAAGACCTTACAAACTTCTAATTATCAAAATGTTTTCTTTCGTACAGAGACTCAACATTCCTGTCTAATTTTGTACTCGTTGGTGAACGCGTAGCTGAACGACTAGACATATTGAGTTCATATTCACATAATTCTTGCTTTATAAAGAAGAGGTTTCAATGCCTGAATTCAATATTAATCATAAAATTGCCGGCAATTTATAGTGTAAAACGCTAAGCAAGACAATTACTTTTCAATATTCACAAAAAAGTAGTAGCATCAATTTAGTTACTACTAATTGTAAATAAATCATTGCGATTGCATAGTGAAAACTAGAGCAGCAATGCACAGCATTATGTCACTTTTATTCAAGTCAGTGAATTAGCGTACTAAGATTTTATTAATTTATATGATGATTATGTCAGTAACATAGTACCATCGCCTGCCTTGTAACCTTCGGGCTAGAGTTGGAGGGGCATGTGTAGCAGATATCTCAATTGTAACCACTCATGCATATATCGATACCTACATATAAATTGTATCGTCTAACGTGCTATGACAGAAGCACATACACTTGTGACATCTAACGGATAACGGTGGAACAACAAAGACGAAGATATTAACAATCTGAATCGCGTTATTAGGAGTTACACACGCAGCACACCCAGACGCAGCGCAAATAATCGTGCTCATGATACAAAGATTTGTACTGGGTGGTAATCGAAACTACGAACTGAAAGCGAGAGCCTAGTGAAGATATTAACATAATGTTATGCGGAATCCACGGCACACCGCTGGCTTTTCAAAGTTATCTGCGTATTAAATTGAAAATTATCGCTTGCGCGGTGCCCTAGAAAACACGTTAAACCGTCGCTCTTGGCTATCATGAATATGTTTGATAATCGTTACGGGAAGTGAGTGATAGCCAATAAACTAATAGAATTGATTTAAACCATGTGGCACTATCGCTTTAGATTGTGGAAGTTAGGCGGCAGTTACTTTGTGGACAAGCTGATATTCTGTCACATACACTTAGTCCTAGGACCCTAGCTCCAAGAAGTAAGTCATTGATGCAACGTCGATAATGCTAGGACGATGATGGTGGTAATTGAAACTGTAACATCCAGTTTAACGACTGGACGAATACGCCAGTTTTATTAAAATTACCTGGATAACAGAGCTTTACACGGCTTTTTTTATAAATTATTTTCATGTTTTATATAAATGGAACTTAGCTGCTGATTATTAACCCTGAAGCTCGCTGGAGCTGTTGCCGAGATTCAGATACATACAAGAATTGCTCTTCTAAGGTATTACATAAACAATTTTTTTTTGTTTAAAAGACAACTGACGACGACGACAGATGACGACGATTGACGACCGGTTGGCGCAGAGGGAGTGTAAGCGACTGCTACGCCGAAGGTCGCGGGTTCGATTCCCGCTCAAGTCAAACATTTATGTGCATGAACATGGGTGTTTGTCTTGGTCTGGGTGTTTCTATATATAATATGTATGTATTTACAAAAAAAAGTATATATGTATGTTTATCCATTATCTAGTACCCATAGTACAAGCTTCTGCTTAGTTTGGGACTAGATGGTATTGTGTGAATGTGGAAGAATATTAACTCCCGCACTAGGAATAAATCCTGTGTCGCGGGGGACTTTACAAACATACAACCAACGGACACAATGAACACCCAGACTCGAAACAACAATTTATAAATCACACAAAGTGTTGTCTCGTGTGGGAATCGAACCTACAACACTAAGCGCAGTGTCAAGCGGCGAGGCGACCGCTTAGACCACTACGCTAACGGTGCAGACGAAATGATGCAAACAGTATCATATTCAAATTCAAACCGACCGTCAGAACACAAGAAAAAGCCACAAATGTTTGCCGATTAAGTAATATGCTCAACCATCTATACGCTAATAACATGATGTTATCCACTAAGCATGATAATTAAGGAAACATCTCTCAAATTGCTCCACAAACTCAAGATTTTAACATAAGATTGTTCCAGTTCACTTCGTAAAGATAATGATCTCTTTCTATCATCCCTCACAATGCTATGGAATATTCTCATACATATTTGCCCAATTGATTTTGAGATGGAGAGAAGTAGTTTGAAACGAAGAAATGCTACATATGCACAATTGAACAAATAAAAGTTTTTCTGAAGTCTCACTGTCAGCGAGGTATTGTTATGTTCTGCGAAACATTTTGCCATGACTTATAAAATATAACACAATAAAAAACTGTAGCGGCTGCTGACGCTGTAATATTATGTACAAGTGACTTTATTGTATAACGGCCGGTTTCAACATTCGACCCATCCATGGATTTTGAGATTCGAGATTCATGTTTGACATATTTTGTATGAAGCATAATGTAAAAAATGAATCTAAAATCTCAAAAAAATGGATAGATTGAATATAGAATGCCGCGGTAAGTAGAGCCTAGCACTTATAAGTTAGGCCTGAATTATGTAATCTATTTATCAACTGGTAGCAGTAAGTACATAATTATGAATTTCTGTATTATAAATTATTAAAAGTTCTTTAATCGTACACATAATTATCCGAGCCGATGCCGTGTGGTTGACGGCATAGAATACAAGTGTCACCACCCCCTATCTTCCCGTGGGTGTCGTAAGAGGCGACTAAGGGAAAACACGATGCAAATACTATCTTTGCATAGAGACGGAAAACTCGACATCAAACCCTATACGACTGCCTCGTTGGTCTCGCGGCATAAATGTGCGCGTGGGATCGGGAGGTCCCGGTTTCGATTCCTGGGCCGGGCAGTGTTATTGGGTTTTTCTGTCACGAAATTCTCAGTAGCAGCACGGAGTCTGGAAATGTGCCCGGTACGGCAATAGGCTCGCCCCCTATTACGTGGGACTAAAGTATATCTGGCGAAAAGTGGGTGTAGAAATACACCTCTGCCTACCCCTTCGGGGATAAAAGGCGTGACGATATGTATGTATGTGTATGTATAATTATCCGAAAAAATCCCTGCAGAATATGCATAGTAATTAGATTAAGAAATCGAGTGAAATGGACAAAATAAATAAAAAGAAAACTGAAATAAGGAGCCTATAAGTGAAGCTTAATCTAATCTAATCTAATACAAAAGCAATAAAAACAAATTTAGAAAGTGAAAATATTTACAAGGTTTAGGCGTCGTAGAATGCCTCCGCATCAATGTCATTGGGTAACGTGCCCAGAAGGCTGGCAGCATTGCCACGCTGGATGGTAATGCTGATTCTCTCAGCAAAGAATAAACCAGCCTTCTGGTCACGTGAGACGTCGATTAACCGTTTAGAAATATCCCGGAATAGAGAACGAGCGCTCGGACCCCATGAGCCTAGCGTTTCCACCCCAAACGGCTCAAACACGTAATTACTTACTAAATTACTGTATTTGCGCCGTTTGAGGGTTTCCGCAGTTGCAGCAGCAGCGCCAGCATGGCCTCCCGTGCTTGGAACGTGTGATGGCGCGAGGGTGTCTACGCAGGTTGCGTCCCACACCAAAGGCCTACCCATTTTCCAAGGCAACAATGACATACCATCAGGTCTCTTACCGTCGTCGCATACCAAACCATTTGGTTCAAGTACAGCTGGTACGCCAGACGCGACAAGAGCACGACGGATTATATCATTCAGATGCGCATGACGAGGAATTCTACCAGCGCTTCTGCTGCAAGATAGCCCATGGTGGCCGAGGCTATCGACGTCTTCTCCACAATGACATCGATGCGGAGAAACACACGGAGCACCTAAACGAAGACAAATGGCAATACGGAATGTCTCATCGTCCAACATGGTTCCAGTGTTGGACGATGGTAGTGCCTGAAGCCATAGACCGGATTCCCATTCTCCCACAGCCAGCAAGCGAGCACGCTCTGTAACATTTAAAGAAGTATCCAAAAGATTCTTTCTTACTATGTTACAAAGCGGCGCGTCCCACAGTCTTTGGGAGAATAGGTTGGTAGGCAAATCAGTGGTTGGACAAGCCATTTTCCAGGCGTTTATGGCTTCGGTTTTGCACAACACTTCTGAGTTAACTAGTGTAGGTGATAAAATTTTCCTAGTTAACTCTTCCGTGCTGTGAACCGAAGACAGAAACGCCGGTAAACTGACACTGGAAATTTTGCGAACGCCGAGCCCACCCAAACGTATGGGCAAAGACGCTTGTAGCCAGGCTCGATCGTCCAAGATTACGTCCACATTTAAAATTCTCTTTAAAGTAATTAGGATAATTTGGTCGATTTGTTCTAAAAGTGTTTTTTTTTTTCAAAGTTGGGAAGATCTTAAGGCATGTGTGAATTTTGGGACGAAAAGACAATAACGAATAATAGTATAGGCCGAATGAATATTAATTTTGAATAGGCGATCTGAAATTTCACAAAAAAATTGTATCTTTTCGTCTAAGAAAGAACCGAAAGATTCTTCAAATACTGGAGAACCTAGGAGGCGAAGAGAAGTCTTATCAATAATTTTGATGTTTGATGCCAAATGATTAAATTTTGATATTATCGAGTGTTTTTTTGTGGAGTCTGTTGTATTTATAAACAATTCACACTTACTAGAATTTAGTTCCAAGCCAATAGATGCGAATTTATTTATAATAAAAGCTAAATCTTGTAATACAATGTCTGCAGCGCCCCCTAGGGTCCCGTCATCTAAAAATCATGCATTAAATTTAGAATTTATTAGCCGAATAATGGGTTGTATAGCTAAACTAAAAATAACTGGTCCAAGAGGGTCACCTTGTTGGCATCCAACTGCAGATTCCAAAAGATTGTCCTGGTATAGTAATTTTGTGGGATACCTGTAACATTGCCAAAGAAATTTAAAAATTTTGGGGGTTTCTAATTTTGCTTGTGTCAACAAAGTGTCCCTATTCACTGAATTGAAGGCGTTTTTCAAGTCAACCTTCAAAATGACCTCTCCATCACCACTTCCAAGGTACGTGGAAAGGGCATGTATAGCAGCCTCACAACCCCCTTTGGAACCAAAACCTAGTTGTAGGGGTTGGAATTTTTCTGATAGCTCCCTGCTGTAAAATTTACAGCATATCTTGGCTGCTATACGCCGATATGTGCAACCCACGGCAATGGGACGAATGCCACCATCTCTCTTGTTAAGGGCACATAGATTCGCCCCATACAAGATGTCAATGATGGTATCGTCCACATTACCGGAGAGCATCATATTTACTAGGGCAGTCAACTCCTTCAGAAGTGTATCGCCAGCCACCCCAGCACTTGCACACACAAGATCTTTTAGATGCTGGGGTGTCAAGGCATCGAGGCCACCTGCCGAGCCACTCCGGAAGGAGCAAACTGCTGCTAACACGTCCTTGGCCGTGGTGATCAGATGTTCTGATTCACTGTCGGGAGCTTCAGGAAAGGAGAGATCATTAATGGGCGCTGGATGCTTGCTCTTCAGACCCGCAAGCGTCTCTGGAGAGCAAGGCGCCACCACATCACTACTGAATAATAGTCTAGATGCGCCCCGTATTTCACCATCCCTTAATTTGGATTCTACATATTGATACAGCGATTTATGCTTGTATGGCGTGAATTTAGGGTCTAAAGTGTTGGCCGAAATTTGACAATTATACTTAATTTGGGATGTTAATGAATTTTGGGCTGCCTGATTTTTATCAACATGTAAAATCCTATAAGGGAATGTTAATAATTGCTCCCAGGCCGTTGTTGAGTTCTCCCTTACGACAAGACCTATGCATTCAGCCAATTTTTTTGACACTGATGGTCTTGCCCCACGGGGAACTCTTTTAATAATCGGAACCGAATGTTTTAATTTAGATAAAATTTGCCAAAAAGGAATTTGGTGTGTGTCTCCTGATCCAGATTGTGAAGATATTGATGGGCCTGGAAGTACATTTTGGGATTTATGTACTTTACCAAAATGCACTTTCAAGCCCCGCTTACCTTTAAAAAAACGGTCCTGGGAACAATCCGGACAACGCACCAGACCAGTCAATGGTGTGGCAGGTTGACTGGCACTCACGTCCGTATTGCCATATCGGTCTTGCATGCAATTTATTGCAAAAAATAATTACAAAACAAATACACAATAAAACATATTTACAATACAGACTGATACTAATAAACTGTCAACGTCATTCCACTTGCGCATGCTTGGTAATAGTTATAAACATTTTATATGTAGACAATTAATTGTTGTTTATATATTTGATCCACAGATTGTATCGGAAGTTGTATGCTGGCATCCAGACTTTTTTGGTGCAGTGGCACCGTCCTGTTTGCAGTTTCCTTGTATCGAGCTCTTGTGCTTCTCATATACGGCCGTGAAGAGTAAGAGTTAATTTACTCGTGCTATTCTGGGACTTATGACTTGCAAACGGCTTTATAATAATTTGACTCGGAATGTGGCGATTTTTATTTCACGTGACAGTTAGCTTCTGGAATGGTAATATTTATGCTGGAATTGGAATTTGTTGTAAACTGAGTAACATTATTTTAAAATATTTACTATTGTTTATTTTCCAGTGCTATTGTAATTATATAGGGTTTAAACTATTATTTATATAAATTATTTTATTTTCTCGGTTTTTATGAGCTGTCAGACGTACGTTCCGTTCTTTCGTTAAACACCTTATATTATATGGTTTTTATGGCTTTTGTATTAGATTAGATTAAGCTTCACTTATAGGCTACTTATAAATTATGTAACTATAAAATAAGGATCTATTAATGAGATAAAGATAAAATATACATATTTATGACACATTCAACAACAAGAGTGTAGAATGGAAATGGATGTTACAAAACCACCATATCAGAGTATCAGACAGTACATAATGAGCTATCAACACATTAAAGTGCCCTCGGGGAGTAAGTTTTAAACAACAGATAAGAATAATTGTTACTAGTCGACCAAGCCAACTAGACGAATGTCAACGTGACAAAATTCAACATAATTCAACAATTATAATCCAGAAATTATTTATCGTAACGTGCGAACGCGGCGTGTGAACGTACAATGCGCCTGCAATCGGTACTAGGAATTTCTGGATTATAATTATTGAATTATGTTGAATTTTGTCACGTTGACATTCGTCTAGTTGGCTTGGTCGACTAGTAGGTATGCGTTGAGGTTAAAAGTAACGGGACATCACTTTTTTAAGAAAGGGGAATATCATAATATAATATTACAGCCGCAGTAGCGATAGTCTAGTGCAGAAACTGGCAAACTGTTACGCAGAGGGTCTCAGATCCAAATCAACGGCACTCGTGATTTACGAAGTGACAAAATTGTTAATTACCGTTTGCTTAACGGTAAAGGAAAACATCGCGACGAAAACTGCATGTTTGAGAGTTTATCAGGATGTTCTCGAAAGACATGTGAAGTCCACCAACCTGGCCATCGTGGTAGACTATGGCCTTAACCTTGACATCAGCGATAAGAGACTCGTGAACAGCAGTGAGACAGCATATATGTAATATTGTACAAATAGTGTCTCTCCGTGTGGTGGCAGATTAAGAATACGGATTGTCACCACCCCATAACATCCCATAGGTGACGTAAGAGCCGATAGAGGGAGCATATTATGCAGAGAACATCACTGTAAGAGAAGGAAAACTTGATACAAACCCTATACCAACCCGTTTGGCCAGCGTGGTATAGTAGGCCAATTCCTCCTTTGAAAGGAGAGGCCTAGTCTAGCAGTGGACTGTTAAAAGCTGATGATGATGAGTGTATTTAAACCGCGTGCCTTTCCAAAATACCTGTGAACCCCGTTGTTTTGAAATTTAACCAATAATTATCAATGAAACGTTGTTCATATAGATAGGACTAGATAAGTGATGCCCACGAATACACTCGCATTATGGCTACTGCTCCGCTCCCTTGGCTCATAGTCTGATGTTATATATATGGGTAGTAGATAGATAGATAGATAGAAGTATTCTTTATTGCACACCAAATTAAAGTACAGTTTATATAGTGACTTAAAGCTAAGTTTCATGAACAAACGGCGGCCTTATCGCCAGGGGCGATCTCTGTCAGGCTACCTTGGGATGGACAGGAATGATTAAAGCATTATTGTGGGCATGGTGTAGCTTTAAAGTGAAATAATTATCAATAAGATTATCCTAAATAAGATACACATATATACATTAATAAATATACCTTTTACTTACATACATAAAATACATACATAATTTATACAAATACAATTAAATATATATCAATATACTAAATAATATAGATACAGTTTATACAAGTGATTAAATCAGACGATAATTAAGTTGATATATTTGTCAATCCTTGAAATAGTGCTTCTTTACCAAGTCTTTGAAAATATTTATTGTGCTAGCTCTTCGAATCTCCACTGGTAAAGCATTCCACAGTCGCACAGCCTGAACAGTAAAAGATTTGTCGAAGTAATTTGTGGAATGCTTCGGCATCTCCAGCGTTAGATCCTCAGACGACCTCAAGGACTTTACATGTGTGTCATCGAGGAACTTAAAGCGTTCTTTGAGATAAGAGGGAGAATTGGGATTAAAAAGTACATTATATAACAATGTAAGAATGTGAGTATTCCTGCGAAGACGAATTGGCAGCCACTTGAGTTTGTTGCGAAAATCTTAAACGTGATCATATTTGCGCAATTCAAATATAAATCGTATGCAAAAGTTTTGGAGACGCTCAAGTTTATCTAGCTGCTCTTCAGTGGGGTCAAGATAGCTGACGTCCGCGTAGTCAATTATAGGCAGAAGCAGAGCTTGAGCAAGCGCAATATTAGTGGCAGTTGGAAGGAAGTTGCGTAATCTACGCAACGATCCTGCTGATGCAAATAGTTTGCGACTCGTTTCTAGGATTTGAGATCGCCATGACATAGTATCATAAAAGTAAATACCTAGATGCCTTACGGTTTTGCTGAACGGAAGATCCTTTCCGTTAAAACTAATGCGTGGCAGTTCGGACCAACAAATTTTCGAGACGAGTTTGGGGCTGCCGACAACAATCAATTGTGTTTTGTCAGAATTTACCTTAAGTCCATATTTCGTGGTCCACTCACAGATACGCGACAGGTCCGAGCTAATGGTAGTACAGGCTTCTGCTAGCTTATTTAACGGAGCCTGCGTGTAAATTTGCAAATCATCTGCGTACAGGTGGTAGGATGAAAGTAATTGGTTTGAGATAGAATTAATAAATATTGCGAAGAGTAAAGGAGATAGCACGCCACCCTGTGGCACACCGGCATTTGTGTTAGACCAAGTGGAATAAGTGTCTTCGATGCGTATACGTTGCCGGCGACCAAACAGGTAACTGTGAAACCAGTCAATTGCCGTTGGAGATACGTTAAGAGAGCGTAATATGCCAAGTATAATGTGAAAATCTACGTTGTTAAGCGCATTACTAAAATCAAGTAGGGTCAAAACCGACAGATTGCCACTAGCCATACCCAGCCTAATGTCATCTGTTACACAAACCAATGCAGTGGCAGTACTGTGCCCGGGGCGGAAACCAGATTGATTGGGATTTAGGAGCGCATGTTTATGTAGGAAGGAGCTAAGTTGAGAGTGAACAAGACGTTCAAGGACTTTTGATAGGAAAGGTAGTATGGAAATGGGTCGATAATCGGAGAAGGAGCAGGGTTTGGACTTCTTAGGTAAAGGAATTATTAGTGCATCTTTCCAACTTGATGGAAAGACACCACGGGCTATGGAATGGTTAAGGATGTGACATAGGACTGGAAGAATTTCATCTAGGATGGGAAGGATCATTTTGCGGCTGACACAATCGTTGCCGACTGCATTGGACGTCACTGCCAGTATGCTCTTCTTAACGTCACAAGCGGAAAATTGATTGAAGATAAAGGGAGAATAATTTGGGGTTGGCAAAGATGAAAGATATTCTAAAGTGGTTCTTTTTGTAATTCCATCAAATTTGGACGAAGTAATGAAATGAGTATTAAGAGAATCGAGGTTAATATTGTTTGGAATTGTTTGTTGCCGTGCCTTACCAACTCCCAAGGATTTAAGAAATTGCCAGACCTTTGCTGGATTTCCGTCTTCAACTGATGTTTGAATATGTTGGCGTTGCGCTTTCCTACACACCTTGTTACAGTGATTCCTGATAGCCACGTATTTTTGTTGATTGAAAGCGCTAGGTTTATGCTTCAATTTTGCTTTAGCGGCGGATTTCTTTGCCATAATGTTTTTTATATCTGCTGTTAGCCATGGTGCTGGTAAGTGTTTTATTTTAACGGCGCGAATAGGCGCGTGCACGTCATATAAATTAATCAGATTTGATACTAGTATCTGAACTTTGGATTCAATACACTCTGAAGTATATAAAGACTCCCAGTCTATATTGACAGCATCCTTACGAAGTCTGTCATGATCCATGCCACTAAAATTGCGCTGCAAGACAACCTTAGGCTTTGTTTTGGGTGGGCGTATTTTATACGAGACAAAGACTAGGTCGTGATAAGAGAACGCATCTGCCGTACATTGACCATGCTTGTAAACAAAACTAGGAGAAGACACCAAAATAAGGTCAAGAAGAGAAGGAGTGCAGTTGGGAAAGTGGTGAGTTGCATTCAGTGTTAAAATTGATAAATTACAAGACTCCGTAGCTTGTCGAAAAGACGCAGCCCTTGAATCTTGCTTGAGGAGGCAAGTATTGAAGTCACCCATTATAATAGTATGACTATATAAAGGTGTGAGCTTTTCTAGGATCTGCTCAAATGAAGAAAAATAGTTCACACGGTTAGAAGGTGAGTAGTATACGCCTAATAGAACTTTAATATGGTGAAGTTCAAGTTCCAAAAAGAGATGCTCGCCTACATTCGACTGTGGAGGCTGTGGAGACATAGTGACTATGTGATAGGGAAGTTGTTGACGCAAGTATATGGCAACACCGCCTCCACTGCCGAAAGTGCGGTCATTCCTAATTAGGTTGAACCCTGGAAGAGAGTAAGATGCTGAGGGGAGACATGGTTTTAGCCATGATTCCGAAACAAGGACAGCATGTATGTTTTGGCAGTCTAAGTTAGCCAGCATATCAGGAAAATGGGCCGGAATACTTTGCGCATTTATATGGACTACATTTAAGAGCTTGGGTACATCTGAGAATTGTGACTGGAGAATGTCTCCCAGAGAAGGAACACTTTTAAAGCTGTCGTCTGAACTTGTTGCAGAAACAAAGGTGTCATCATGGTTGACTGAGTCTGTATCTGACATTTAATAAATATAATAATATAAATACATATAATAATATATAGAAGTATATATATAACAAAAAAAATATATATATAATAATAACGAAATAAATTGATATTCTAAAACCAGATATATTAATAATTCTCACGTAAAGCTTTGCATCTTGTTCACCCGCCAGTTGCGCGTTAGAGTAATAAAAATAGATATTTTAAACTAACAAATATGTATACAAATGTAAAAAAAAGAGAAAAGGCACCTTCACTACAGTGAATTAGGTACATAGAAAAATTATATTATAATAATATGATATAAGTGAGTGTCTCAAAAACCAAGTATTCAATAATATGTAGTGCGAAACGAAACGTTAATAATATAAGTTATGACATTAGTGACAGCAGCGACATAGATAACAGCAGTGTTTTGTTTGTTGATATGCGGTATACTATAAAAAAATATTATTTTTTTATTACGGAATTTATACTTCAGATTGCAACACAAAAAAAAACTGCGATATTCATTACATGTTTGGTATCAAAAGAAAGGTATTGGTGAGCACATTACAAAAATGTACAGAAATATATTATACTGTTTGAGTCAAAATGTAAGTTTAAAACACGGTGGTACTTAAAATTCACGCTGTTCAGACGAGTTACCTTACCTGATTTTGTTTCTTTCTTCCTTTAAATATGACAATTTAAATATTGCACGGTTAGTTTACGAGTATATCAAGATACGGAAAAGGAATTAAAAAAAATTCTTTAAAAACTATAACCCGACTATATAAAAAAGAGGGTCTAATAGAACATCATCATCATCATCATCAACAGCCCTTTATACTGTCCCACTGCTGGGCACGGGCCTCTTCCCATTATGAGAAGGGTAAGGCCATAGCCCACCACGCTGGCTAAGTGCGGGTTGGCAGACTTCACATGTCTTTCGAGAACATTATGGAGAACTCTCAGACATGCAGGCTTCCTCACGATGTTTTCCTTCACCGTTTAGCAAGCGATAATTAAAAATTTTATACGCACATAACTCCGAAAAGTCATCGGTGCGCGCCATGGATTCGAACCCGGACCCTCTGCGTAGCAGCACAGAATAGATAGTTCTTACGAACAGAAGCACCACTTCGCAAACCAATTTAAAGAAATGGCGACTCTTGCTACTAAGCAAGAAAGTGCAATTCAGCTCGCATGAGCATTCAGTACCTAACGCGATATTGACCTAACTGTTCCCGCTCTTTTCTAACACATAACGCTGTTGCTGTCTGGCGCGGAGCGGTGCGCTAGGGTTGTCGACTTGCCGCTGCTACTATAATATTTATTCATCGTCTATCAACCTACTTGACCACGTACCTAATAATAAATATTTATACTATAAGTATCATATCGAACGAAAACCACAAAAGTTCTGGTGGTTTACATTTTCACTATACTAATTCTTAGTTATTTCCTAAACGCGTAGACCGATTTACATGACTCAAACAGATAAAATGGTTTTTGAACTAGACCTTTAATTTGACACCATAACCGTTGAGATATCTCAACAAATAAAAAGTACAATTTTCAAGTTGCTCTAGTAAAATAAATAAAATCAAAATTTCAAGTTGCTTCTGACACACATCCGTTAAATGAGCAATACTTCGCACCAGACTTGTGATGTGAACATTTTTGTTGTTCACTATTAAAATTCACGTTATTAGCTAGCCCTGCGCGCGAGCGGTGACGACGCGGCGTGGAAGCCGCGCCAAAGTGTAGGCACTTATCGCTGTAGGTACGACCGAGTGAAGGAGGCCTGGTAGCAGTCTGTCGGTCTCTCCACTAGGCTATCGCTGCTGTTCTTATTTTATCTAAAATAACGAAACAAGAAGATAGGTCATTCAGTTATTAATATAAATCCAGAAAAGTATAAAAATAATTTTATTTGGCAAACCGTCCCATAGTATTACAATGTTCATAAAACAATTAAACTATAATTATAAAATCAACATGGTTATCCATTAAAAAACAATATTAAATTAGACATACACACTATTTATTTATCAATATACAGATTGCATTCAGATCTAAGCATGAAAATTGTGTAGAATACAGTGGATATAATATTGTTTGGGCTGTTTATTAACCTTAATCGACTCCAGCCGAGGAATGCAACTGGTCGGTGATCTATGCTGCCGTTTACGACATGAAGATCGTATAAGTACAGAAATGCTCAAGTTAGAGCCGTGGTCGCACCTATTGTATACTAGTGTACGTGAGGTTAACTATCATGATTGTTGAATGTAGGTAAGTGTTCCTGGCATCCCCATTAGATAAACAAGGTGCGACTACGGCTCTACCTTGAGCATTTCTTTACTTATACTTTTCTGGGTTTATATCTGAATGAACTACTTTCTTGTTTCGTTCTTTTTAGATCCCCTTTTTATGTAGTCGGGTAATAGTTTTTAAACTTATTTTTTGTACTTTTTTTTAATGTAAGTACTGGAATTCTAGTTAACTTATATCCAGCTTTAAAATACAACGGGTTGGTGATCTGGGCTGCTGCTTCCGGCATGGAGAATCAGCTAATATTTTATAAAAATACATAAAACGTACTGATTAAAAACGCATAATATTTATGAAATTTAATATAAGGAGACTATGAAATACACATTGTTTACTTACTATATCAGTAACATCATATAAACAACTATTCTCAATTGTACATATATTATAATTATTTAAAGAGTACATTTCTAAGCGTCTCTGGATATATGGATAACCGTGCAGAAGTGCGTCTGTATACAAAACATCGGTAAGTACTGTAATGCAACGAACACAAAGATAAAGTGACCTATCCTGTACAAAGATACCCGGTAGAAAAACACTTGAATTTATTTTTATCTCACGTGTACGTATTGTTTTTATTTACTTGTGCTGGCGTCGTGTGTCTTTATTTCTTTTTTATACCAGCTTGTTTAATTGTATTCCGAAAAAAATTTTTTATTTTCTCCACCGCAGTACTTTTTTACTCATCACTTGCTCCGTGCCACAGAGAGCGTCGCCGCGTCAGTTCCGCTGTCATGAAGATCTTTGACAGCCGTTGTAGTGAGGCAGTCATTCAGTATCCTTTAATCAATAAATTAGTCAATAAACTGAACTGGTGTCTTGGAAGAAACTATTCATTTGGTTTGCGGAGGTCAGACGCCAATAGCTCTGTGGTAAAGCAACCTAATATTATTTTATATCAAATCTGGATGGCTGGAAAGTGGAGCCAGGCTCTCAAAGACTACTGCGCCGTATTATATTATTAACGATCGTATACAAAAACACTCTCTGCAATCTAGATTCAATTCCAACCATTTTTTGCGCTTCTAGAGAGATATGTGCAACGAAAATTAAACTAGTAGTTTTATCTTATGAGCTTACTTAAGCGAAGCACCTCGTAATTCTGAGTGGGCCTCGTATAAAATAAGCAAGTGCTTTAGTGAAGCTGGTGTTTCGCTGTTTCGAGTGCCGCTGTCATTAGATGGTGATAACTTGAATGCTAGTGTGACGTCGTACCCAGGCGCTCGCGAGCCTCGCTACGAGTGACGCACAGCAGTGGGGAGCCCCGCTCGCCCCCTCCCGCTCGCCGGCCTTATATATACCGGGGACACACGTGGTTTGGCCTTTTTTGCTCCGGGACAACACGACCAAAGCTGAGTACCCCATCTGAAGACCTGTGAAGTGCCAACCTACCACCACGCCCTGGATAATTGTCTCGTCGGCTAATCTCAAGTGTCAGTTTTTTTGTGTAATTAAAGCCATTGTGTAACTGGAATATAACGCGAGTTTAAACTTTCCTGGTGATATTTTTTATTTGTTTCCCGTAAGACAACCTAATTATCTCTCTTTAATTGCTCGGCGAGTGATCGATCCCGGCTACCCCGTGGAAATCAATCACTCGTGCGACATTGGCGCCCAATAGAATTTTTAAATATATTTTTAAAACGTAAGTTGGCACTTTACAGGTGAGTGAAATAATTTCTTTTTCTCTTGTATATTTTTCTCCTGTGTATGCATATATTCTGGTGTGGTGAATTGCGTACAGGTACAGTTTCTATCTGTTTTGGTTGGCCATAAGCAATATAACTGTGTAAATAACATAACGGTGATTTAATTAACGTCGGTCTAAAATCACGTTCCACCGCGGGCAGCGTGTCGAGCCGCCAACCGGTTCTAACCGCTTAGCCGTTGAACTAACGTGCCTCGTGTTCGCGAAAAAAATATTGTGATTCAACCTTTGAGTGACCTTTAAGAATTTTTTTTTAATCCTTTACCAATCATCACACCATTGTATAATTTAGTGTATTTCAGCTTTTTTTAGCACGGTATTCGATTTTCTGGCGATATTTAATTTTTTTTCTAGTACCGGCGTAAATACTTAGATTTTCTATTATTGTTTTGTAATAATGGCTTACATTATAAATTTCTCATTATTAACTAAAGCGGAATTAGAATATGAGACCACAATACGCGGCGTTTCAAAGCCTGACGATCCCCGCAAACAAATCGCTAAACTTTCAGTTAAAATTCCCTCGGAGGATATATTATCTTCACCCTTCCCACCAGAGGAGGATGTGGCTGAAGTGGAAAAGTCGTTATTAAGATCAAATTAACATTTATCTATGTTGGAAACAAACTATACTTCCGAGCTTCAACAGAAGGTCGAAACCGTGCTACACCATTGTTTTCATCGACTGAATAGGGTGGATACCGGCAGTCTTGATATTTAAAAAATTGAGTCTGTGTGGAATAAATTTAATGACTTATATGCGAAATTACAATTAATCACGAGCCGTAGTTCGCGGTCGGATTGCTCAGTGGCAGAGGGAAACACTTCCTATAACTACGACCGTAAGCTTTTTTCGGAATTAGGTAAATTCAAATTTAACGGTAAATCATGTGTAAGATCTTTTATTGAAAAAATTGATGAATTTATGTCCTGTAGATCTATTCCACACGACAAGATGTTGTCTTTCGCTTTTGAAATATTTTCGGGTGACGCATTAGTTTGGTATCGTTCTGTTAAAAATAATGTAAAGACTTGGTTAGAACTTTGCGAACTTTTGAAACGAGATTTTAGTCCGCATAACTACGATTATCGGCTTATGACGGAGATTCGTCAGCGCTCACAGGGCGAGAACGAATCAATAACTATTTACGTGGCAAAAATGCACGGTCTGTTTTCGCGACTTAGTTCTCCTATGGCTGATTCGGAGAAGCTAGAATTTTTACTAAATAATATTAGACCTTGTTACACTAATTGTATGCTCACTGCAAAGGTTGTTGATGTTGATAGTCTGGTCGAAGTTTGTCGTCTTTTCGAAAATTACCAAAGTCGCAGTAAGCAATTTTCTGAACCCCCTAAAGTTTCAAAGAATACTGTAGCACCCGATCTAGCGTATAATTATCCATTTTCTAATTTTTCTTCAAACAAAAATGTTTACAATCATAATCACTCCAATAAATATAACTCTGTCGCCGATACATCGAGATACAAGTCTGTACCACAAGTCAACGCCGTATCGAGTACTTCTAATATAAATAAAACTTTTTGCGTGCGTTGTAGATGCAATTCGCACTCATTACGTAATTGCCGTCAGCCACACTACCTACTCTGTTTTAAGTGCGGCACAAAGGGTTACAAGGTGTCAGACTGCCCCAATTGTAAATCTAAGTCGACCCCTACAGTTTCAAAAAACTAGTTAACAAGGATTGTGGAAAATCAAATTATACAACTAATTGTAATAAAACAGAGTGGAATAATTGGTTGGACTTTTTAAAAAAATTCTTTAATAGCTATCATATTTTCTCAATCCGTAATTCTAAAGTAGAATATTTACCTTACGTTACTCTAAAATTAAACGGAATACCTACCACTGGTCTTTTAGATTCTGGATCTTGCGTTACAATTTTAGGTAATAATTTGCATAACTTATTTTTGTAAGACAATGTTTTGGATAAATCGAAACCTTTAAGGTTAATAACAGCAGGCGGCGAACGATTTGAGTCTTTGGGATCGGTGTTTCTACCCTTTGAGTTTCAGGATAAATTGATTAACTTAGAAGTTCATGTTGTACCTGGGATTCAAAATTCCCTTATCCTTGGCATGGATTTTTGGCGAAGCTTCGGCCTATTTCCTAACAAATTAGAGTCTGTTTTGATTGTGAACAAGTCTGACGCTCAAGTAATGGAGTTGCAGGCAGTTCCCCCTACACATCTTGTTTCTTACGATCATCTTACAGTCGACCAGAGAGCTACCGCTGACAACATTATTTCTAAATTTACCGATATTTCATACGAGAAGCGGGGTCTCGGTTGCACAAATATTATTTCTCATTCAATTGATACAGGTGATTGCCCCCCTATTCGGCAAAGATTTTATCGCATGTCTCCCGATAAACAAAGAATTTTAATAAAGCATCTTGACGACATGCTCTCAGAGGATGTTGTTGAACGATCCGAAAGCCCGTGGTCAAACCCGGTCATTTTGACCCCAAAGAAGAATGGTGAACTGCGTTTCTGTTTGGACAGTCGTAAATTAAATTCCGTTCCAAAAAAAGATGCTTATAGCTTGCCTTATATTTCGGAAATTTTAGATAATCTGAGAGATGCTAAATACTTGTCTAGTTTAGACCTGTCTAAATCTTTTTGGCAAACATTAATTAAAGAAGAGGACCGTTGCAAAACAGCCTTTTATATTCCCACGCGTGGCACATTTCAATTCAAAAGAATGCCCTTCGGTCTTACGAATGCGCCAGCTACTCAACAACGATTAGTTGATATTTTATTTTATGGTCCAGAATTTGAAAATAAGGTTTTCTGTTTTATCGATGACATAATCTGTATCACGTCCAGCTTCAACGAGCATATTACTCTTTTATTACGCATTCTTGATAAACTAAAAAGCGTTAATTTAACAATTAATCTCGAAAAATGACAATTTTTTAGAGATAAACTAAAATATTTAGGCTATGTTGTCGACTCTAGTAGATTGCATCCCGATCCGGATAAAGTAAATTCAATGAAAAATTATCCCACTCTTTCTAATAGAAAAGAAATACGTCGATTTTTAGGCGCAGCCTCGTGGTACAGGCGTTTTATACCGAATTTTAGCTCTATTGCTGCACCCTTAAATAAGTTAACATCTCAAAGTAAAAACGCACCTCCATTCTGCTGGACGACAGTGGCTAATGAGGCATTTAATAACCTAAAGAATTGTTTGATTTCCTCCTCGGTGTTGGCTTGTCCTGACTACTCGCAACCGTTTGAAATACACTCAGATGCTAGCGATTTTGGTCTTAGCGCGATCCTCTGTCAAAGGTTAAATGGTGAGGAAAGAGTCATAGCGTACTATAGCAAATCACTCACTAAGCAAGAAAAAAATTACAGTGCCACAGAGCGCGAGGCCCTGGCTGTTCTATCTGCTATAGAACACTGGCGTTGTTATATTGAAAATGGTAAAAAGTTTATTGCTTACACTGATCACGCTGCTTTGAAATGGTTCTTGACCTTAAATAACCCTACTGGCCGGTTAGCCAGATGGGGAGTTCGCTTATCTTCCTATAATTTCGAAATACGTCATCGTCGGGGTTCCGATAACGTTTTACCTGATTTTCTGTCTCGCTCTTTACCCGTTTCTGCTATTGCTAACGATATAAATATAGATATTAATTCTAATCAGAATTTACCAGTTTCTACTAATGACCCTTGGTATTTAAATATATATAAAGGCTGTTTAAGTTCTCCGACTTCCTTTGTTAACTATCAAGTAATAAACAATAAATTGTATTGTTTTAAAAAAACATTAAACCCTCTCACTAGAGAATTTCAATGGAAAGAGGTTATTCCGTCTAACCAAAGAATTGACATTCTAAGGGAGAATCATTCTTCGCCCACTGCTGGACATCTGGGTATTTTTAAGACATACAAACGTCTCGCACTTAATTACTTTTGGCCTGGTATGTACTCCGATGTTGTCAAGTTCGTCAGTTCATGTGAACCTTGTATCACCCATAAACACCAACATCACCCAAATTTAGGTCTAATGGGAAAACCCAAATCATGTCAAAAGCTCTTTCAGACGATTAGTATTGATTTGATTGGTCCATTGCCTCCCAGCAGAAAACAAAACACTTTTATATTTGTGGTCAGTTGTTGTTTCTCTAAATATTGTTTGCTTTTCCCCATTAAACGGGCAACTGCAGAAGTGATAACAAAAATTCTCGAGGAAAATGTATTTTTGGTGCATGGAATTCCATCTACTATTGTTTTGGATAACGGTAAATAATTTATTAGCGCAACCTTTAAAAGTATGTTGTCAAAATATAAAATTCCAAATTTGCATTTTACACCGTTGTATACTCCCCACGTTAACTCAGTTGAACGTTACAACAAAACCATTATGACAGCTATTTCAACTTTCATAGAATCTGATCATCGAATCTGGGACACTTTAATCACTAAGGTTCAATTCGCCCTTAACTGCGCAGTTAGTGAGGTTACTGGTTATTCTCCTAATTTCCTTGTTTTTGGTAGGGAGGTCATAACATGTGGTTCTCAGTATATTGACAAGGAATTTAATTCCAATATGGTGCTTGAACCACGGGACGGCTATGCCGAAACTTTAGGCTACTTATCCTCTATTTTCGAGAAGGTACATTCAGCTCTGTTGTCGGCCCACCAACGAAATTGTTCATCTTATAATCTTCGCCGTAAACCGGCAGAATTCAATGTCGGTGATATACTTTGGCGCAGAACGTTTCTACTTAGTGACAAGGATAAATACTTTAGCAAGAAATTGGCGCCTAAATTTATTAAATGTAAGATTGCCTCAAAAAAGTCACCTCTAGTATACAAAATTAACGACATGGCCGGAAAACCTTTAGGCGAATGGCACATCAAGGATTTAAAGTTGATTAATTACAAAGAATAATAAATGTATAAAAACAACAATGTAAGACGCATATCTATGCGGAGTTATAATTGCCCGCATAATTATTTGTGAAGGCCAACAATGGTTCTTTTGTTTTCGAGTCGAAGCTCACAAGATAATGCATTGTGTTGTGTTAATGATTTATGTAAACATGCTAACATAAAATGAATAAATGTTTCAGTTATAAATTGTAATAAAGTTTATTACATGTAATATTGTTACAAAGAATCTGTTGTTTATCTAACTATCAGTTATGGCTCAGTGGTTAAAAAGTTGTTGTCGGATCGGTCTGTGGTTCGATTCTCGCATGTGTATTTTCTTTCCACAAATCTAACTGTTGAAATGCATCTTGATTGGCGTATTGTTTTTCGCCGTGCCTTGTTCTGAAGTTCTGTTGTTATTCTTAATTCTGTATAAATTCCATAATCAAATTGATATTATAGGTACTTTATAAACATTCAGGGTGATTAAAAGTGCGTCGCGAGCTCGGAACAGTCGAATAGTACCTACCATTTAGATCGTACCTACCTAGTTGTCGTTATGACGCACGCGCGTTCACTCAGCGACGCGCCGATAAATAAATGCCTAACTAATGATTCACCATTGTTTGCATTCAAAAGGTGTTTACTGGTCGTGTTGTAGTTATTAATTGGAGCAAAATATTTATTAATTTCTTTCCTTTGACATTGAGCGGTCCGGTCGTGTCTGCGGCTTATATTATTTTTGTTCATCGTTACGAAAAATCTGTTGTTACACCTAACTATATTCAAAAAGTTTACTTATCTAGTGGCAAAGGCCGAACCCAAGATTTTTAAGTCGTAGGGCTAGATCAAGTTTCTTATATCTACAAATCATTATTACCTAATAATTATCCTAAGTGCTTCTCCATAGATTGTTATCTTTAATATTAAGCTATTACACTGGCCTTGGCATTTACATGTAGGTATGTGTGATGAATTATGAATGATAAATGTTTATGTTCAAATTCAGACTGCCGTTGTACGCATGAAGAATGCAAGCGTGGGTCATTATTATTTAGGTATCCTAATTAGCGTATAGGGTTGTCACTTGTTCAAGGTACTCATGCCCTTGTTTTCTCTAATTTCAGGGAGTATCTTCAGGGCTGCTACGCCCGTTGGGCTAGGGAATTTTCCTTGGGGGTGTGACGTCGTGCCTCGGCGCTCGCGAGCCTCGCTACGAGTGACGCACAGCAGTGGGGAGCCCCGCTCGCCCCCTCCCGCTCGCCGGCCTTATATATACCGGGGACACACGTGGTTTGGCCTTTTTTGCTCCGGGACAACACGACCAAAGCTGAGTACCCCATCTGAAGACCTGTGAAGTGCCAACCTACCACCTAGCCCTGGATAATTGTCTCGTCGGCTAATCTCAAGTGTCAGTTTTTTTGTGTAATTAAAGCCATTGTGTAACTGGAATATAACGCGAGTTTAAACTTTCCTGGTGATATTTTTTATTTGTTTCCCGTAAGACAACCTAATTATCTCTCTTTAATTGCTCGGCGAGTGATCGATTCCGGCTACCCCGTGGAAATCAATCACTCGTGCGACACTAGGTAGCGTGTTTTTCTAGTAAAGTTTAAGAAAGTCTCCGTTGCTCTGTGAATGAGTTACGGCTGCATTTCGCTGAATGGTTATTAAGTATACGTGTATTGGCTACACATTTTTGTCCTATATCATAGAGGGTATGATTCATTTTGGGTATAACTGGCCATCATTATTCAGACTCCTTTTGATCTATGGGCCTTTTGAAAGTTGTTATGTATATATGGGTGAAGCCTTTCATAATTATGTATTATTCCAGTATACAAATACATCCTGTCCTGCAAATCAAAATTGGTGTCATATTAGCTGCAGCGCCAAGGATCCAGTGGTCAAGCGGTTGCGGTGGAGCTAGGAGGCGAAATCAGGTAAAGATTTAATTTAATTAAGATATTAATATTAAAGTTTTCATGGTCATTATGGTACAAATATATACAAAATTATATTAAAAGCAATGCATAAAATAAAGCAAAGGGTATTAAAACGGAACTGCATTAAACAAAATTTATAGCAGCTCGCAATTATTGGATATTGAAAGCTAAGTAAGGACCAATTATTCCTTAAATACATAAAGTGCAGTATTGCTGAGACCGGTTTATACACACATAACAACTCTTGTACCTTGTCCGTATAATCAGCCGTATTCATCACTACAGTGGCGATTCCCTTGTCGGCCTTAAGCACTAAAATATCCTGGTTGTCCCGAATCCTTTTCAGTGCTTGACGCTCTTCCATAGTGACATTGCTAGTGGGTATTTTCGACTTCCGTAATATCACCGCGACGTCCTGTCGTAGGGAATCCGCATCACCGGGCGGTACTTTATTACGGGTAATCGTCTCCTCAACACTGCTGATTATATTTTCGTACGGTATTCGCTTAGGTGTTAATGCGAAGTTTAAACCTTTGGCCACGATGTTAATAGCAGATTCATCTAAACTCGCGTTGGATATATTAATTACGGTGTTACTGGTTTGTACCAATTCCGTAGATAACGTTTTATTCGCATACCGTCGGTTTAATAACTTCGAGAACTTTCGCTCGTGAGTAGCACTACATAGTTCGAATGTCCGACTTGCTTGTCTATGTTCTACTGCTCTACCGCTGATGTTGATGTTCTACCGCTACAAACCCCAGGTGTCTATAAAATCAACTGCAGCTGCGGAAGCTCTTACATAGGGCAAACGAAGCGGACTATCGCTGAACGTATAAAGGAGCACATCGCAGCTGTAAAGAACCGTCAAACGAACAAATCGGCGATTGCTGAACATTTACTTCAATCGGGCACCAATCACTGGATTGAATTTCATCGTCCCCAAGTCCTCTCCACGGAACGCCACTATTACCCAAGAGTTGTGCGTGAAGCGATTGAAATCAGAAAACATAAAAATTTCAATCGGGAAGAGGGCTTCAAATTGTCATCGGCGTGGAATCCTGTGATTCGGCTAACAACACCCCACTTTAATGCGCAGTCGGCGAATGTTCAATATACAGATACGGTTAGTGTGTTTTGCGCCGGCACTTCGAATATCAACGACCCGGGGGTAGAAATAGAATCTTCTACCTCGCACTCGGAGACGTGACATCGCCACACCAGTCAGCTTGCGACCACGGGACGTGCAACCGTCTTGAAACGTCAAGCAAAATAAGGTATGTAAATACCTAATTTGCATGTTCGCGTTAATTCTCGTCTATATATATATATATATTCTTATCTAACTATCATCATAACGCAGACTGCCTATTTTCAGACCACATGATTGTATGTTAAGATATCACAGATATTTTCATTTTGACAGTAATTTATTATAAAACTCTTTTATTGAAAGATATCAGAGCGCAGCCAAAAATAGTATTTTCAAATAAAAAAGCAAGTCCGCTTCATGAAGCGGACACGCTAAAAGGACTCGAAAGCATATGAATATGCTTTACAAACAAAGGTCTGTTTTTACTAGATATTCATGATAATATTAGATACAAGGCAATTACAAGACCTTAAATATAGTGTATCTCGTGTTATGCCACCATAAAGTGCAATCGTAGTACCTATTTGCTGTTTCTTGCAAACTCCAGTGAATAATTTCTCGTTTCACCACCAATGAATATTGCACTTGCAAATTTACTACTGCTTATTTAACTTGCCATTGTAGCACGATATTTATTGTATTTAACAACATTTTGTACTGCTTTGAATATACCAACTAAATTATACGAGGCCTTAATACAGCGGAACTTGTGGTTTTGCAAGTAACAGAATGTTATTCAAATGTTTAGTGCGAGAAACAGGTTGATTCTGAAATTGAGAAGTCCTTAAAAATATTTTTTTCCGGCGTAAGCGTTTTGAAAAGTCACGGAGTTGCTGGAGAAATGCCTGGTGAAAAGTACCTCAGACCAACAAGTTTGCTTGAAAAATGTGATGAGGATACATAGTAAGTAGAGTAAGTGGAAAGAGAAGCAACTCTTACTATCTCTGTTTAGATTTTGAGTCTTTGAAGGAGTTTCAGCTGAAATTATTTATAATATGTGACTTTCCGAGCTGTAGTAGATACACAGCGCATGTTTTTGTACAATTTTGTTTGTTTGTTGTTTCGTTGTTTTCAAATTAGACTGTTAATAATTTCTTTCGCCTAGCGTTATCCCAGTTTCACCCCGCGGTCCGCTTACTAGTCAAACCGTATTTGACTGAATATTAGCTTTTCCACAGAGCGACTGCCTGTCTGACCTCCGCAACCCAAAGGGATAGCGATACTGACTCCCAATAACGACTGTCAAAGATCTTCATGACAACCGGGACCGATGGCTTAACGTGTTCAATACGCACATAACACCGAAAAGTCATTGGTGCGCGCCTAGGATTCGAACCCGATACCCTCTGCATGGCAGTCTGTTGGTATCTCCACTAGGCTATCGGTGCCTCTTTAAGATGGCTGTTAATAATTTAACACAGTTAAAAAAAATTACTGTTGCTTTTAGGTTGCTGCCGCATAACAGTAAGCCAGTTGTAATCGCTCGAACGGTGTAAGTTCTCATAACAAGCTTAAACTTGGAACATTTTTTGGAAACTGATACTGCGTAAGACTACACGCGTCCATCTTTATGAAATCTATTTTGTTGCTGCCAGAACCAATATCAGTTCAAATTGATAAAATTTTATTCTTGCAATCTTGCCAAAGCATTAAATGCCGGGAAATATTACAGGATTTTACATATATACATAGACTCACGCCCGTTTTCCTGAGGGGTAGGCAGAGACTACGGAACGCCATTTGCAACGATCCTGACATACCTCTCTTGCTTCAGTCACTCCCATCAAGTTTCTTATACATGCTCTTCTGTTTAGGGTACTACCGATCTGTCCTTTTTTTAGGATGTCTCCAATCTGGTCAGATAACGTCCGCTTAGGTCTACCCCTTTGTCCTGTCCCAAAATACCAATTGATATTTTCCAAAGGATTACTCAATGCTACATATATATTATATTATTATGTAGGTGGCATTCTAATTAATTCTAAGGTGTGAAAGTTTGCTAATACTCTAAGAATAGCAGACTATTTTCCGTAATATCGCTTTTCAATCCTGCAATAAGGTACAAATATTTTGCGCAGTAACAAAGTCATCGCAACCTGTACCTTTCAGACTGAATGAAGTTTTTAATTTTTTATACGCGTCTGCGCGAAAGCGAGAAAATCCCATTATTTATTTTGGATTATGAGTTTCGTCAAGGAGCTAACTTGAACGTACGAGATCCCACGACAAACTAGTGCACTCATCGAGTTTTTGCTTAAAACCAAATGTTTAAGTATATTTATGATTAGGAGAATACATATCTACTAGGTTGCCTATTAAAATTTGGCCGCAAGTATGTTTAATTAAGCGATTGTTAATTGATTTTTGGAAGATACTTTCGTTCATTCGTTTTATAAGTAAAATATCGTCTACATCACGGCTATACATATAAAGATTCTGAAAAACGGTTGCCATTGTTCACCTGGCCGCACCTCCTCGCATCCAGGTGTAACTAGATATGATTTCGATACATTTTTACGTTCATAACGTTTATTTATGATTTATATATCAAATGAAAGCTATTTACCCTCTCGAGCGCCCAAACGTCAAATGTCATATAATCGATAAGCGCCCACGTCAAATTTAGCGTATGTATGAAAGTTGGCGGGCAACGTTTAAATGCCGATTTCGACGTTTATTTACTTCAGAACACTAATCAATACATATATATTTAGAATCTACATGAAATTTGCTTTATTGTGTATATAGAATTAACTAACTTTGTGAACAAGCGTAAGTAATTCAAACGGTTTTATCAAACAAATATGTAAAATACATGTTATTGTAGAAAAATGAATGTATTGACCAATTAGAGGCATTCATAGCGGTAGGAAAATTCTAATAATATTATTTATGAGCTATTCTATGAATTGGAATACGTATAATAAGAAATATATGGAAAAAATTGATTTGGAAGCGAAATAGTGTAAGCACAACTCGAAGAGTACTAACAGCTGATGAGTTTAGCTGACTGTTTGTTTTTACTGACCTTGAAAATAAGCATTTTTATTGCATAGATCTGTCAATCGTTTCATACGCTTCAAAATAGTATACTTTGAAAAGAGACAAACATTGTTTTGGCGTTTCATTTGAACATTGAATGGAACAAGTACGAGACCACCGTATAACGGTCGGCGTGCGCTTATCGGGGGTAAAGGTGTCCACCGTAAAACGGTGGCCTGGCGCTCGAGAGGTTATTTTCTGATTTTGATGATATATGGTTGCCTAATTAAATCCAGCCGCAAATAAGGGTTGCCGGCTGTTGAAGATTGTAAATATTTAAGGTAAAGTGAAAGAGAGTTATACGCGTAACATAATGTGTCAGACAGCTCCTGAGAATAAGGAATATACATAGAAACCGTATAAAAACAGCAGTTATACCCAATATATTTATTTTGACTTATGAATTCTTTCTAGTGTTAGAGTAAGATATTATAATATATACAAAAGACGTTTCGAATTTTCGTCGGTTCACACTAAATTTGATAATATAGGAATTTAAAATTTCGTGGTCATTTAAACTTGTTTTAAATTGTCTTTCGTGATATATACCACGTACTTTTGTTTGGAGTAACCGATATTTCGGCACTGTTGCAAGCGCCATGTTCACGGATGTACTGAACATTATAATTTGATAAGTTAGAATATCGTTAAAATATGAAATAAATCATCAAATCCGCTTTACTCAGAATAAATATCGAAAAAATGATGATATTTCCTCAATCAAGTAAATTAAGGAATATATATCAAATATAAATATCAACAAAATAATTTGAACGTAGGAAAGAGTCATAATAATGTTATTGATGACATACATCCGTTCAAAAAATAGATCTGCATTTATGTAAGCAACTACAGGAGCAAATAAACAAATTGTGGTTCTTAGCTGAGTCAAGCAGACCTTGAAGTTCAGTATCTTCAATGTCTGCTTGCCTCCAGGTACAGTATAATTAATTTGACTGGCAATAAAAAAATAAACCGTTAGATTATTTCTCCCATGACCAAACCTCACACGTGCACTGAAATTCTTTTTTTATTTTACTTAACATTTTAACATGAATAAAGCAAACGATATTTATTGTAACACCGGTAACCACTCCAAGCAGTGACAAAGTCTGTGAAAGTATCATATTAATGCATCGGTTTTCAAATTTACTGCATGAATCTCTGGTTACTAGAAGCTTGGCTTGCTATGATGAAGGAAAACATCATGACAAAATTGCATGGTTTAGTAGTTGTTTGCGGCAGATGGTTTTACAAAAAAACATTTATAAAAGAAAAAAAATTGAGAATACTCTATCGTGAAACAATATTTTTATTGAAATATTGTAGTATAGCTTATACATCACAATAAACTACCTTTTTATGCAATAAGTAAGACCCGCGGTGTACTGAAGCTTGTCTGTAAAATTTAAGTATCGATAAAGTTATAACGTTACTATGTTAATACGTCACAATCTTTATACGAATAATTATTAAAATGTCTATCAAAGTTTTAAATGAAGTTCTATTACATTTTAACGGATAATGGGTGGCCATATGGCCACCTATGTCAGATTATTAGTGACGGTCTTGGGGTCGTATGCCTCCATCTAATAGTTATATAATCTAAGGGTTGACTAGTTGACTAGCATTTGACGCATGCGTAATGGCTTAAAAGCGTCGCAGAGCTGTCAATCGTTCTCGTCTGACAAATGATGTCACGCATAGGGTGAAGTTCCCCAGTGGCGGACACCTAAGGTTTTTAGGAAATAAAAACTATTTTAAGAAATGTAAGTTTAATTAATTTTGAATTTGTTGACTTAACAAATTATGAAATCTTAATCTATCAACAAAAATACGATTTCTGTATAAATATAATCAGGAACTTCAATTAAGTTTAGATAAAGAAAAATGTTATTGTAAAAACTGGCACCTAGTACCAGACACACAATTAGTTTACAGACTAGCGCCGGACATCTGCAAAACATCGGCCATTGATCGTGTATATCTCGACGAAATCTCTTTATTCAAGAACGTCTGCAAAAGCTTCAAAAGCGCACCCTTGGCATCTGGAGCACTGTAACCATGTGTCTTCATCATGATTCGTCGTGACACGTGTTTTTCTATGTTGAATATTTGAGATAGTGACATCTTTTTGTTAGCTTACCTCCACTTTTCTCATAAACTTTCATAAGTTTGGTTTGTCTACATTTTTAATTTATTGTTCTTGTTGTACTTGATGCCCATTTCTTTCCTTTTTTCTAAGATAACATGATTTTTGTCTCTTCAGCTACAATTCTACACGACGGTGACGACGTTAAAATTTCACTTATTTCACTTTCTCACACATTTTATTTGTCAAGTTGCTAATCTGTTCATCGTGAAAGCAGGTAATTTTAACAATTTTAGAATATTCTGACCAACTGCTAAACAAAAACTAGTTGACGTCTTCATACTGCTGGTTCCAGGTTTGTTGTTAAGATATTTGATCACTAGACAGGTTTTCATGGCAGGGTGTGTGTTACTTTTTTTTCACATTCACACAACACTATCTAGTCCCAAACTAAGCAGAGCTTGTACTATGGGTACTAGATAATGGGTAAAAATACATATAAGTATACTTTTTTTGTAAATACATACATATTATACATAGAAACACCCAGACCAAGACAAACATCCATCTTCATCCACACAAATGTTTGACTTGAGCGGGAGTCGAACCCGCGACCTTCGACGTAGCAGTCGCTCACACTCCCGCTACGCCAACCGGCATATTTTACGAAGCCCGATGGCACACTATATTCAGTAACACATTAAAATAAATCATAATATATAACCTTATATAGAATAATTACATAATAGAGTAACGTGACGCAATGCTTTGACGCTATAAACAGCAAAATGCTACTACCGCTGTGCCCAGTTGCAGCAATGGAAAACCGCGTTGTGTGATCCTGTATTGATATGTTATCCCGCACCTCTTCCACATATTTTTAAATTGTTGCTCACGATTTAAAAATATGTGGAATATTACTTGTCGAGATAGTGTAGGTGTTCGGCGCTAGGTGCCATCTGGCGTTATGGGATTTCCCCCAATAACTCTCTTTCACTCTACTTTAAATATTTACAATCTTCAACAGCCGGCAACCCTTATTTGCGGCTGGATTTAATAAGGCAACCATATATAATCAGAATCAGAAAAAAATTAGCTTTCATTTGATATATAAATCATACATAAACGTTATGAACGTAAAAATGTATCGAAATCATACCTGGTTACACCTGGCTGCGAGGAGGTGCGGCCAGGTGAACAATGGCAACCGTGGTTTTTCAGAATCTTTATATGTATAACCGTGATGTAGACGATATTTTACTTATAAAACGAATGAACGAAAGTATCTTCCAAAAATCAATTAACAATCACATAATTAAACATACTTGCGGCCAAATTTTAATATGCAACCTGGTAGATATGTATTCTCCTAATCATAAATATACTTAAAAAGTTGGTTTCAAGCAAAAACTCGATGAGTGCACTAATTTGTCGCGGGATCTTAGACTTTTTGATCTACGACTGCAAGAATCTATTGAAAATATATCCTTATTTATCCTATTGTTGGCGAGTTTGACCAGAGCCTACCGTAGAGAATTCTTAAATCACTGTATACATGGAGGCCGGAAAACGTTCCCTCGTTTAGGTAATGAAAGGCATTAGGTTGATACGGCTTGATTAAGGCCCTCGACGCGAAAAATTGGACGGATTGCGTGCGCCCGCCCTTTCAACAGGACCCGACAAACAGTCAGTATATTGACATCACGCAAAACACAATACTCAGTTTAGTTACAACAAATCATTTAGAAGCTTTTATACAGATTATTATTATACACGTATATTTACGTGAGAAAGATTATGGAGTAATGATACCTTATAAATCAAAATACCAACTATATGAGCCATAGTCATATGATATTTTTTTATTAAATTTTAAAAAGGCATCTCCTGCACTATGAATAAATCCTCTGTCGCGGGTGACTTTACAAACATCCAACCTACGGACGCAATGAACACCCAGACACGAAACAACAATTTATGAATACACAAAGTGTTGTCTCGTGTGGGAATCGAACCCACTACACTCGGCGCAGTGTCAAGCGGCGAGGCGGCCGCTTAAATCACTACGACAACCGTGCAGCGAATGCCAAAGTGTCTGATCGTTTGTTTGTCTTATACGTCGTAACAAAGCGAAAGAATAGTAGGATTTTTGGACATAGGAGGCTGGAGAGTGCCGTAGGCTTTTTACCGCAATTACTAACATCCACGCGTGTGAAGCCGCGGGCGAAGTCTTGTATTATTCGAAAATACACATGATTCACAGTGACGAAAGATAAATCATTACTACGTGCTTTAATTTAACTGCTCTTTCCAGGCGTTTGAATTGAAATTTTAATCAAAGAGGCCGCCGTACTGGAATATTCTAAATATGCAACAGTTACAATGATTGCTAAAATTTTATTTTTTTACAGCAACAATATTTTCTGAAAAAGAACAAAAGCCTTTACCTTCATCTACAATCCGTTACATAAACATATACACTGAGTTCAAATTAATGCATAATAAAGTAAATACACTCTGGAATTATCATTGTCAATAAAATTGTACGTTATACGTAGGTGCAATGTTTAATCCTTGACATATCTATACTCCATTGGGGACAGACTGTCGATATCGCGATATCGCGAGGTATTGTGTCGCCTTGACGCGCGTTCGCGCGTCAACTGCATTGTTCAATGCGAGTAAAATTTCTTTGCTATGCTAATAGCATATTAATAAGAAAATAACTATTACTAATATGCTAACATGATAATGTTTTATTTTTAAACCTAGACATTTCAAACAAATGTCATTTAGACACCTCTTTTATGAACGTTACACAATATAATTTGTTTTTAATTCTAAGTATAGTAAACCTTCTTTTACTTACTTGTACTATAGCTAAGACAAAAACATTCTTCTTTTCAGAAGTGTTTGTGTTTCTGAGCACACGTACCTACAGTGACATAACCAATGTATTAGTTACTAAATTATAGACACTAGATGCATAGCATACTAATGTCGCATTCCAATTTTCCAGAACAATAACAAAACACGACAAATCTGAATACGCAAGTCAAAGTAATAACTGAAACAAATTTATACAAAGACAACATCATCTCCCGAGATGTCTTTGTTCCCAATAATATATAAAAGTACTGTAACGGTTTGTTTAATTCTTTCGAAGAACTTGTAGCAAACGAATGTGTATATAATGAGCCAAAAAAGTTATAAAAACGTGGTTGTGCGTTGGTTATATTTTCTTTTCCATAGGTACATGATATAATAACTTTTTTGATGGAGATACGAAGGGAAACTGTCAATAGGTCAACTACATCTCAAGTTCAAATGAAGGATATTGATCATTACTGATTCTTGAGAGTTCCGAAAGTTTGGTTATTAAATAGTTTTCTGCGGTTAGTGGATAACCTTGCGGCTCGGTGGAACATTTTGATGAAAACTGAGATTGAATTGAAATATTGGTAGGAAGAAGAAGAAGAATAAAAAAAAATATTTTTATAACATACACAACAATTAAATATTATACAGGGTGTAAAAAGACCCTTAACGAAATCTGAAATCCCATGCTGTACCAATCACTACGAACATTATTTACTTCGGCACCATACCTCGGAAATCACTGGTTCAGGAGATATTGAGGCTCAAAGTTAGTATGGTTTTTTTCTAATTAGGTAAAAATCGATGCATTTACCCCGCCAATATGTTCTTTAGATGCCCTTAGACCCCATGGATAAGTAGATATTTCTAGCATTGCACGAGCGCGCTTTTAATTATTGCGGTTTAAAAAAAGTGAAACTTAAAAAGAAATCGTTTCCCAGGTTTTATTTTTGGTTAGTATGACTTGGCATGATGTCCACAACGAGTACACCTCGGCTTGGTGATGGGTCTTGTGACACCCTGTATAAATATCAGACAGTACAAAATTATGGAAGCAGGTAGGTATGTTATAAAAACGAGGTTACCATTCAGGCTTATGTTGGTTGTGGCGAAAACCACTAACCAACCCTGATCTTAATTCCTGATAATAAAGGTAACCCCAAGAGACGGTACAGATATCAGATATGATTATAATGTTATGATCTATACCTAAACACATAATTAAATTTAATAATAGCAGTTGGCGTAAACAATAGCATGTTGTCTTTTATAAGCAGTACTGCTGGTTGAAACTGATTGGTGAACCGGTTTTCAAATGCTTGTCTCAAGTAGTGAGACAAGTATTAGGTATATTTAGTTAGATTCATTGTTGAATATTTTTTGATCGTATATCATATTTGTTTTCGCTGTTAATCTTTATCTGCTCATTACACGTACTTAGTCAGATAGACTACTTCGATTTCTGTTTTTGACTATTTCATTGTGAGCCATCGATTTCGAAATATCATGTAAACAATCAAGGTAGGCGTAGCAGTCTAAGCGGCCGCCTCGCCGCCCGACTGCGTCGAGTGTTGTGGGTTCCCTTCCCACACGAGACAACACTTTGTATGATCCACAAATTGTTGCTTTGAGTTTGGGTGTTTTTTGTGTCCAGTGATTGAATATTTCTAAGCCTCCCGCGACACGGGAAATATTGCTTCTATGGTTGTTGCCTTTTTAAAAAAGTGTTGTCTTTAAAAATAAAGTTATTTTAACACTTTAAAGGACACCAAACGAGGCCCAATAAAAGTTTTATTATCATAACGCCTATAATAACAGAAAGTCAATGCTCTTCAAAGTGTTAAAAGGTATTTTGTTCTTCCAGTTGTTTTTACTTCAGCAGCTGCACTATGTAACTATTATTTACTTATACAACACATTGCAATTACGTAACTTGCTGCTGGATGCTGCAAATGAAAAGCCCTAGTTAAATGATTGAATCAATTATCTACACTACCGATGTAAAGGCGGTAATTCTGTATTTCACACGTTGTCCGCATTAAAAGTCTACACAAAGAAGGACATTTGTGTCGATCCTATTACGAGAAACAAGCCCGAAAAAAACGCTCATATCCGATTACAGAATCACAAGCAAGATTACAAGATACGAAGACTATTTGCTTCAAGGTTTAAAATCTAAACTCTTACTTGCAAAGGCTCAACATTTATGTACTCGTAGTACATAAAGGAATATTATGTCGCTATTTCAGATTCAATTATCACTATTTTGTTATCTGAAGCCAATTCGTGTATTATTTTAGAATAATCGTCAATCCATAAAGACCACATCTAGGGCACTCAAGATAATACACCACATAGCCGTACTATAATAATTCTAAAATACATGTAGACAATCATAGATAAAACAGATCTAGAGAGCGAATAGGTAACCCGCTGTAATTAATTACTGCTTGACATTCTCAAAGGATGATGCGTATTCACTAATTAAGCCAGGAGCCTAAAATTGTGGGAGTGTGGTTGGGATTACTTTGAAATCATCTGACTGTCAGAAACTGTAAGTAATTCGTACAAAAACGCCTAAACGAGCCTAGTTAAATGCCCTGTAGTAATTCATTCGGTGCCTACATTACGTAAATCAGTTGTTAAGTGGGCAGCCCTTCGGTAAGGGTTGCGAGGCGAAATCATTTTATAGGAGCCGTTTGATATTCGAGGAATGATAGCCACATATGCGACGCGGTGCCAAGCACCGGGGCGCTGTACGACGGGATCGTAAACATTACATTATACCAGTGGGGAGCGTGAGCGGGTGCAGACATGAAGTGTACTGTGGTAGCTAGGAGATACTATGCGATGCTTCTCTTCATAAATACTGTACAACTTTTATTTTAGGCACAAGGCCTTAAGGAGTAGGTAGAGATGTTATATTACTCCTACGGAGGCGAGCCTATTGTCGTTACCAGGCACACCTCCCGATTAGCAGACCCTACGCACTTCACGCATAGGCTATCCACTGGACCACGTAGGCAGTCACAGTGTATCTCTATCGTCTTTTCACATTTTCCGGAGATTTCAACACATTTTACTAGAGATTTTCAGAAGTCTTTAAAGATATACTATGTACTCATGCACTATCATTATGTTTATCATACTGACCACACATGATGTATTATCACATAAAATTATTCAAAACTGAAAGAAAATATAGTTTATAGGCAACTAGCCGGGTAAGTCATAATTTCTGCAACTAAGAATTATAAAAAGCAATTCATTCTTGCTACAACCACACCACGAGGGTAGGCGTTAATTTGTATGAAAGTAAATATGTTTTAATGGTTTTTGTACATATAGTTACTTAGACATTAAGATTGTATGAAATATGTTTAAGACACAATAATTGTCATTAAAATTGTATCATTGTAAGCCAAAACATCGCTTAACATATCTAGCAACCATACCATCATCCCACTGGAACGCATTCCTACACTTGTATTAATATTTTTACTGGCAAGCGCAACAGCGATTTTTGGTTTATTTATGCCAAATTACAACGGTCAATAGCTTAGAGTATTACGGTGTTTTGCATGAAAGCCTCCATACATGATCGGACTACGTGGTTGTGAGTGCCAATCTTGTGAAACACTTCCACTGAGGTTTATACCTTTAATTTCGCGGTGTATTTGTGGTCGTATGGAAGGCAGAAATGGAAGAGGAAATAAAAAATATCGTGCACTTTCTATGGTAAAATGGTAATGTCGCAAACGAAAGTGAATATACTTTGATTAGCTTGGACAAAATGCACACATAATTGTTTGATTATACAAAGTTCAGATTAAGCTGATAACGAGACATTTGATTGTAGATAAGTATCTAATTTATGCACAAGCTTAAATTGACATGTTTAGTTTTTCAGGAGTTAGTAAAGGAATAAATCTGACATCAAATGAGCATATTGAATAAGTTGTCCCCGGTAAAATTAATTATGGTATTGTTTTTGCGTAAATTATGAATTAGGTGCAGTTACATCTCTATCAGTCAAAATATGTGGCTTGGCCGTTTCGCCTCCGACACTTTTCGTTTCTGTTAAACAATAATTTACACATACATTGACTCACGTGAAAAGTTTATAAAGTTAGGGCGGCACAGTCAGAAACTTGACTCTACATGAGATCTGATAACTTTTTGATACTACATGGCTATGGTTAGCCATAGCGCGATGGTGAAAAACAAATATGTTGCCCTAGACATAATCTCTGGCAAACAAAATATCCCGATAAGCGACAATAGGCTCGCCACCTATTACGTGGGATCAAAACACTGGCGAAAAGTATTAATATGCCTCTGCCTACCTCTTCGGGGAAACAGGCGTGAGTCTATGTATGTATGTATGTAGACATAATATTTTATTATGTGATAAATAATCTAGCAACATTTTTTAGCGTTAGCACAACATTTTAAACTAAATGCAAATATTCAGTGAAGTTGTAGGTGTTTACTGCACTATATCAAGTTGAAATACCGATATAAATTGATCCATTGCTTCGCTGTATGCTTACAAAAATCCAGGTCCGCTTACAGCAGACGGTGTGTTTCGAACATAACCTGAAATTTGCGCGATAAAAAGAAAATTGTAAGCGATAACTTTGACGAAAGGCATTGATTAGTTTCGAAATACAATTATGTAACACATTGGATCGATTCTTGTAAAATGATATAATACTTCTTAGAGTAATTTTTTCGTGATATTGTTGACTTTGTAATAGCTGTATCTTTTCTAAGTTTCAACATTTTTTTGAGTTCTAATAAGAAGATTTATTACACAAAGAGAGTAACGTGCTGTTATTGCACTGGACGTGACTGAATTAAAAGAATTAAGCCCTCTACTTAACAAAGGATTTTTATGCTCTAAGGAGGCAAACGAGTAGGCGGATCGCTCGTCGGTTAGCTATTACCACCGGCCATAGACAGTAGCAACAGCAGAGGCATCACAAGTGCGTTGCCGGCTTTTGTGATAGGTAAAGGAAATGAGGAGCTACATGAGGAAGAAGAAAAACTGGCTCATCAATCAAATTTTGTTTTTCTTCATAAACTATTTAACAGCCACATTAATTGCAGCGAATTACTGAGCTCTCTAGCCATCAACATTCCTACTCATGTCCCAAGGAGCAACGTATATAATTTATTTAGCGTTCCTTACTCGAGAACAAATCTCGGCTACTACGCCGCCCTACCAAGGCTCTGTAGGCAACACAACATGCTGGCTAAGCTCAGTGGAGCAGATATTAGCGACAGTTTAAATAGTTACAAAAAACAAACTATGACTCTTCTTTCTGCTAGATTATAATAATGCCTGTGTTCTTTGTCATCTGTAACTGACTATCAAAATGTTAATTTAAGAACTTGTATCTCCTTGAAACGTTAAAACTTTAATTTTGAAATGTTCGTTCTCTTATCTTGTAAATCGAGATCTCTTGTTTTATTTTACTGCACTGTTTTGTTAGTTTAGATTAAGTTTATAATTTTATACATGATGTGGTTTCCTGTAATTGAAGGAGTATGCAGGCTAAAGTCCTGTAATCTATTTTAAACAACTGTAATATTAAGTGTACTGCCTTTGTTGGAAATCCTTAAGTTTAATAAATAAAAAATAAATAAATGATGCAACAGGGCGGAGAATAATCTGTAAGCCTAGTACTTAGTGCTCCTGTCGTAGGTTCGGTTCGTACGTAGCTCCTGTCGTAGGTTCGGTTCGTACCCAGGACCAACATTTGTGTGATGAGCACGAGCATTATTTTGTTCTGTCTGCGTACAACTTTTCTATACATCATATGGATGTGTTCCAAAATGTGTAAATATAATTATCAATTATTTATTTAGCATACATAATAAGTTGAAACAAGATAATACTTCATAAACAATGTAGGTATACAGCGCCTTCTTGGAAGTAATGATTTTTTATAGTAATAGGCGGCAAACGAGCAGCCGAATCGCCTGACGGTAAGCAATTACCGTCGCCCATGAACACAAGCAACACCACAGGAGTTATAATTGGCTTGCTTCTCCTTTGGGTTGGGAAAAGGATAGGAGGAGGAGTGGGATAAGGGGGAAGGAATAGGGGATGGGGCCTCCGGCACTCTCACTCAGCGAACGAAACGCAAGAGTTTAGGAACTATTACTTTACGTCGATTTTCTGTGAGAGGGTACTACTACTTCACCGGTCCAGCCAGCCCATTCATGCAAAAATCAGCAAGGCTCTACTACCTGTAATGTGACAAGTGGCTTCATTCTCTTAAGGATTAAATTTTAATTATCTTAACTAATTTAAACTATGAAGGAACGTGTTTATTAAGGTATTTAAATTAGTAGGTACAATATGTTTAATAGTTTAGTAAAATGAATATACTATTAAAAAATAACTAAAGCATCTAAAGATACGACATTAACATCTAACACCTGTATTCAATAAATACTTCTTTAATTCAATGATCATCACGTTACTCAGTTGCACCCGAAACTTTCGGCTCAGGGTTTCTAATCTCACCTGATCTGACAGAATATTAAGCTTTCCACAGAGCGAATACCGTCAGTCGCCATAGCCCGGGAAAAGAAAGGTTTATAGTTCCAATATTCCATGGCTTAGAGCTTAGACTATTACCAGACAACAGTAAACCATTCCATTCTTCATTTCACGATGTTTTTATACGCTATAACTCGTTGTTAGTTATTTGACTTAACAAGTAAGTAGAATCAGCTTCGTCTCACCTACTAAAAGCTCTGTACCGAATTCCAAACACAGTAAGGACATCCGAAATGAGTCCATTTTCTTAGAAAATTTCTTTAATTTATAGTTCAGCTCTACTTTCACCTATCTATAGACAAACAATAGCCTTTTCTCTGTAAATAATACGCCTCGTTCTTCCATACATCACAAATCACGGAAATATTTTGCCCCCTCCATTGATCTTGGGCAAATTAAGAGGTGTTTGTGTAACAAAAAAAAGCCAATATTTCATGCATTGTCTCCTCGGAACGGCCAAGAGGAAGGTGACGTAAGCATAGAACTAAGTTTCTTCATCGCCATTGGAATGATTTACTTGTGTTTTGTTCGTAAGTGTGTGACAAGAAAAATAATGTGAGTTCTTATTAGATATTAAGTAATTCTGTGAAATCAGCCCGATTTAAGCCTAGAGGCAGTTATATATTTAGTGAATCAGCTTATTACATCTAAGATTCTTGAATCACTGAAAACTTAAACCATCAAATCCATGAAAGAACCAGGCACTTTCATTGCTACTTATTGTATCAACTTGACCTGTTCATTTAAAATCGTCACGTTACAAATATTTAAACAATAGGTGCACTGTGTATATATTCCTGCAGTAGTTGGTAATAAGCTAATTTAAATAATTATTATTGTTTTCGAAAAGGTTGTATGCCACGGTGTCGTATTACTAAATCTCCTCTGTGTATGCGTCCATCCGTTTGTCTGACTGAGAGCTGTATCAAGAACCGTAATGGTGAGTTTAAAATTTCACAGAGCGTGTATTTCTTTTACAGTAAAATAAATATTATCTTTATTTTTTCTACGTTTTCTTTTAAATTTGTTTTTATTGATCTTGTCATAGGTATATGTCTGCTTTAATTGTGAACAAAATAAATAATTTCTTGCTTTAATTATTTCTAATGTATCCGCCGTACATCTTGTACGGAACCAGTCGTGTATAAATCACATCCTCACGTACTCTTATATTACTTTCATATCGATCTATGATAATAATATATGGGTCACAGTTTATTACAAATAACAAAAGCTATGGTATATTAAATTAATTGAAGCCAAGATAGAAATTAATTTAAATCTAAAGTGAAATTTATGTCCCCACATGTAATTGTTCTTGTGATGACATCTAATTAGATAAATCGCAGATATAATCTCTCCGGCGGGGAATCGAAGCCCGGTCTCCCGCGTGACAGGCGGGGATACTGACCACTATACTACCGAAGACTGGTCGGTTGAACCTAAAATGACCGAATGTATGATATAGTGCACTTGCTTTTTATCTTTAAATACTAATAGCTTCTGCCCGCGGTTTTGGCCACAAAGCGGTCGTTATCGAGATTAAACATGACCTATGTACCTACTATTCTGAAATTAGGTAACTACAAAATTTCATCAAAATATATTTAGTAGCTTTTGCGTAAAAATAAAATACATCCCATACATGGTTCTATCCATACTTCGAAACTTTTAATTTATAGTAGCTAAATACTTGGAAAGTTAAACTTTGAATAAATGAACCATCTTTCAGACAGAAGAGTATCTATTATAGTTATGCAGAAGGATCTATAGTCCTGAAATTTTACTTAAAACGTTTTACTTTATAATAAATAGATCATTATCGTCCTAGCGCAGTCCCGATTTCATCCAAGACTTACACGCCTTGATGCCCGAGGCCCGCTTACTAGTTTAACCAGATATAACAGGATATCTAACTTTTTCACAGAGCGACTGTCGTCTGACCACCGCAACACCAATGAATAGCGATATTCCAAGGTTAAGACCACCACAGTTTATCTGAGGGTACTCTAACGACTGTCATAGATTTACATGTCAGCTGGGACCGACGGGTAAACGCGCTCTCCAAGGCACGAGGTAAGTGATAATATATTTAACCATTTAATACCGCATAGCTTCGAAAATATTGTGGTGCGTGCCGTGAATTCGAAGCCACCATGTCCACTAGGCTATCTCTGCCTAAGCATTAAATGTCTGTACACTATTGGAACAAATGTTTTGTTTGCCTTCAAGCACTCAACCAGTATCAAATAAACATCACGATTCTAAATAAACACTCAAATAGTCAAACAGAGATGACAGTATCATCCATTGGACGCGTGATCCGTTAATACTCGAATATGTCGCGACTATATACATGTATATCCATATATCGTATTATTTTCTATTCCGAGGGACAAACGCGTCACTACCGCAAATACGTTCTGATAAATCACAATATATTGGTAGGATCACCTTCTCATATTCAATATTGGAAACACTATCTACTCCTCAAATTTCAACTCTATAATATTTATATAAAGTTGTTATTTGCTTGTGGAGATGGTCGCATATTATTGTCTCGTACGGACTGACACACCGTATGAATATATTAGGTGTTAGGGTACTTTCTACATGAGATATAGACAGGACACATGTTCTCTCGTTTTCTGGGGATCACTGTTTGTTTATCGAATGTATACTATGTTGTTGGTATTAGCACGTACAATCTGTATAAATACGTCAAGCTGTATTGGATATTATGGGTTAGTTTAAAGATGACCATGTTATTTACTCTCATAGATTTGTTGATTTCAGCATGAATGGGCCGGCTCCATTAGAGAAGTACTAACTTCTCAAAGTATATCGACTTAAATTAACAGTATCTATACAGCTGCGTTTTGTTTCTATAAGTTAGAGTGCTTTGAGACCCTTTTACGCCTATTCTATAATAATTATGTGTATCCCAATCTATGTAGATACGTTTGTAACGCACCACCACAAAATTAATAGATTGCTCGTCTATCATCGAGTGCTAACTGAATGATGCATGATTAATTGTAAATAATTAATTATATTGCCAATAATGATATTTTTTTTTATTAATGAAGAACTTCTCTTATTATAAAAACTAGCGTTAATAATGAAAATCTTATGAGAGCGTATAAAGCAAGAGAAGTATGTCCGGATCGTAGCAAATGGCTTCGGGAAACAGGCATGAGTCTCTATATGTTAATAATGCATACATTTTGATTATAATGAAACAAACAAATCGTTTAGTACAGTCTTTATTGAAGCTTAAACGTAGGACAACTTTAGCTCACACCGTTTACATAGCACTCATCATTTGATATGCATTCTATCTCTTCATTAGGTGCGTCGAAGCCTGCGGTATCAATGTACATAAATCAAGGCTTTGCGTGCAGATCAACCTGCAGGCCGTCGATCCTGTATAATGAGAGCAACCTGTTTATTTAAAGTATGTATAAGTCAATTGGTTCGCAGAAAGTGAACGCGATCTTGGCAAATGTAAGGACGATGTTAGTTTGTGGAAATTTGTCTCTAGGAATTGTAATACACGACTGGATAGAAAACTGTAGTACGTATGTTCTTGTTTGAAAACCAAGTTAAGTGAGTGAATCATCAAGATGAAAATGCAACGGTCGTGGTCGAGGAGGGACTGATCATCAGCCCCTCCGTGCCTTTAAATAAGTCAATTATCACGATTAAAATCCACTAAATAATATTGTACTATACCATTTTACAGTTTCACTGGTCAATTAAGTCGACAGAGGGTAACTTGACAGGGGAGATAACAAACCATTTGTCTGTACCTACACGGTAATTTTTTTCTTTATTATAAAGCCTTTCACAGTCTATTCCCTAGTTTATAATATGTTAATAGCATGATTTGGTCACCACGCTGCCGCTGGCTAAACATGGTCGGTTTGATGTCGAGTATCCAGCACTTTATAAAGATTTTATTTGTTTCATGTATTTTCTTAATCTCCTCTTACAAGTCCCATGGTATGAAGTCTAGTAGTAACACTTTGTATTATTAATTTGTCACTACAGGGTTTTTTTTAATCAAAAATAAAAATATGTAATTTCAATCTGTATATTTTTTCAAACCTAAGACACATATAATCTCTAGCTTACTAACTGCAGTAAGCAATAACATTTAGTTGTTTTGATATGTGTCTTCCGATCCATTGAAGACGATGAATGGAGGCAACGTAGGAAAGTGTCATGTAGCCAGATATATCAGAAAATGTGTGTGGCGTGAGCACGCTATATTATACCAGTGTAGTATTGTTATCTTTGAATTTTTGTTTTAGTGGCGAACTATAACTCAGGGTGCTTGTGTACGGTGCATATAGCTTGAGCATGTTGAGGCACGTGCGCGGGTTATATACACTGTAAACATATCGTTTAAAAACATGTGCGGGTCTAGCGACTCGAGCATGTACCAAAGCGAGCCACCCGCGCAACTAATTCGCGTGCTCTGCGGCGCGCGCGGGTTACTCGCGCATGTTACTTGAACAGGTTCAGATGTGCACAAGCGCGACGTCAAACTTTCGTTTCTTCGTGCGATCCAGTTACGCATCCATAACTTTTTGCTGCGTAATCGAATTAATTCGTCTTCCAGCAAATTTAATAATTCCGAAAAAATATCATTTTTAACAAATGTTTTTTAAAAAATATTCGTTCGTCGAGACATTTTGACGCAATTCAAGCTACCGCGCGAATAGCATGCACATGTAGCTTTTGACCACGAACAAATAACTTGTACATACAGCTTGCGCAAGTAGCCCGTGTCTTTACTTGCGCCAGTTATTTGCACCATGTACAAGTTCAAGCGAATAACTTGAATAAGTAGCTTGCGCATATTACTCACGCGTGTTTCCGCACCTTTACTTGCTCCAGCTACATGCACCGTGTACAAGCACCCTCAATAAATCAAGTTTTATTAATTACTTCTATTTTTTTTTAATTAATTTTATTAATTAATTACATCATGATTCAATCAGCGGCCAACGGAAAGCAGGTTTGCAACATTGAATGCTGCAGGAGGAATGAACGACAAATTGGATGAAATATGTCAGATGATGGATAGATAGGATAGAAAGATTGAGGTTTTTTGTGTGAATGAAACAAAAAGAAAAGGGTGTGACACCACCAAGCATGGCGCATATACGGAATATTGGTCTGGGGTAGATAGTGCCACCAGAGCCTGTAAGGGAGTTGGTGTAATACTGTCTACGCGAATGAATGAGTGCGTAAAAGAGTTTGAATGTATAAATGCTAGGCTATTGTGGATGAGAATGAAAGTAGGACTTACTCGTCTCTTTACTGTGGGGCACACCCCCACAATAAAGAGACGAGTCAATATAGTAACGGGTATGTCACAACATGAGCAAGACGAAAGGCAAGGTTTTGGGAGAGTTTAAGAGAGATTTTGAGGAACTGCAAGGATAATGAAAGATTGATCTTGTTAGGGGATTTCAATGGATGGGTGGGAGTAAAGCAAGATGGATTTGAAAGGGGGTTAGGTGCATTTGGTAATGAGAGTGTGAACGAAAATGGAAAAGCACTGCTTGAGATTTGTCTGGAGTGGAGCCTTTGTGTGACAAACACCATGTTTGATCATAAAAGGATACATATGTATACACGAGAGGCGAAAAATGTTAGAAGAAGTATGATTGATTTTGTGATAGTAGATGAACGATTGAGAAAGAATGTGTTGGATACAAGAGTATATCGAGGGATCGGCATCCACACAGACCACTTCTTGGTATTGAGCCGGATAAGAGAGCTCTTTAAAGGATGGCGACACCGAGAGCGTAATGAAAATAGGGTCTTGGAAAGAATTAAAGTAGAAAATCAACAAGAGAAAGATGTGAAAGATATATAAACGAAAATTTAATAATATAAAGTTAATCAATGCTAATAATTAATTTGTTTAGAATGTTAATTGCAACTCTTATAAATTCCTTAATATAATTATTTTATTGTTGCTGAAAAGAAGAAGAATAATAATTTATGTGTAAATAACTGATTTTTGTGTGTGCTTTTAAGAACTGATTATTATATGTGCTTATTTTATTTTAAATTCATTAGGTACTTCATAAATAACTGTTGTTCCTATTATTTTAAATAATTAGTGTGATTTTGCACGCCGTAAGGCTGAATATGTTCGGAGCTACCAAAATTGTAACAACTTTATTATGTACCCATATTCGCAAAATAAACGTATTTGTATTTGTATATGATTGATTGCAAGATTTGAGAGGTTCGATGGCATAAATGATATAAAATTTTAATAAATAATAAAAATAATAAAATTTCTTAATTTTCATTCATCACAAAAATATGCATACAGTTCTTAAAAAGTAATTTAGGTAAAATAATGAGGTGCCTGTACTAGCGTAAACCTGTGCCACAGGCGTTAAAGGCACTTACAGTAAATGATTTTGGTCTGAGTAATGAAGTCATCACAATATTTATTATAAACATATAAAACGTTCTGTATCTAAATAAAAATATCTTAATATATAAAATCCTTGCGTTACTGACTGACTGACAGACACGCTACAGCCGAAACTACTCGACGCAAAAAGCTGAAATTTAGCCTGTATGTTCCTTAGGGACCGTAGGGGTGCACTAAGACGGGATTTACCGAAATTCCCACGGAATCGGGTAAAACGGGCAATTCGAAAATATGTGCGTGCAAAGCCACTGGCGTCGATTAGTACTTACTAAGAATTATTTTAAAACTAATATGAAACCTATAATTAATTACTTGACCACAGTCAGCAGTTCTTCGGTCTGATCATATTATTTCAATGTTCATATTCATATTCATATTCATATTCATTTATTGCCATTCCACAATGTTTGTACAGGTGTTATAGATATAAAGATACAATTTGGTTCATTATGGACCCTGTTTGGGCATAGCAAGAGTTAGGTACATGAAGTATATTCACTTAGGGTTATATAATTAAATTAAATAAGACATAGACTTATAGTATTTATACATAGTACTTAGAAGAAAAATTTTACACAGCTTAGTTTTATACTTAGAACAAAAATTATAAACATCTTAGTTTAATAAAGTAAAACAATAGTTTAATAAAATAAAAATATAATTATTATACCTACTCCTCATTCATCGGTTAAAAAATCCTCAATACTATAAAAGCATTTATTAATAAGGTGTAGTTGGAGTGCGTTTTTAAATTTATTGTTATATTCTATACTCCTTATTTCGTTTGGAATTTTGTTATATATTTTAACGCACATTGCATATGGCCCAGAGTGAAACTTAGATAGTGAGGAGCTAGGGAGAGCAAGTTTATTTTTAGAACGCAAACTTCGTTGCTGAGGGCGTTGATCACATGCCAGTGGGAATAATGTAGGGTGCTTTCTTACAAAAAGGCATATTTCTAATATGTATATGCTGGTTAATGTCAGAATTTTTAAATTAATGAAATGCGGTCTAGTACTTTCTATGCTATCTACGTTTTTTATTATTCTTATGCATTTCTTTTGAAGGATGAAAAGTTTTTGTGCGTCAACACTATTTCCCCATAGTATTATACCGTATTTTAGCCAGGAGTAGGCGTAGGCGTAGTATGCTGACATGGCTGTTTTTAAGTCTGTTGCCTTTTTAACAACTCATTTATTAAACTCAAACACCTGTTATCTACCGCGCCTATTCTATCTTGTCCGGACTATAACAAACCGTTCGAAGTGCACACGGATGCTAGCGACTATGGCGTAGGGGCTTTACTCACACAAACTACTGACGGTGTGGAGTATCCTATAGCTTATATGAGCAAATCCTTGTCTACACAGGAACGTAATTATAGTATTACGGAACGGGAGGCGTTAAGTTCATACAGTGCGTATGTAAATCTGGCCAGTTTGTTTGAAATTTTTTCTATATGGGCTTTCCAATTAATAAAGGTATCAACAGTCAATCCTAGTAATGAGAATTCATCTACACATTGTAAGTTAAAATTTTTATAGGAGTAATTAATTTTTATTTCTTGCTTTTGGTACGGTCTGTGTTGCATTAATTTAGTTTTACTGAAATTTAATTCTAAGTTATGGTCATTCATCCAATTCACTATTTTTGTTATATATTTGTCTAAGGTATTGTTTAGGTTACATAGGTCTTTACAAGGAAATACTATTGATATATCATCAGCAAAAAGGATTGTTTCTGCATCAATTTCTTTAGGTAAGTCATTGATGTAGATTAGAAACAATACACAGCCTAGTACGCTACCTTGTGGTATAGACATTGAAATGTTTGCTTTTTCGGACCGCACATGAGTAATCAGGCCGGCCTGTGTACGGTACTCTATTTCTACGTACTGAACCCGATTTTTAAGATACGATGTAAACCAATCATATGCTACTCCTCTTACACCTAATGAATACAATTTGGCCAGTAGTATTTCGTAAGAAACTCGATCGTATGCTTTACTCATATCTAATAAGATACCAATAGCATATTTCTTTGTATTTATTATGTTAAGTGCTTCCTGGATGTATTTGTACACAGCTAAAGTTGTTGATTTATTTTTCCTAAAGCCATTTTGGCTATCATGAAATAAATTAAATTTTTCACAAAAATTATATAGCCGGTTCGATACAACAGTTTCAAAGATTTTTGCGAAGGTGGGCAGTAACGCAATTGGCCTGTAGTTGCTAGTATTTGTACCATCTCCTTTTTTAAAAATTGGTTTTATTATCGATGCTTTTAGTTGGTCCGGTATTGTGCCTTCTATAAGAGACTGATTAATTAGAGCGCTAAGAGGTATTATTAACTCTTCGGAACAAGCTTTTACTAGAGTTGGTGGTATCTCATCGTGACCCGCGCTGCGTTTATTTTTTAGATGGCTAATTATGTATTTAATTTCACTTGGGTCGACGGGATTTAGATAGATGCTATTTTGGCTAGGGTTTGTTACCGGCCGGCCAGACGGTACGGCACTACCTTGCGTATTGTTTAGAGTACCTGCGTTTCCTACTGACACGAAGTAATCGTTAAATGTATTTGCGATCATAATAGCATCGTCGCTCAGTTCGTCGCCAATTTTCAAACTTATGTTATTCCTTACTTTTTTGTTTAATTTATTTGTTCGTTCTTTAATAACCTGCCACATTGCAATAGTTTTGTTTTCAGAGTTTTGCATTTTTCTTATAAATTGTATTTTTTTAGAAGCTAATACGGTTTTTTTAAGCGTTTTCTCATACATTTTGTAATGTTTGCGCAATATATCATTGTTACTTTGGGTAGACAGTATTTTTAATAGTCGCTTATGTTTACATGATCTTTTTATGCCTTTTGTTAACCATGTTTTTGGTTTGTTTTCTTTAATTTGTATTCGCTTTTTTGGTATACAATTATTTAATATTTTTTGTAAACTGTTGTGGAAGGAAGAATAGTTCTGACTAATATTTTTATCTGAGCTTATAACTGTATCCCAATTCAATTCACTTAATTTAGATTTGAATTTAGTGATGTTGTTTTTATTAAATTTTCTCTTGAAAGTATACCAAATCTTATTCGTATCTAGTGTATTTCTATTTGTGGGTAAGATGATTTGAACTCCTTTGTGGTCAGATAGCCCGAGTTCAACCACTTCAATAGCATCTTTGTTTGGGGTATTCCAGAATATTAGATCCAAGCAATTTGCTGTTTTACATGTTACCCGAGTTGGTTCTGTTACCATTTGGCGAAAATTGTAGCTAGTCATTGTATTAAGTAATGTGAAGGATGTTGTGTTTTTTTCAAGAACGTTGACATTAAAGTCTCCACCTATTATTATGTTCTTGCACGAGTCTTTTATAGATAATAGTTTTAGTAGTTTTTGAAGGCAGTTGAAGAATGTTTCTGTTTCTCTATTTTTTTGTGGCCAGTAAATCACAACTAATAAAGTATTCATTTTAATTAATTCTACACCACATGCTTCGAATATGTGTTCAACACTAATTTCTGATATGTCTTGTCGTTCTTTATATTCTATATTTTGTTTTACGAATAAAGCTACACCACCGCCTTCACGGTTTTTGCGGCAATAAGTTGAACTAAGGTTAAAGCCTTGAAGTCTTAGTAAATCTATTTTTTTCTCAGTGATCCATGTTTCTGATAGACAAAGTGTGTGATATGTGTTATCATCTGCTAGTGCTTCTATTAAATCGCGTTTATTATTTAAACTTTGTATGTTTTGATAGAGTATTTTAAATTTATTTTCGAAAGGAACTATTGTTTTGGGTATGGTTGATTTGCTCGTTTAGTTGGTTTTGTTTTGTAGGCTTTATTAATTTATGTTCTGAAGTTATGACCATTGGTTTATAGTAATTTAATATGGTACTTTGACGATATTTTTTACAATCTGATGTAACTTGATTCGAAAGTTTCTTATAATTATTATTTAGGAAAGAATTTTGGTATTGCAGGTAATTTACTTCATTATTCATTTTGAAACAGAATGCGTTGACATAATTTACATTGGAATATTTTTGTTGTCTGTATCTTCCACTATATTTGTAATTATTACACATTTCATATACATCTATAAACTTACAATTTTCATAATGCTGTAACAGCAGTTTAACATTCTTATTTACCAGAGTTTCATTAAGGAATTGACTTTTTTGTACTTTTAAAATAAATACCTTTTTACATATATTTAACTTGCTTAGTGCTACGCTTAATTCAGATATAAGTTTATAAGGGTATTTATCATTTGAGCCCACTGATAATATTACAATGTCATTGTTACTGAGAGTTGGAGCGATTTCATTTAAACTATTTAATACTTGTGCACTTTGTGCTCCTGGTTTACATAGTGCTGAGATAGTGTAGATGTCGTTCCAGTTTTTCCTCCTGCTTTCGATAAAGTGCGTAGAAAGTCCCCTCACATATTGGTCACCTAGCAGTATTATTCTGGGCTTATAGGTTTTGAAGTTTTCTCTTTGGAGTCTCTCGTTTCCTTGCAAGATATCTGCATTTTCCTTTGGGTTGTTGGTTAATGGGACTATTGGCGAGCGTTTTTGGCTAGCTAATTTATTTTTCCCTTCTGGTGTTGTCATGTTTACGAAGTCCAACGATTTTTTACACGTTGTGTTACCTATTTCTGGTGCTATAGATTTTTCTTGAATACACATTTTTCTATTGACTTGTGGACAGGTAGCGCCATCTATTTGTGATGTCGTGTATCGCTCGTTGACTTTTTTCTCTGTAGATTTTTTCGTACTCGGTGAACAATAATATATCTCTTCAAGATATGAAATTTGTTTTTGTTGGCTTAGGGAATCTTGTTTAAGTTGGTTATTTTCTATGATTAATTTTTCTATTTTTGTATGCGCACATCTAAGCTCATTTTCGAGTTTTTCTATCTTTTCTCTAAAAAGGTTATCAGGGTCTGGCAGGTCTATTATGCTTCTTGAGTTGAGGTTTGAAGTCGGAGAAGAGTATGACAAATCTATTGAGTCTATGGATACATTTACTCTGTTTTGTCGTAGGGTAATATTATTCATACTCATAAATTCTTCATTTTCATCCATTTTCAATTTGTTAATTCACTATCTGATGCAAGTTAGAAATATTTTCAAATTTGCGCCATCTGTTTTGCGATGACAAAGACAACTTTTGATCGATTGGTTCTTACAAGTGTCGATAAAATGTCAATATCAATTTGGATGTTTTGAAGTCGTTGTGATTTTAGGTACTTCCGTCAGATGTCACTATTTTTTTTAAAGTGCACCGTTAAACGAAGCGAAGCCGCGAAGCAGTGAAAATTTTGAAATTTAAACTGTCTTTGGATACTATATTTTTATTTTGGTTGAAAACACCTTATTTTCACTTGTTACATTTGGATTTGTACTCACTGTGGTGTTTTTCTTCGTTTGTGAATGGTTTTATATGTTGAGGCGTATATTTGAGTACAAAATTTTGAAAGTTTGTGTTCAGTATCAACACATCACATAAAATAGTAATTATTTCATTTGAATGCACATAAATTGTTTGGATAACGTTTACACTGATGTATCACTTTATTGTTCGTAGGAATAAACTTAATTTTCTTTGTTTCAGGGACTTAAACTATTTTTAGCGTAATTATATATACAGAGCTAATGTTTACTTAGGCGCAGCGCCATCTCTCCCACACAATAACTCCATGTTTGTAGGTAAATACTGATAGACGCGTTGTTTGGAACTTACATAACTTAGGTCATATATGGATATTTCTTTGTTTATTTTGTTATAAAGATAGGGACCCAGAAATGTAAAAAATCTATGAGTAAAGATAAACTTTGATTCAGAGCTTGAACTACAGACAATATCTTTCCGTCTCTTGGTGTTAGTAAGGTTAGCGTTTAACGTAAGCGTAGGGTGCTGTTTAAGTACAGTGTACAATATAAACAGTTGACGAACCGTTAGTACTTTGCATGATTCATACAGAAGGCTTGTAGAGAATCGGTAAGGTCGGCGGGTGGCCACTTTTAGGAGGGCTCTTTGCGCTTGCTCTATAGAGAGGATTAAATTTTTACCTATGATATGGAAAGGACTATTTTGATATGGAAAAATTATGGCAGTCCTTTAAAGAAGAGGTAGTATGTGTAGCGTCTGAAGTATGTGGTGTGATCAAGAGAAGGAAAATACGAAACGTTAAGAATACATGGTGGAACAAGGATGTACAATCAGCAGTGAAAGAGAAGAAGAAAGCTTGGTCAGATAGATTGGCTGCCTAAGCAAATGAAAGAATGGGAAAAGCAACGAGTGTAGACATAGATGAAGCAAGAAAGGAGTTTGTTAGGTCGAAAAGAATAGTGAAAGAAATAGTTTAAAGGAAAAAAGAGGAAAAGAAACATGAGTTTGATAGCAGTTTATCTGACGATTTCCAGAGGAACATTAAGTTTTTCTGGAAATCCGTTCGTGCAGTTCGAGAAAGAACTCAATTCTCAGAACACACATCCATTAGAGACGAGAATGGAAAGATAGTTAATGGTGAATCGTGCGTGCTGAAGAGATGGAAAAAGTAATTTGAAAGTTTATTTGAAAGAACGGCGATAGAGACACCGATAGCTGAAATGAATGGTAATGATAGCAATGATGAAAGCGTTATTGGCGTGGATGAGATCGTGAAGGCACTGGGAAGTATGAAAGTAGGTAAGGCTGCAGGATATGATAGGATTACAGTCGAAATGCTGAAGGCTGGACAGGGCATCATAGTTGGTCAGTTGCAGCGGTTATATAACTTGTGCTGGAGCACCGGCCGAGTGCCTAATGACTGGGTCACAGCTGTAGTTGTTCCTCTTTATAAAAGAAAAGGCTCGCAACAAGACTGCAAAAACTATAGAGGCATTAATTAGGCTTCTCAGCATTGTTGGCAAATTGTATGCAAAGGTACTTTTTGAAAGAGTTATGGAAGTAACCGACAAGAGAATATGGGATGTACAAGCGGGATTCCGCAAGGGTATGGGATGTACGGATCAGGTTGTTTCCTTGGGAAGCATAGCCGAAAAGTTTTTGGCCAGAGATCAAAAGGTCTATTGCGCATTCGTGGATTTGGAAAAGGCTTACGATAAAGTGGTGAGGAAATAAATGTGGTCGGTGCTGTCAATGAATGGGGTGGACAGCAGCCTCATTCGCACTCTGAAATCCCTTTATGAGGATTCTAGAGCTTGTGTGAGGATAAACGGGGCATACACTGACTGGTTTACCATCGAGACAGGTGTTAGACAGGGATGTGTAGCGTCGCCGTGGCTGTTTAACCTCTTAATGGACAATTGTTTGCAAGATCTAAAACATAGTGACTGCGGATTAAGGATGAATGGGTTACGTGTCAAATGTATCCTTTATGCTGATGATCATGTAATACTTGCGTCTTCAGCGGAGGAATTGCAGGAGATGTTAACAATCATGCATGGTGCGTTAGAGAGGAAAGGTATGAAAGTGAATGTAAGTAAAACGAAAGTTATGGTTTTTGAAAAGGAGGAATGCGTTACGGCTTGTAATGTTTTGATCGATGGGCAACGAGTGGAGCAATTGAATGAGTTTGTATACTTAGGTACGTTGTTTATAAGATATGGTAAGAATGAAGAAGATATTGAAAGAAGAGTTAATGCAGGTAATAGAGTGAATGGAGCTCTGGAGGCGTTTATGAATAGCCAAAACGTGTCCAAAAAGGCACGTTTGGCTGTGCATAGAGGGGTGTTAGTATCTACTCTTATGTACGGTAGTGAAAGTTGTGTATGGCAGAAGAGATTTGAAAGTAGAATAAATGCTGTAGAAATGAGAGCACTGAGAAGTATGTGTGGTGTATCTTTGAACGACAGAGTAAAGAATTGTGTGATAAGAGAATGTTGTGGGGTAAAAGAAGATGTAGTGACAAGCATAGAGAAAGGCATGTTAAGATGGTTTGGGCACATGGAGAGGATGGATGACGATAGATTGACAAAGAAGATATATAAGGCAAGTGTGAATGGGACAGGACAAAGGGGAAGACCTAGGTGGACGTTATCTGACCAGATTGAAGACATCCTGAAAAAAAGGACAAGTCAGAAGTACCCTTAACAGAGGAGCATGCATGAGAAACTTGATGGGAGTGAGTGAAGCAAGATAGATATGTCAGGATCGTTGCAAATGGCGTTCTGTAGTCTCTGCCTACCCCTCCGGGAAACAGGCTTAAGTCTATGTATGTATTTAAGTATGATTCAATCAATACATTGACGCACGTCTTGAAAACTTAATAGTGGGTGGTTCTTTGGTTTGTTTCTGCGTGCTCTTTTTTGAGATGGTTAACCTTGCGTAAAACGCGCAGTTAACAAGTTTTTACTACGATGCGGCGAAATCACCGTACCGACGTAAAACCATGCTGTGACCAAGATCCTTTACATCAATAAACATAACAAACAAAAAATTATTCTGTTCCGCAAAATATATATTTTGCTCATCAAAAAACGTCATGCATAAATGGTGTTCACGAGAAATGTCGCAGATAATATAAGAGTTATCGTCAATATGATCGGATACAATAATACAATGTTATGTTTACATGAATGTTTCATAATAATGATTTATAAATACGACGAAACAGAAAGTAGTGGCCGTATCATAGGCAGAGGGTTTGACTGCATAAAGCGAGCAGTGTTTAAGTTTGTATTTTTTTATACGGAATATAATAATAATATGAATATGCTGCTTTCAAAAACTTATTTTTTAGTTATTATTTATTAATTATTTTTTGCATAATTTTACGATATAAAATATATCCTACAACTTTGTATAGTATTGCATAGGTTTGTCAGTTCTAAGCGAGATTTATAATATATGTACTGTTTATAACGCGGGAGAATCGCGCCACATTGGATAACTCAAATTAATATTTTTTCGTATTTGCGGATCTCCGTAAATATTGACTTTGTAAATTAAAATATAATAATAAATATTTTCGAAATTATTTTCGCTTAGTTTTGTACCATAGAACAGTGGCTCATAAAATGGTTCTCAAATAATTATAAAGCAATACCTAATCAAAAAATCTTCAATAGTTTTGCTTTCAATAGTTATAACAAATGAGATAACTCCATACCTAAGACAAACTCATGTTCAAATAGTTATAACCTATCTAGTAGTATCAAGTAAACAACTGTAGTTATTATGAGATTTTTGTAAGTCCAGTTATTTCTTCTTAGCCAAGATGTCTTGACCGTCCAATTACCGAAGATACAAGAGAAATAACCTTTAAAGAGCAAGGGAAAATAAAACATCGCGGTCTAAAATAATAAAGTATATGTCAAATGATTGTCTAACAAAAAAACACGTAAAATGAACAAACAAGACATGTTCTTGGTGTTTGTTATTACGTTTCATCTCGTTACTGACCACATTAAACATGCACTATATGACAAGACTTGGATCAAATACAGTTCAAGGTTGTAATAATTAGCGATGTGCCGAGTACGGTTTGACTCGAGTCAGACTCGATTCCGGCTTAGAACTCGTCGACTCGAATACCAATTTATTTTGATTCGAGTACGCCGGACTCGATTCCAGTACTCGAGTCAGGAAGAATCGATTCGTACTCGCTAACTCGATTCTATTTATGCCAGTCCAACTGACTCGAGTCTCGTATTCGAGTTTGGTTAACTCGCTCTTACTCGCAAACTGTTTACTTAAGCAATGAAGTGGCGCGTGCCTAATAATACAAACGAGTTTGAACCTGCATCTTTTTGTTTTGCTTTCTTTATTTTGTGTCATTTAGCAGTTATTGTGAGTACTGAGTTCTACTGAGTGAATTTATTTAATTGTTTATTAATACCGGAAGTGAAGTGACTGCGTGAGATTGTAATTAACTTTATTTTAGAATGACGCCGAAAAGAACCTCAGGTATATGGAAGTGTTGTGAGACAGTGGACGGCAATAAAATAACGAACAAAAACTGCGACTCCGTATTAAAAGATTTCAAAAACACAACTAATTTGTTAAAGCACCTAAAAATCTCATCCTATCATTTACTCGACTCAGATTGACAATTCTTCAATATATCCCTACATTTATTATTGTTGTGTCATAACTTTATAAGGCTTAACCTAACCTACACGCTGTTTGAAGTTAACTCCTTTTCATTTTTCCCTTTTGTTCTAAGATCGGACTCTAGTTCTGGACTAGAATTTTCAGACTCGAATTCTGGACACGAATTTCTAGACTCGAGTCCAGCTGGACTCGAGTCAATATTCGAATACCAAATATAGAATTCGAGTACTAGTCTCGAATCAGGGAATCGAGTCATGATTCGAATACCGGATGTTCTGACTCGAGTTGACTCGATCCATCAAAACAGAGACTCGGCACATCACTAGTAATAATGTACCGTTAATAATAGTTAATCTACCATAAACGATTTAAACTTTTGTGGTTTGTACATATCATACATGTTTATTTAACCGGTGTTAATCGCTTTTAGTAACTTATCATACCGGCTTACAGCGGTCGTGGTTTAAGCTCCCGAACTTTATAAGCTGGTCAAAAAAACATAGATATTTGTATTATAAATGAGTTAGTTAACGCGGTTAACACACGCTAAATAAACTTGTATGTTATTTCCCCATTGCCTTTTAATTTTAGTTATGAATTGAAATTAAACTACACTTTATGGATTTTATCGCGATATATTGGTTTCACTGAGTTATTACATTAAAACCGAAAGATCGAGACCTAGATCTTGTTTAATTTTAATGTGTAACATTCGCGTAACCCAAAGAAGATATTTTGTTATGAATTTTCAGCTCTTTGCAGTTTGGTTCAACGAACGGAAAGGATTAGGGCTCTTTATAATGTTTGTAAGGTACAGTATTCCTTGTCTATAATTAATATCAAATAATAAAATATTGCTTCCTGATCAGAAGTGATGCTTAATTTATTAATTACATAGCTCTTTGACATAGACCGTCAATACGCTTTACTTAATATAAAACTGTATTTAATTTTGTTTGTAGTTGAGATTTGACAAAAATAGCTTTATGCTTTGTATGACGATTTTATCGTTACTATCATATCAACCTTTAGACGTCCACTGCTGGACATAGGCCTCCCCAATGCTCTGCACACAGACCGATCATAAGCCACTCCCTTCTTGCGTTGGAACGATTTACAGACGGTAATATAAAATTTGTTTAAACGACAGGACTGGTAATAATGAAATACTAGTCTATCCTATGACTGACCAGTCCAACTGTTTCAATAATAAAGGATCACCTGAAGCCCGACAACTTTGTCCTCTGATGACGAGAGCTCCAATGCCTTGATAACCCTACTATTTGATATTCATTCTAAAATATTAATCGGATTTTATATCTATTTCTTCACATCTTTGATATAAAACATCAATGCAGTTTGAAACATAAGTTTGTGAACTTAGTACCAGTAAAGTTAAGGTGTGCTGAGTTTGCAGCTTAGCTCTAAATGCGATCTGATATCTTTTTGACCATGTTTGCCATCTGTGTTTGCCTAGGCAACATTTTACATGAAATGTTTTTGGGGGATTGATTTATTGTTATTAATATTATTCTAAAGCAGTTTGAAGTAAATAATCATAAATTTTACTAATATTTACCATATTAGTACAATTTATGATTCTTTATACAAAATATTATCAGAAATATTTCTGTACTCGAGCAATAATAAACTGCAATATATTCCAATTAAATCTCAGAACGAATTGGGTGATATTCGCTAAGTTCCCGGGCAACTGACATTATGTCAGTTTTTGGCATTAATTAAAATTTCATCAGTGCCTACGTTCAATATCTATAATTGTGTAGTGATGGTATTACCTTGCCAATACTTCACTTGGTTGTAAGTTCAACAATAATCAAACTGACGGCCCGAACGATACCTATGTTGGTTTAAGCGGAGACCTCGTCGTTTATCACTAGCACCAAGTGTCGTGGATTCGATGCCTAAATGAGACAAGATTTTTGAACGATGCATAAATTGCTGTTTTGATTCTATGTTTTCTGTGAGTCTCTCTCTCTCCGGCATCCTCCAATCCGGTGTAAACGTAAGCTGTAAACGACACATGTGGGAATTGTTTAGTACATACATACATACATATCGTCACGCCTTTTATCCCCGAAGGGATAGGCAGAGGTGTATTTCTACACCCACTTTTCGCCAGATATACTTTAGTCCCACGTAATAAGGGGCGAGCCTATTGCCGTACCGGGCACATTTCCAGACTCCGTGCTGCTACTGAGAATTTCGTGACAGAAAAACCCAATAACACTGCCCGACCCAGGAATCGAACCCGGGACATCCCGATCCCACGCACACATTTATGCCGCGCGACCAACGAGGCTTAGTATATTATAATATTTTTAGTCGAAGCAGCCTATTTATGCTGAAACCAGCAAGGCAGCAGAACTATCAGCAACATTCTAGAACCAATGCCTCTCTAAAATTTTTAATCCATCCAGTTAAAATATAAGCCCCAAAACCCATTACACATTAAATAACCGACATACACTTCGAAGCACGTACCTCATAGCAACGTCACATCGTGCGGTGGTTATTTTATAATGACATATCACTCCCTTGGCTTTGGAGTGAAATGGGAGGAGGGGAGATGAGGGGAAGGCTTGGAAGGGTAGGTGTCGAGTGCCGGCTAATGACGTCGCCTGGCTGCATCTAATGATCGTTTGTCAAAGCAACACTATCCTATAGGTGTGAACGCTATGTTTAGATGTTGTTAGTTTTTATGTGCTTAGCAAACTTCATAAAGCCATGTTTTAATTCTGTTTGTAGACGCTGACGTTGTAAGAATATTACGAGAGCGTTCCCCTGTCTGATCTTAAACCGGTTTAAGAAGTGGTGAATTCGTTTTCTGGGTGTTTGAGTATAATACCATGAATTAACTTTAATTTAATTTACTTAGGGTTGATTTTTCAATCGTCAGTTAAAATTTACTTGACAGTTAAACTGTAACCAGGCTAAATTGAAAAGTACGTAACATCATTGATCTACTCCACTACCGTAGTTTTTAATTTGTAAGTGTTATATTTTATTCTTTTGTTATCTTTTAACTGACGACTGAAAAATCGGCCCTTAAGTAGGTATATATGGGCAAATTAATATATAATGATTATATTGTTACGAAAATATTAATAATATTTAAGATTGATATTTAAATAACTATTTGTGAACACAGAACTGAGAACTTCACTACTTTATAAAATTAGACACTGTATTGGCTGCTTAACTGTTTTATAATGATTGGGTATTTAATTTATCGCTTAGTTAATAAGATAACTCCAAAAACTTTCAAAGTAAAATCAATTAGTATTAAATAACATTATTCTGACACTTATTTTTACGGTAATAAACAACATGCGTTTATATTTGCATCCTGTTGATAGCGCCATCTGTTGACAATGTTGTAAAGCAGCGTTTGGTTAATAAAATAAATTTGTTATTCGTATAAAATAAATTATTTGGTGTTGTACAAAATTCATTACAATATTAATGTCGATTTTTGATTAGTTTATAATTAATTGTACAGTAATTTCAATTATGTTGAAAAGGTGTCATGACGGTTAGTCTATAAAAAGGACTGTAGCTCGCATTTTAATTCAATTCTGTGCTAGAAATCGTCTGAAAATAAACCAAGTAATATTACGTGAGTGTTTTTATTATGGAGTCCGGACACCATAACCCTAGCGCATCGCCGACATATATAAGCGATTTGGTGTAGTCTATACTGTAAGCTTATCTACATATACATATAATAAATCTGTAAGTGATCGATGTCTGCACATGGAAGATATTTAGGAGAAAACTATGTTAAGGGGTCATCATTAAAGAAAATAACCCAAAAATATCATTATTAGAATTTTTGTCTGTTTGTCCGTTTATCTGTTTGTCTGTTTGTATGTTTGTCTGTTTGTCTGTGCGTTTCTAATTTCAGAAACGGCTTTTCGGATTTGAATGCGGTTGTAATTGATATATTGTGGGAAGCCTCACTTAACATTAAGTGTTTGTTTTATTTGAATCGGTTCATAAATAAAAAAAGTTATGTCAATTTAAACATTACGATGTATTTTTTCGGTTGAAATTTGTTCTATAGCCATGTAAATAATTAACTCTTTAGTTGAATTGGTTGAAACTTAATATAGTATGATCTGTAAAATGTAACATTACGACAGTTGAAAGATTATAAATGGTCATTTTCTAAAATAAATATTATCCAATTTAAAATGCTTGATGCTATTCTGAACAATTTATGATATGATATAGGGTTCAGCCAAGGCTGGATATAATCGCGCGTGTACGTATAATAAGTGCGACGAGTAGCGATCATCGATTGCGCCATTTGTTTGCGTGTAATGCTGGAGCTCTGCAAACTTTCAGATGCTGCACAGTTATAACATATATTTCAAAACGAATTGGCCGAGGACATTTACAGGCACGCACAACCAACTAATGAATCTGTGTTTTCTTGCTATTCAAGACATAGCCATATCTAATCTATTACTCAATATGACTGACTGAACCATCACTTGATGGTGTAAGCATTGATAAAGATTACGCGATCGATATGAATAAACTATTACCGAGTATACGTTTGGCTGTTTGGTGTTAGTACCTAGACTTATGTATGGTACTGAAAGTTAGGTATGCCAGAAAAGACATGAAAGTAGAATAAATGCCGTAAAAATGTTCACATTTCTTTCACTGAGAAGTGTGGAGTGTCTTTGAACTACAGAGTAAAGAATTGTGTGATAACCTAGTGTTGTGAGGTAAAAGAAGATGTAGTTACAACCGATGAGAAAGGTATGCTAACATGGTTTGGACACATGGAGAGGATGGATGACGAAAGATTGACCAAGAAGTTATATAAGTCGAGTGTGAATGGGACAGGAGGAAGGGGAAAACCAAGACGGACGTTCTTTGATCAGATTGGAGACATCCTAAAAAAAGGACAGGTTAGAAGTATCCTTAACCGAAGAGCATGTATGAGAAATTTGATGGTAGTGAATGAAGCAAGAGAGATATGCCAGGATCGTTACAAATGGCGTTCCGTACTCTCTGCCTACCCCTCCGGGAAATAGGCGTGAGTCTATGTATGTATGTATTACCGATTAGAACGAACCGAAATCCTGCAAAATGATGTCCCGAGACTAACTGAAGAACGGCGTTTAATATAATTATGATCGTGTGCGTGGATAGTGCTTTGGGCAAAATACTGTTGGTAGATGCCCCGGGAGGAATGGGAAAGACTTTTCATATCAAGATGATTTTGGCGAAGGAACGCAGCTATAGTAAGATTGGCCTATCTGGCAAAGAATTAGAAATAGATTTATTTTTAAATAAACATAAGATTGATATCTTATGTATTATGGAATATTGGTTGCGAGGTGACCAATTAATATTTAACAATCAACATTACTCAGTTATAAGTGCATTCATAAGAAAGAAGGCTATTTGTGGTGGCTCTCTAATATATGTATGTAATAGTTTGAAATGTAAAGAACGTAAGGATAAAGCTAAACTTTCTATCGAGCGCACTGCTGAGATTTCTTGTGTTGAGCTTGAATAACATATTATAGTGTGTGTGTATCGACCACCACAAAGCGACTTTACTCAGTTTGAAAGCATTATAGAGGATGTCTTAAAACACATAATTTCTAGTAGGAAGTCTATAATCGTATGTGGCGATTTTAATGTCAATTTGTTAGAAAAATCACCAATTTGTACTAGGTTAGTTAGCTTATTTAGTTCATTTAATTTAAATGTTTTGTTCTCTGAACCAACCAGAATAACCTCACATTCGTCTACATGCTTAGATAATGTTTTTTGCAATTGTCTTTATTTAAGTAAGGCTGTTTTAACTGACTTGACATCGGATCACTGCGGGCAAAAGGCTGTAATTCCAACTAATGCAACCCCTAAAGTACAAGAAATTACATGCAGGCAATGACCTCTGCTCGCCTCAAACACTTTAGTAATGATGTTGCTGCCAAGATCGCCAGTATTGACTTAACCGTTGATGATCCTGATGAATTATATAAATGCTTATTTAAAATTGTTAATGATGAGTATAATAAAATTTTAAAACAAGACGTTTGCAAGGAACATTAAAGTAAATTTTTGTGATTGGGCAACTGTAGGTATATACAAAACTAGAGCTAGTTTGTATGATCTATATGGTATGAAGAAATACAATTTTAATCCTGAATTTATTCAATATGTTAGAAATTATTCAAAGGTTTTTAAGAGGTCGTGTGCTTTAGCCAAATCCTTATATTTAAGCAATAAAACAAAATTAAAACTACTTGGAGCATTATTAACAATGAGACTGGTCGAGCTAAATTGATAGATAACAATTATGAATTAAAATTTAATGGTAAAATTATTACTAGGAAAACTGATGTTGCTCAGACATTTAACAATTTCTTCATAAACATACCAGTGAACACAACCAGCTGTCTAGATTCATGTCCAAGCAAAGCAGAAATGTTGGTTAGGGGCAATGTGAATGAGTGTGATGTGCTTTTTAATTTTAAATATATTGACACCAATGACATACTGAAGGTATTCAACATTAAACGCTCAATAATAAAACATCTGTTGACTTATGGGGTATTTCTGTTCAACTAGTGCGACAAATTATTTCTAGCTTAGCTCCATATTTATCTGCAATATTCAACAGATGCGTAGATACAGGGGTATTGCCTGATCTAATGAAACACAGTAAAGTAATACCATTATTCAAAAAGGGATCAAAGAGCGACCCTAGTAATTTTCGGCCAATTTCTATCTTGCCTGCTATGAGTAAAATTTTTTAAAAGATTATTTTGCATCAACTAGAGAGCCACTTTCACACAAATAATTTATTTCACAGTGAACAGTATGGCTTTACTAAGGGTCGCTCCACCGTTGATGCCGGTGTAACTTTGTTAAAGCATATTTTTATTGTTTGGGAAAACTCAAAGGATGCCATTGGTGTTTTTTGTGACCTATCAAAGGCCTTTGACTGTGTGGAACACAATACACTTTTACTTAAATTGAAACTTTATGGTATAAGAGATACCGCACTCAATCTTTTTATCTTTTTGCCAGCTACCTAAGTGATAGAATTCAGTATGTAGATGTTAATGGGAGTAGGTCTCTAGGTTTGCCAGTAGGAATGGGCGTTCCACAGGGCTCTATTCTCGGTCCATTTCTTTTTTTAATATATGTTAATGATTTGCCGTTCTTTGTACAAAATTTATGTGATATTGTTTTGTTTGCCTACGATACGTCATTAATTTTAAAAGTTGATCGTATATTAAATAACTTTGATACCGTCAATAACACTCTTGTAGAAGTATTAGATTGGTTTTCGACAAATAATTTGGTACTCAACTCGAGCAAAACCAAATGTGTTAAATTCTCTTTGCCTAATGTCAAAAGTGTTCCTACTAATATAATTTTAAATAAGGAAACAATTCAACTAGTAGAATCAACCGTATTCTTAGGTGTAACTTTAGATTTAGATTACTTTACATTGTAAGCTTCAGTGGGGCGCCCAAATATCCTGTCTCGCAGTAAAACTTAGTTCTGCAGCGTTTGCAGTTAGAAAAGTTAGGGAGTTCACAGATATAGATACTGCTAGACTAGTTTACTTTAGTTATTTTCACAGCGTAATGTCTTACGGAATAATGTTATGGGGTACAGCTGCTGATATACAGACTATTTTTGTCATTCAAAAGAGGGCCATACGTGCAATTTATAAGTTAGGTGCTAGAGATTCTTTACGTGATAAATTTAAAGAAGTAGATATATTGCAAGTTGCATCGCAATATATATATGCTAACTTAATGTACATTAAGAAAAACTTAATTCTATACTGCAAAAATAGTGATTTGCACAAAGTGAACACAAGGAATAAGCATAAACTGGTGGGAACTAACTACCGTCTACATAAATTTCAGAACTCATTTGCGGGGATTGGTATACGATTTTTCAACAAATTGCCTCTTGAAATAATGAATTCACCCATGCACAAACGGACAATTAGGAACTTTCTTTTACAAAGGGGTTATTACACTATAAAGGAATTTTTTAATGATAAGACACCGTGGGGATAGGCTTAGGCTTGTTTAACTCACGATTATTTTATTTACATGTTAAGTGGAGGTGCCTCGTGAACACATGATTTTTGCAGGATTTGGATATTTTTATGATTTGTTGAATGTAGTTTAACATTATTTATCCCTGATCATATCATTGTTCACTTGTCATTTTTTCGAAATTCTTTCTACATTTGCATTTCTTCACGCGTTTCACTAATTTATTTTAATAATAACGATCTGGAAAATGGACGTAATTGGCGGTCATGGTCGGTATACCAATAGATTGTTTTTTACTGCTGGTTCGTATACCGTTGTCGTCATGCTCACTAAAATGTCATTTCTTGAGGTGGCGTCGTATGTCGGGTCATCCCTTTCCCTCTAATATGGCGAGAGGGATGATGGCTGGCACATGCGTCATACTCGTGAACGGGTGCTACTTGCGATGACTAGTCGATGACGGTCTTGCGGGCTGGTATTCGATTTTAATATTTTACTGCATCATTTCCATCATGGTTCTGATCACTCTCGCGGATGGATGCTCCTGTTTCACCATGTCTATTCTGAGGAGGCTAACTAAAAGTATTATGCTTGAGTGTTATTATGTACAGTAACTATATACAAGTGATATAGAAGGTGTAACAGTTGCAGCACCTTACAAAATGTAAATTGTGTATAATGCAAAACCTGGCGATGTAAAAGAGTGACCGTGAGTTTTATTGCCCGTTCTTTCTCATGGTTCTACGCCCTTGCTTTGCGAATGTGGCAGTAAATGTAAATGTAGAGTCTATAAGTAATTATTTTATAAATGTATTATTTTGACGTTCATAAGCGTCACATTGTGACCCAAATGAATAAAGGATTTTGAATTTGAATTGAATTTGAATTTGAATTGCGATTGCTGTCACTTCATTGGGAACTAGAGAATGACATCAGCTTCGGTCACACATTTTTATTAATTTTACAATTTCCAATTTTCCGAGAAATTCCTCCTCAATGCACCTCTACGGCAACATCCCCTAGCAACATACATGCAAAATTACAGCTTCTTTCTACAAATAGTTTTGGCTGTGCGTTGTCTGTCAGTCAGTCAGTAATTTTATATTTATATACGATACGATAGCAGACACATTGTCGCCAGGTGGAAAATGTGCTCTTCAACCGATGCCTTCAACGTATAAAATTCCAATTGGCTTAGACAACACAGAGCTCTGTTTCTTATATATCTAGAATTAGCGACAAAGCTAAGATTTTACGTAATGGTAATCTTACCATAATGGGATAAATACACGATGGCAAACAGTGAAGCAGTCGAAGCATGTAGATTGTACATCACATATTAAGGGATATCAAACAAAATGAACCCATGGGCGCTATTTTTTGTGGCGATTTTTGTCAGACTGCCTGTTATGCCACGTAGGACAAAAGCTGAGTAAGTTAGAGCCTGTCTAAAGAGTTCTAGACTATGAGATTGTATTTTCGCTACGCATTTGAGATTAAACATGCGAGCGCGATTCGGAGGCAATGAAAATGCACAGGAATTCTCTGTTTTTTTACTCGCGATTGGCACTTTTGCGATGTGTGTGCACGATCAAGAGAAAGTCATTATTATGAAATAAATGAAAACCTGTAGTGCACAGTTTCATAGATGCAAAATCTGTTATCACCCGTGTATAACAATTACACTACCGCTCATAAGTATTTGCCCACCTTGAACTGAGGATGTTTGAAGAAAATGATTTTCTTCTAATTGAACTAATTTTATTATGACAATTCATTGCCGTATGTTATTAAATCTAAAAAAGACAGTTTCCCTATTATGATTTAACTAAACAATTAAATACCACATAACTTTGAAAAGTCAGTGGTGCGCCCCGTTGATACAAACTCCCCGCACGGCTATTGTTGCCTGCTTTTTTGTTATTTAAGTTTTTTTTAGTTAAATCATAATAAAGAAACTGTCTTTATTAGATTTAATAACATACGGCAATTAATTTTCATAATAAATGTGTTTCATGTTTATATACCCCGGATTTACGCCCCTAAATTAAATCGATTGTTCGTTTAGTTTCAAACGAGTCTAGTTTCCAGTAAGCCAAAGAACAAAGGCTGAAAGTTGCGGGTGTAGATCAAGTAACAGCTGTTTTGCGTTTGATCAGCTGTTGTCTCTACCACGTTTAAGTGTTACTGGGCACCTTTATGTTTTCATCACCGAGGGCTATATGACTAATATAATGTACAGAGAAGCTTTAATGTAGACTATTAGGTAATAAATTAGTGATTTATTTCTCTCTTCTTTTACGTTATCCCTATACTACCTTTACTATTAAGATGTCCTGAGAAGTTTTTGCTATAATACGGGGATTAAAAAGACTCTTAACGAAAACCGTCAATCTCATATTGTACCAATCACTACGAACATTTTTTACTTCGACAGCTTTTTAGGCGATATTGAGGCTCAAAGTCACCATACAATTAATATAATTAGGTACAATATCGATGCATTTACCCCGCGAATGTGTCCCATAGATGTTCTCTGCACCCATGGATAAGTAGGTATTTCGAGTATTGCATGCGCACACTTTTAATTGCGCCTTAAAAATGTGTCCACAAAAAAAAACAGTTTTTTTTGCTTAGTATGACATGGCATGATGTGCAAAACGAGTAGACTTCGGCTGGTGATGGGCCCCGTGATACCCTGTATACAAATTAATTGTTATTTGAGTTATTTTAGATATCTACATCTACACTATTTACTATACTACTACTACTACATAGGTTATATATGCAACTTAAAACGTTTTGGTTAAGAATTCTGTAGACGAATGAAAAACCAATTACGCTTGAACGGCGTCGCGGGCACAGCTAGTATTGTTATAAATAAATAAATATGAATATCTCGGAGCCACAGACGATATATTATCTAGAGATATATATTTCACATCCATTTTCTCATAAAGCTGTAGTATCGAAAGATTCAGCCAAACAGCTAACTGATTATTAGAGGTGTAGCCGTAGCTATATAAAACTGACAATATCTAGCGAACGACGACGAAGTCTTGACAGCAACAATACAGCGACAGCTATCGGACACAATAGGACAGAAAACAAAGTGCTGAATCGCGCAAGCAGAATTCGCGCACGAGTTGACTATATAGAACTTCTCAAATATGTCCGTTGGACTGGCAATCCACTAGGCACGAGCACCCAGGTAAGAGGATCCTCCCTCTATTTGGAGGAACACCACACCTTTCTTCCTCCACAGACGTAGATAAATTAAGCAATTGCACAACAAATTCTATAAATAATAAAACAATATTTATCATCAAACACGTTATCGTTTGTTACGTGAACAAAAACACTGAAAGTAACATCTAATCTATCCACCCGCCTACTGTACTGGATGTTTGAGAAGAAATTCTATTCAAGACATTTGTAGGTCATCTGTGATGTTTTAGCAATTTAATTTGAAACGTATCATTATATAGTTGATTGAATCAGACGTTACTTGGCGGAACTCCATTGTAACCTAATGGAAGGAAAGAGGAACCCACCACGCACCCTAGTATTGACCACCCCAACTATTACAATAGAAAAAGGTTGACAATACTGAACCCTTCTGAAAGGATAAGGGCTATATAGTAATAGTATGGGTTCCAGGAAGATACCTGACTTGCAGTATCCCGTTGTATGCGCCAACTATTCTTCAACACGTGCTTCGCCCCTGCACGAGGCATCCTCAGGAGCGAAGGGCGACGTATCATTATAAGCAGCTGGCGATAGTCTAGTAGCGACCAACATTCAGAAATTGTATTTTTGGATAGAAAGACATAAAGACATATTTATTTCTGCATTTTGGATGTTTTCAACACTTATACAAGTCAAAACCCTATTCTAGTTGATGCCGGCTTTTCCTAGCTAAATACATAGAAACTTGAAAATGGATACCGTTCTATACAATTTTATGTACCTACATTGTTTGTTGCTTACGGAGGAATATGATATTATCACTTCATGCATTCAGACACGGAATTAGGTATTGTAAATATAATTATTAAGGTGTAAAAAATAACGAGATGTAGAACAATCGAAGCATAGTCAGTCAGGCTATGTACATGCTTCATCAGGGCATAGTAAATACGATGATCATACGATCAAGGTACAACAAATACAAATGCAATGTCCAAACAAAGACAAATACGTTTCGTATAGGCAGTGTTCGCTAGCGCTCAAAGCGTGACTTGCATTCGAAATAAATCGGGGAAATTAGGCAATGTTTCCAGAGGTCACTGCTTGAAAGGGTGACCGCTTATGTGGGATTTATATCCGAGCACTACCATATTTAGCGGGCATGTAAAACCTGACCTGGTTCTTGCTAGGGACAAGAATCGTTAGACCACGTCAGATTCAGATGTCTTCGGAGTTCGGGCGGTCTTAAAACTTCAACATCAGAGTTGGCCTCACACGCATACGTAAAAGAAATAAATAATTGTTCGATGCATGATATTCACACTATCTTAATGTAGTGATCTAGGCACAGACAATCACTTGTGTAAGATACAGCGTAGAGTACATACATAACAGAGAGTACATATTAAAAACAATCTATACTGCAGTAGCTCTAGCCGTAGACTTCACCTACGTAGCTACGGCGTAGCTTTTACGGCAGCGAAACGGTTTCATTCATGCATTTCTATAAAATTGTACATATAAATATGTTTCTATAAGTCATATTACGTGTGTTTATTATACCGTTGATACACGCTTTCAAGGAAACTAACGTAATATAATTATGCATGTGTATAATAATAATATTACGGCAATAGGTTCGCCCTCTATTACGTGGGACCTCAAAATTCAAGGCGAAATGTGGGTGTAATATTTACACCTCTGCCTGCCCCTTCGGGGATACAGGCGTGAGACTATAAGAAAACACAAATAATTCTCGGTAGTATGTAATCAGGCGTGAGACTATAAGTAAATAAATAAAATAATTATTATTTTCTTTATTTATTTAACCCTATACTTGACGATGTGCATTTAAATGTACACTTTTTTTAAATATTCTACAAGCAAAATTAAGTACATTTTTTGTTTATTTTCTGCTCATTCACCCGTGAAATGCCCTTATTTTACATAAAAAAATATTACTGAACACTGGCGACACTTGGTGTACGCAGAAGATCGCAAGATAGTGGAGCGTGCGCTTGCGTCTACTGCCTATAAGGTGAAAATCGATTGAAATCATATTATTTATTAAGGAAATTGAATAACAAAGTGATAAAAACAGTACCTAAATATACAGTCTTGTGAATTAAATATAGATTTTTTCATTTGATCTTGCACGTGTCTTTAAATGCACATTGCCAACTATTTACAGACCTACCAACACTAGGCTGTGTGCATTTATAGATACATTGCCAGTTTGAAGGACATTGTTTTTAAAAGAACATTATGAATTTCAATTAAATTATTTCTTTCTATTAGCTGTTTATTTTTATATTTCTTCATTTTCTAGCCTTCTACAAGGACTTCGAGAATTTTGGCGTTGGTACCTAAATCTGCAGCTAGTTCTGACATAGAAAAAAGTAGTTCTTCGGAAAATGAACTTCATTATGCATGTTCAGTGCCATACTTCGACAATTTATTCACTTCAGTAAAATTTCTTGAACATATGAGAAATGTTTATCTACGGTATTTTTGCTTTAGGGACTATCAGGCAAAACAGGAGCTGTAGCCAAACTACCTACCTACTGATAAAAACCTAAAAAAAAAGATCGTGGGTCTCTTGCCCAAGTCGTTTCGAAACCAAAGATGTTAAGCGAATGAAACTAAAAGACTTTCGATAAGTAATGATCTCACCACCTTTCAAAGAACTAAGAAGTTTTCGAATACGTCCAGAGGTTCGTATCTTATGTATATTGTCTGTTGCTTACGGAGGAATTTAATATTATTTGCTTCACGCATTCAGACACAGAATTAGGTTATGTAATTTATGGTGTAAAAAATAACGAGATGCAGAGCAATCGCAGCTTAGTTAGTCAGACTATGTACATGCTTGATCTGGGCATAGTAAATACGACGATGATACAATCAAGGTACACCACATGCAGATGCAATTTCCAAACATAGATACCTAGATAAGATTCGTGTAGGCAGTATTCGCTAGCGCTCAAAGCGTGACTTGCGTTCTAAATAAATCAACATAAATAAGCAACGTTCACAGAGGCTACAGCTTGGATGGGTAACTGCTTGTATGGTATTTATATCAGAGCACTAACATGCTTTGCAGGGCATGTAAAACCGCCGGTTACAGTTCTTGCTAGGTACAAGAATGGTAAAGCCGCGTCAGAGGTCTTCGGGCGGTCTTAAAACTTCAACATCAGAGTTGGCCTCACCCGCATACGTAAAAGAAAGAAAGAATTGTGAGATGCGTGAATATCTATTCACATGATCTAAATGCATTGATCTAGGCAGAGGCAATCTCAGGTGTACAGTAAAGTATCCAAAATATGTATATACTGCATCAACCCTAATCGTAGACCTTGCCTACGCCTAGCTACGGCGTAGCTTCTACAAAAGCGAAACTGTTTAATACATGCATTTTAAGAAAATTTTACATATACCTACGTTGCTATGAACGAGTCATATAACGTGTGTTTATGAAACCGTTTTAAAAAAACTAACGATAAATTGCAAAGTAATTAATTTATATGTGTGTAATTGGCAATTGGCAATATACTAAACCAATATCAATGCATGAAACCAAAAATAATGGTGTCGGAAATACGAATGTGTTTAATTTATTTCTTCATTGCATAGATCACAAAATACAGTCACACTTATGAACTACCAGTTGACCATATTTTCATGATTCTTCTAGCACAATTAATTTTAAACAAACTTTCAGTCTGCCTGTACAACCTGTGCGTGCGCAGTGGCCACGAAGTGGGCAAAGTTGATACTTTGCCCACTTCGTTGTTAATATGCTTAAAGTCAGCCACAACATTTGTTCTATCCAAAGATTCGGCAACTAGAGATTTATATACTAAATATACGCGCATAGACTTAAAACTTTCTTGTCCGCTACACGTTTCTATCCACACTACGCGCTTAGGCAGTTAGCGACTTAATATACGTTCATACGTATGGAAATAAGACAGTTTGATATTATCGTATTTTTTTTGTTTTTTTTAATTAAATAGACAACTCCCGCACTAGGAATAAATCCTGTGTCGCGGGGGACTTTACAAACATACAACCAACGAACACAATGAACACCCAGACTCGAAACAACAATTTATGGATCACACAAAGTGTTGTCTCATGTGGGAATCGAACCCACAACACTCGACGCAGTGTCAAGCGGCGCCGGCGAGGCGGCCGCTGAACTACTACCCCAACCGTGCAGTCGTTTGGCTTGTTTGTTTGTTTTTCGTGTCGGTGTGTGGCCAACTCTGGTGTCGGAGTTTTCAGACCGCCCGAAGGCCTCCGACATGGCCTAACGAACCGGAACTGATAGCTTTACGTGCCCTCCAAAGCACGGTAGCGCTCAGATGTAAATGCCACACACGGTCACCCATCCAAGTGGCAACCTGTGCAAGCAAGTGTTGCTTAACTTTACCAATCAATTTACTATTGCACCGATCCAATCACAATACTCCCAAACTATACGGCCATACAAAATAAACTCCGTTATACAAATATACTTTTAAAACATGTTTGAAAATGTATATTGTTTTTGCAAACTTTGATACGTTTTGAAAGTAGATTGGCACTTGTGTGTTTAAAGTGTTGTGTTATTTGGTGAGTCAAGTTAGCCACAAATTATTCATTTGTATATAATTCGAATGTTTAAACAAAATACTCATTGCAAAATAAACAATATTAGTATAATAATGGTAAAAAGTTTATTTCTTTGCTCTTATCTCAGGAATTAACAGTTGGATTTAAATAGTTTTTTGTATTTATAGCTACATTAATATTTAGCTATGGGTTTTGTAACATCACGCTAAGATTCAAAGGAGCTGAGTAAACAGAACACCATGATGAATACAATTGCAAGAGAAATTACATTGGCGATACGACGTTTCTAAGAACAAGGTGCGGCGAGTAAACCCGCGGGGCTAGGCTAGCACTTACATGAATGTATTGATATTGTTGATTCTAACTAATCAAATGATACACTTTTAATATTATGTCAGAAACACTTCTTTCTATGGATTGTGCAAGAAAAGTTCATTAAAAAAATGCACTAGTCACGTCATTAGTTTTTTTTAATTATCAAACAGACTGCTATTTATCGATAAATTGTAATTAAACGTAAAATAGAGCTTTAAAATTAATATATAAATAAAACTCATTGCCATTATTTTGGCATGTACTCGATAAAAGAACTAATATAATTTATTTTATTTGCAGAAAGCATCCAATAACTTTACTGTATAATGTTACTCAACATCTATTTATAGAAAACGGTATAGTATGTTAGATGCTTGATGACCTACAACAATATCAGATTTATTTTTAGTATTCAATAGTTTAAATAGTCATAGTATTGAACGACCGTCAATTTATTCCTATTGAAAGGCTGGGTTAATAATAACTAGAGCAAAGTTCCTTATCAACTGGGTACTGTCCATAGTGACTTCGATTTGCCTGGTTGGCAACCCATAATATGCTTGGAAAATGTTTATCTTATACCAAACTATACAGAGTCGTATTTATCATATTATCTGTTTGCCATAGCTGAAATTATGACAACTATACGATTGATCATCATCGTCAAAGCGTTATCTTACATCGAAGACTTACTTCGCTTATTAGTCTAACCAGTCATGACAGAATATCAGCTTTTCTACAGAGCTTCTCCGCTGTAACCCAAAAGGTCAGCGATATTCCATGTTTAAACTATCAGATTATTTGAGGGCACTGACTCTTCGTAACGACTGTCATGGATCCTTATTACAGCTGGGACCGACGGTTGCGCACCACTAACTTGGAAAAGTTAGTGGTGCGCGCCGTGGATTCGGACCCGATTCTCTTTTTTGCGAAAATCTCGCCCTGTTGTGCAACTAGTTTTAAGTTACTTAATTAAATATTGTATCTCCTTATGTTTACTGGTGTACAATAAAGTGTTAATCTATCTATTCCTCTGCATGATAGATTGAATGTCAATACGCCACCGCTGCCTATTAAAAGGTATTATAGATACATTACACTTAGGGACAGAAAAATAGTCCAGCTCATCACACAAATAATGTTCTAGTTGAGATTTGAACCCATGACCTTCACCTTAGCAGACAAGGCTTATAACTACAAAACCAATAAGGAAGCCAGTAGTACATAAATACCTCTCCTAAATAATTTGATGACTTCACCCAAGTAACAGTTCTCCTTTTGACCCACAGCCCACCAGTAGACAGCAAAAAGTTGTAGATAATTTCGCGGATAACCTTGCGAATTCATACTAGTTTAATCATAATCATCATATCATAACATGTAACATAACTTGACAACCGCTTGGATGAATGCGCCGTCATCTTACAATTGCCGCCCGGTGCACCCCGATAGCTTATAATCGCCGCCGCCGCGCGATAACATAAACAATTTTTTGTCGACTCGTATATAACACGAATCTGCTCTGAAGTGATTTTTTTCTTAAAGCTAATGATTAACTCTTTCAAGTGTTAGCAAGTGTTTGTTGATATTTGGTTTCTAAATAAAAAAAACACTACTTTTTAATAATTAAAATAATTTTATCGATGTTCAATTGGCGCGAATTTTTTGCCGACTGCGGGACCGCACGGGAACAAAACTTTGAACGGGTTTATATTAAAAAGTACATCGGTGACATATGTATTTTATGACTTTTATCGACGTAATGGTTATATCTGCATGCGATAAATTAAAAAAATCACCACTTTTTATTAATAAAAATAAGTTTATCAATGTTCAATTGGCGCGAAATTTTTGCCGACGTCGGGACCGCACGGGAACAATTGACGTTTTGTGTAATGGTTTATTTAATCTAAATAAACCATTACATTACTGTTGCAATGTTTTTTAACTTGGAAATGTATTGAAGTAAGAAGCTATACAAAGAACAAGGCAAGTCACCGTAGAGTGAACAGGTACAAAACTAAAAACACCGCAATTGCTCACTCTAAAAAGTTGCATATATTATTATTGCAAAACCCAAGTGACAAAAGTCACTTGGGTTCACTCAACGGATATTGAATCAAAGTGACAAAAGTCACTGAAGTTCATTCGAGCGGTTAATTCAATTAATTAAGGGTGTACTTGTCAAAGTGCGAAAAATGCCTTACCCAACGAGATTCAATTTGTACCGTGCCTATAGCGAAAACTTGTCCCAAACAGGCTCTTCCCTTTTAGTAAGCCGGTTTGCAAACGCAACGGAGAAAATTTTAGTTCTTACCCAAAATTAACACTACAGTGATTCTCTAAAATCAAGCGTAATTGTGTAAAACAATTCTCACTCGCATAGGGTTGGCAACATTGAATATTGAAAATGTCTACCAATATTTGAACACGTATTCATGGCTAAACATGCAATTAATAATATAATAGGCAGTGTTTTACTGTATTTGCCCTAAAATACCAAACTCTAATTAGCTGTAATTACTTCATATAATTTATGAGCCGCTATATGAAAAATATTTTATTTAGCATAGGGATAAACCCATTACACTGCAAAACAGCATTTTTGTTAAATGGAATGTTTTTTATGGATCTAGGTGCATTTTTACCCTAATTCCAAATCTCTATTCCAATCTAAGCCGTGTGGTTGACGGCATAGAATACAAGTGTCACCACCCCCTATCTTCCCGTGGGTGTCGTAAGAGGCGACTATGGGATAACACGATGCAAATACCATCTTTGCGTAGAGACGGAAAACTCGACATCAAACCCTATACGACTGCCTCGTTGGTCTCGCGGCATAAATGTGCGCGTGGGATCGGGAGGTCCCGGGTTCGATTCCTGGGTCGGGCAGTGTCATTGGGTTTTTCTGTCACGAAATTCTCAGTAGCAGCACGGAGTCAGGAAATGTGCCCGGTACGGCAATAGGCTCGCCCCTTATTACGTGGGACTAAAGTATATCTGGCGAAAAGTGGGTGTAGAATTAATACACCTCTGCCTACCCCTTCGGGGATAAAAGGCGTGACGATATGTATGTATGTATGTATGTTCCAAATCTGTTCTCAGATTTTTGCTAGCATCTCTACTTTTTACGGATACGAAGGTCTATATGACCTTCGTATCTCAACTTCTCATACGTCATATAAATTTATTTAAATATTTAATTAGAACAGAACTTTCTTTTATGTGACTTTCTTGATTGAGTTGGAGTTTTACTACTTATCTGGATAATCCAACAGTAGTCAGCCAGTATACTTTCACTCCAATAGCCCTGGTAGCGCTAACATACTGCGAATATCCTGATGGAAGCGTTCTCTCTACTCTTCGCTTAAATGTTTAAGATTTTCAGGAAATCGATCGAGGTAGCTGTAAAGGAAATGCATCTTAATGCGCATGTTGCATCCATTCTCATTGACGTTGCCAGGAAAGTCGACAGACTTCTTATTTCCCAAAATGTTTTTTATGAGCCAAACAAACTCATGACCGGCATGTTTTCAGGGGTTTTCATACTTTCAGTAAAATCTACACCGTTTATTAATTTTCTGATTTGTGGTCCATCGAAAATCCCAACTTTTAACTTACGAGCACTAAATTTTGGAAACGATCTTTGCAGCTTGTCTCACTTTCCTGCGGACGTACCTGAGATGTACTTGGTTGGATTTCTAATGTATCAGTTGAACGCAGGATAGGTCTAAGTAACTGACGGCACAGTAGGATAAACCTATCTGGAACGATTTTGGCGGTTATTTTTTGTTATATTTACAACACAGAAATAACAGTCGTCGTGGTGGTTCGACGGTTCACGCCAAATCATAGGACTAATGAGGTTCAAGGGATCATTTTTATTTTTAATTTACATCAATGACCTACCTAATATTACCCACCACAAAACTATTTTATTTGCAGATGACACGGTACACTTAGTATCAAATGTGACAATAAAGACACGTATGGATATGACATAAACTTGACGCTTAACATGACAATTAATGGGCAACTTCATAACAATTTAAAAATCAATGTAGATAAAACGCAAATGATTCAATTCCAAAGCTATAGAAAACAACATATGTATTGAGTTAAATGTAAATTACAAAAATAATAAAATACAAGAAGTAAGCACTGCTAAATTTTTAGGTCTGATATTCGATAAACATTGCAACTGGAAGGCACATGTTGAATATGTTTGCAACAAACTTGATCGATTCGTTTTTGCTATCAAACGGTTACGACAAACAGTGTCAACGGAAGCGGCCCTAAGTGCATATCATGGATACGTGTCATCGGTGCTGTCATATGGTCTCTTGCTCTGGGGGAACTCGGTTGAGATTGAAAAAGCATTTCGGGTGCAAAAGAAATGCGTGAGAGCTATATGTGGAGCCTGGTTTACTGACAGCTGTAAGCCATTATTTAAAAAGTTCAACATCCTGCCACTGGTTTGCATTTACGTGAGAGAAATCTGTGTTTTTGTTAAACTTTATCCACAGTATTTTAGTAAATTTTCTGCAACAGAAGGTAGAAGCGCTAGGAATAAATTTAAACTTCTCCGACCTAGGTGTCACTTAGATATATATGAGAAAAATGTATATATAAAGGCCATAGAAGTGTATAATAAGTTACCAGATACATTTAAAGAATTACCACTTACTATATTTATAAGGAAAATTACAACCTGGCTTGCAGAAAAATGTTTCTATTCTCTAAATGACTTTATGACATATAGAGAAAATAATTTAACTAATTAATGTAAAAATTTCAATATGCGATTATAATACTATGTTTTGACTTTCACACTTATTTCAGTTGAAATTTATATACAATTATTGATTTACTACTATAAATTTACAATTATACATGACATAAATTTTGACATTAATTACTTAATAAATACTAATAAACAGAATTTAATTGGATAATATTATTGTATACTTTTAAATATTTACGCACCATGCATTGTTATGGTAGAATGTGAGAAGACTTTTATTTTACCTTAACACCACTATGTAACCACATTTCTTGTAAATAAATGCATTTCATTTCATTTCATTTCATTTCAAAATCTGTTTGGATTATTTACACAGATCCTACTGGACGAAACTATTGATAAAAAGAAACAAAAACTAGTAAGACGTTGATGATAGCGATATTATCACTCAAATGGAGAGGTCATTTTGAAGGGGTATTTGTATCTCCTAAACTACAGCTGCTAGAAGAAATCTGAGTTTGGATTTAAAATAAGCGAGCCTAAATTAGTAAACATCAGGTAAAAAGTCTCATGCAACAAAAAAAAGTTCAATTTTGTAATGCTGTGTTATCATTAATATGTTGGACTGTGCGAAATATACAGTATATTTTTTTGTTTTACGAGTATATGTTGTTTTATGCTTGCTTGCCACATAGAGCAGCTGTTGGTGGTCTTTGTCCTCGTCACAATGTTGTCTCCATCATTTTCAAACCCACACAACACTTTGCTCAGTGTTGAGCGCTGAGGAACATTTCCTACAGGTTTTTCTTCATTATTTCTTATTATCTATGGCCCTCTGTCGTGACCTAAAATGTTCATTGGAATAATATTTTCATTCTAAAAATATCACGAAGACAATTGTGCAGTTAAATTTATTTAGTATTTAGTTGGCCTACTAAACCACGCTGCCCAAATAAGTTGAAATAGAGTTTAACCCTAGATCACTAACATTATTTTTCGACGCTTATTACTAACCTTCGTACGACTACGGTATTTAATAAAGGGAATAGTGGGTTTTATATGAATTAAACATGCATATTTTTTATTTTTATTATAAATTTATTATATTCTTCTTATTTATTAATAAATTTACATAAACCAAGCATATTTATTAGAAAATCAGCCTTATAAATGAGATCGTAGGTTTTATGGGAAATTAACAATGGTAACATTTTAAAAGATTTTTGTAAAGTATTATTTTAAAATAAATGTGAAAAATAATTTTCAAATATTAGAAATAACGAATGAAATAAAGTAATGAAACACAAATTTTGGTAAAAATCTATCAAGTTATACAGTTGTGACAAACGTCAAGTTTGTGCTCCCCTCATAACGATTTATTGCTCTGCGTGCAACTACTTTTAGTCATCCTTCGCTTTGCGGAGGGATACAAGGCTTATATTTTCCTTTTTTAGGTAGGAGGTACATCAGTCGTTTTATTTTCGCAAATAAAATAAATAAACAAAACAAAAAAAAAACGCAAGAGTTCACCAACTAAATAAGACAAAATTTTACGTTAATACTAACCTTCGTCGATGCGACGAGCCATGGTTGCTGGAACGGTGCTCACGGTGCCCCCCCACTCAAAACACTACGGTCAGTCGAGGGGGCAACGGGTTGACTGAGATTAGCCAAAGTGTGGAAGCAGTGCGATCGCGCGCGCAAAAGTTAGCACGATTTAAAAAGAAACCCGCGTAGTCGAAACGACGAGTTCGTAATCTAGGGTTAATTTCAACTTTTTGTTGTCATCCCAGTGATACGGCTTGATTGTACAGTGATTTTGGCTTCGTGTATTTTCCGGAGTCAGCTCTTACGACATCCACGGAATTAAATGGAATAGTGATACTTTGTGTTCTTCATCCGTCATCACTTTGTAAGCAAGGGATAAAGTAGCGTGACTTGGTTTACCATTTGCTATAGGTCAACTAAGTGAAGCATTGTATGCACGGATTGCTACTTGGATGGGTGGCCACGAGTAGCAATTACATCAGAACGCTACCGGGCTTCAGAAGGTACGTACAGTTGTCAGTGCCTGTTCATGTTTCAGGACAAGAAATGTCATGTCGGAGGCCCTCGGGCGGTAAAACTCGGCGCGAAAACTCCAACAGCAGAGTAGGCTACACACATTAATAAAAAGACCAAGTAATATAAATGAAGCTAAGATAATGAATAATGATAACAATGACAGCCCTTCCCGTAGACGTTGTCTACGACAGGCGTAGCGAGTGCTACGAAAACGCTACGATTTAATTAATGCATTTCCAGAAAAGGGGTTAAAAGCTTTGCCGTACACAGATGAGCTAAATCTCGTTACGTATGTTTGTTATATAATTTTGCAAATCAGAAACTGTTGTTTTTTGTCATTATCTATGCTTTGTATTTGGTACTGGAGTTCACCATGCACGAGCGCGCTAAATGAATTTTACTTTGTATAGCTCTGCAGGTTCTATGGCAATTAATTATTCAGTATTTTGTTAGAGACAGTCCTGAACTTGGAGATATCCCAATAGTTTTATAGTGCTTTGTAGCGTACCAATTGTGCAGATTCGCATGATTTTATTACCCTTGCCTTATTGCTTTATCATATTTTGCATCAGTTATGGCAAGTCGAAAAAGGGCCATTCCTAATTATTGTATGGTATTTAAACTTTACAGAACTATGCAGTTCCTCTAACTATACATTCTTTAGACAGTTATATATTGGCTCTATACTTAAGATTGGATTTCAATAAGGAAATTCTTTAAAGAATTATAACGATATTTAATTTAAAAAATACTCGCTTGACCTGAAATTAATTCATACATAATTTGCCAAGTGCACCTTTCCTAAAATCGGCTCGAATAAAGAAAAGTGTTGATACTACAAACCTGTAAGCTTATTCCAAGAACTTATTGTGAATTGGCCAAGTTCAATAAATCCACCGTCCCATACGTTCTTCTTTGTTTAACATGTGGTCGCTAAATACACACATACATACATAACTAGTCGTAATAACCGACCAGGTAAATAGTCGGTTCGCTTTGACGCCGCGCGCCCGCCATTTGTAATCTAATCACGCTTTAATAATTGATTAGAAGGCTTTGTTCCACATCCATTGTGTTGAAACATACTCAGGATGAGCCTATACAGCCCTTTGTAGGTTACAATAACCGGTTATATGAGTTAACCGTAAATTCTTTCTCTTAGCTTTATCCCAGTTTCAATCTGGGTCCGCTTACTAGTCTAACCGGATTTGGCTGAATATTAGCTTTTCCACAGAGCGACTGCCTGTCTGACCTCCGCAACCCGAAGGGATAGCGATATTCCATGGTTTAGACTAGTGTCAGTTTATTTAGAAGGTACTGACGCCCTGTAACGATTGTCAAAGATCTTCATGACAACCGGGACCGACGACGGCTTAACGTGCTCTCCGAGGCACGGGACAAGCGATAATTAACAATTCAATACGCACATAACTCCGAAAAGTCATTGGTGCGCGCCGTGGATTCGAACCTGATACCCTCTGCATGGCAGTCTGTTGGTATATCCACTCGGCTATCGCTGCCTGCTCAATAATTTACGGTTAATATGAGTTAACCGTAAATGATTGAGCTATTATTATCGATTGCGTGAATCTACCATGCTCCGGAGGGTACGTAAGCCGTCGGCGGTGCTTGTCTTAAGATATGAATTGATAGGTCATGTATGTCTTATGATGGCCTATAAGCTTTGACACCAGATATAGCGAAATATTCATAGAGAAAAGGAAGACTTGAATTAATTTATTTTTCTTGGCTTGTATCGAATATGTCAAGTGGCATGCATATCCAAATTTTTTTATTGAAGTTTGTGATCATTTCACAGACATATTTATGATCATATACAAACAAAATGTTTCATTTACAAACTGTTTATAAACCAAACATTTTAAAATGAAGTTTATGTTTACTACAGAATAGACAACTAGTTTAGGTTTTGTCAGCAACTAACGTCCCCAGAAGGCTAGCAGTATAAACTAGTTTTACGCCAATTCTTTAGTCTAAGTGTTTCGAGATATCTCGAAATAAAATACAAACGCTTGGACTCCATGAGCCTAATATTTTCTCCCCATGCGGCTCATAGATGCAATAACCGACTAAATTACTGTATTTGTGCCGTTAGATTATACGGTAAGATTTGTATTCTGAATATTTTACGGGTGTTCGAGTATTGATAGTTTCACTAGAATAATCGACTGGGCTAGGGCTCTTTCGTGCTATTAGTATTCTTATAACGATGTGGTGTTTTGTGAGAATGAACGTGAGCTGCAGGTTAAATAGAGTAAATATTCAGTCAAACCTATTTAGACTAGACCGCGAAAATCCTGGACTCCAAGGCAAGTCTTGGATGTAACAGGTATAACGCTAGGATATACGCACAGGATATGTGGAGAATATGGTCCATACAATCAGATTCTGACTCGCCGCTTAACTTTGAAGAATCATGTTAAGTGGCCTATTCAAGAATTTATTTTGCCCCTATCACTTTGAAAATCTGGTTTTGAGTACATTATGTAAACATATAGTGAGGGTTAGTTTTATATGAATTCAAACCAGCTAACAAGCCCCACCCTAGTGTCTTCATCGTTATGTATTGCTATTTTTTTTCAGATTCGTCATTTTATTCGTAAATTCGTACATACATATTACCTAAACTAACACACATGGTCATGCACACAAATATTTGACATGAGCGGCAATCGAACCTGCAACCTTCTGCGTAGGAGTCGCGTACAATCCCGCTACGCCACCGCGGTGGACCGGTGCAGCGGGTCGCCAAACGTATAATTTAATAACCAGAAGTCATGAATGATTATAAAAAATTCGTAAACCAGTCCCTGAGCTACATCATTATTCTTCAACAAAATGACTTGTTGACGAACATAATCAAAAGTAACCCTTAGTGTTTGTAAAGTAATGTAAATGTATCACGTTGTATAACGAGTGTACATCATTAGGAAGCTTCGCACTTGACGAGTGCAGTGTGCACACGCCTTTAGTGCATGCTCATTTGTGCGCTAACTTAATAAGTGAGGGATGATGTGTGGTTGTAAACAAGGTGTATGGGGATAAAAATAATGTGGTCGTTTTAAATGAGATGGATTGCTTAGCTACATGCTTGTCATCAAGAGCGCCTCTTTTTTTTTTTTGGTGTTGGGTTGGAAAATCCTCATGGAGTCCCTCCGCCCTGGGGGGAAGGACGAAGGGGACTGTCAGACTCTTACTAACTAAAAACCAACCCGTGTTCCTCATGTACCCATGTGTCGGAGGGTAGGGTTTCACCGAAGCATTCCTCGCTACCCCCCGACGGGTATTGGCCCGCCAGATGGTCAGGCGGGCCTCGAACGAAACCCCCTTGGCGGCGGATGAAGGTGTGGGGCTCCGCCGCTAAAACACCCAGCGGCCGCAGAGGATAGGGAGGACGGCAACGCAACACCGCATCCTCTCCTCCTCCGCGGCCCCACCGCGACGCAACGATGGTGCGCTCCCATTTGGTCGTGGGAGATAGGGCGCGCGGCAACGCAACACCGACACACCTCTACTCCCGCGACCGCACCCGACTGCGAGGGACAGACAGAACTGTCCCCCGTACCCGCACCCTGGGACGCATCCTACGCAGGCCCCACGCAAGCCCACGTGGAGCGTCCCCTTCCGGGATCCCACTTAGCTTCACCGTGGGCGTTGGACCTCACCCACGGTTACTTACTGAGGCCCCCCACCACGACAAGGTGGAGATCCTACAGAGGGGATCAAGAGCACCTAATCGAGATTTAAATTTCCGAAATATTTGTATGCGCATAACTTCGGAACGGTTGCACCAAATCAGATCATTAATTTTTATTATTTTTGATGTTATTATCAGGACAATGTTTAAAAAAAATGTACTGTAGGACTTATAAAACGATATTTTATTTCAAATCGTAATATAACTACGAATAATAGATGACGCTTGTTGTGTTTGATATAAGAATATTATTATTATTAATAAATAATAATAATATTCTACCACATACACACATATATCTCACGTGTGGTAACAGATCAAAGAATACAAATTTTGACTACCCCATTTCATTCCGTATTTAATGCCTCGTGCTTTTGAATTGCTATGCAAATTATGAGAGACCTATCACCAGCAGTGAACAGTAAAATTCTACAAGATTATGCATTTATGACATTTAGCCTAAGAAACGTAAAGTTTATGTCTATGTGATTTTCTATAAATCTACGATAGCGTTGCATTAATGATAATCTGTGATGTAATATCACGTTTCAAGCTCGGGCACAAGTTTGTTAAACGAGCAACATTTGTTGTCGCTGTTATGACACCAACGTGCACTTCTTACATGTCTGCTTGGAGTTTTACAATTAAGAAGATAAGTAGCAATATACATGCTTCGATCTTTCTATGAAGTTTTCAATTATGGCTTATTTGCATAAGGTAATTAAACACGTACGTTTTGCCATCGGTGTTTACTTTAGAGCCTGAAACTACTGCATATTTAAATAATGAATTAAATCACTGTGTTTAAGTGGTTTATAGTTAATACAATATGTTTCAAAGACGACACTACATGACTTCAAGGAACGAAACTATTAGAGCTGACCTCGCGACAAGTCTTTGCCGCATGTCCATACTGTTGGCATTTGTAGCATCTGGTCACAAGGGTAAAGTCACGAACAGGACAGGCGGTCCAATTGATGAATACCCTGTCCTGGTTAATGAGGGCTTTTCTAATGTTGGCAGGAACTTCAATGATAAAATTGCAAGTAAGTGCATCTTTTCTACCAGATTTATGGCTTAACTTAATGCAAGATAAAAAGGACTCTCGTGAAAAACTAGGCATCTTATCAACCAGGTTCTGCTCATATATGCAATCATATACTTCTTGGTCATGAAGGGCTGCCGGTACACCTATGACGATTATCCTAGGTCTTCTTTTATGCGGCTCTTCCACTTTGAAGCCAAAACTACTCAGTTGAGTCGAGCTCCGCAGTTTTTCTACGTCCTCCTTTGATTCAGTGCTGATGATAACACCTCCTTTCTTGGCCTTACGCAAACCCCTTACGTTCAATTTAATTTTCTCAGGACATATTAACTTCTGCACAAGAGATTTGGTGTCATGGCTAGTTTTAAATGTATCATTTGGATAAATTGCGATAGAACTCAAATAAGAAAGACGCAAAAAATTGGTTTTGTTGGTCTTGACCATATCAGCAAAAGACACATTTTGAACTGCGGATTTAGTACACTTTCTAGAACAGTCTCTTTGATAGACTTTTTGAAGTCATTAAGGCATTCAGCAAGGTCATCTTTTTCTCTTAAGGCTTTCAACGATGTTTTCATGAAGATTGCCCTTTGCTTCAAAGACTGATAGTGCACAGCCATTTTAGAAGCACAATTGCCAACATTTCGCGCCAGAGTGTTAATGTTCAACTTTTGTTCTGTGTTCAACTTACCCTCGGCAGCAATTTTGCACACATCGTTAAGGGCTTTTCTATAGTGCACATATAATATCCGATGTCACTATTAGAGAGGGCTTGATACACCTTTTCGGTGGCATGTTCTTGTGGTTGAGGAGTGCTGGGAGGGCTGCGACAAGTCTTTGTACTCCGGTTGAAAGGGCTATTTTCCATGTTAGCCATATTCCCAAAACGCTCACTCGTAATTCATAGTTTTTAACAAATTTTGCACTAAGTTATTTCTCTAATTTTAATCTAGGTCACGTAATTAATAAATGCATCATACAAAATAATTTAGCGGGTATTAATCGCGTTAACTTATCTTATTCAAGGTATAAATACCTCGGGCACGCCACGACAGTGGCGGTAAGTCCCGTGGTTGAAGAGTGGTTGGAGAGACGTCACGGCGTCCTCACCTTCCGGTTAACTCAAATCCTTACCGGCCATGGTTGTTTTGGCCGGTATTCGTGGAGGATAGCCGGGAGGAAACGCCCGGATAGAGAAAGAAAGAAAGAAAGAAAACATATTTATTCTGCTTCACAAAAAAGAATTACAATATAAACAAAACTTAAAAAATAAATAGAGGATATTTTAAGGAATACAGAAATGGATCCTAACTCAGCATTGAGCCATCTTGCTGGTTAGCGAGATGGCACTGATATTCTGTTAGGTCCAGAAGGTATATAAAATAGATACATATAAATAAAATAAAATACAATAACAATTTTCTTAAAAATATTTTTGTGTCGACGGTCGGGTAACATTATATATTTTAAATATAAACTACAAATATGTTACTTCTTCTATTGACCAGAAATAATATAAAATGGATGCCACCATTGTGGCAGCAGCCGCGACCTTGTCGAAGACACGGCGTTGCATACATTGGCGGAGTGCCCAGCCTGGGCATCGCAGCGCCGTGATCTGGTCGCGGCTCTGAATACGGTTGTCCTCTCACTCCCGATCGTAGTTCTGTCTATGGTCCGGAGTGAGAGGTCCTGGAACGCCGTCGCCTCCTTCTGCGAAGCAGTCATGCTGAGCAAGGAGGCGGCGGAGCGGGAAAGGGAAATACACCGCCCTCTCCCCAACCGTAGGTCCGGGCGTCGAGGACGTCGCACAAGAGACGACCTACAACCACCCTAAATTTAGTGCCTGCGGACGGGGAGCGCTGGGGCTGTTCCCTGTCCGCCAAAAGGCGGCAGGCGGCGCGTGTCCTCGCCGCCTCCCAAGTAGCTTTGTGAGGTGATGGATGCGAGAAGTTTGATGGATGCAAGAAGTTTGATGGATGATTGCGAGATCATGACGAGACGGGGCCCGCCAATACAAACGGCGGGGCAATCCCGGGCGGGGTCGCGAGAAAGTATGCAATCCGCGAATCGCGTGACCCCGCCAACATACGGGACCCGTAGGGACACCGCGGTGGGTTTTAGTGGGTATGCCCCGAACGCCTTTAGGGGAGAGCCTCCACATACCTCCTCTGCCAGTCCCAAGCCTAGCCGTTTTAATGGCTAGGTTGGCGGAGTTGAGATGACTCATAAGGAGAGTTTCCCACCATAGTGAACAAAAAAAAAGGTATAAATACCTATTTGTTTCCGACGTTTCGCTCGTCTTACACCGAGCGTGGTCGCGGAGAGACTGATGAGAGCTTAGCGCCTTCTTGTGGAAGTGCGGGTTTCGGCACCTACCCTCACTTGGTCTTTATTTGAGTTCGCAATGTCGGTACTCCGACACACTACACTAATGACGTCTACACACTGTTGAGATGTATTACTGCGGCGGTGTTTACATTTGTTGATGACTGGATTCTAAGTAGCCGATAATCTTTATCCATCCTCCCGGTTGAAATTGTTATATTTCTTGATTTCTACCGCTTCACGAACTATCCTGGAGTAATAGTGACGATCGGTGGATAAGACTTGTGGTTGATGCAGTTCTATCCAGTGGTTTGTTCCAGACTCTAACAAATGCTCAGCTATCGCCGACTTATTAATATGTCGATTTTTTACAGCTGCGATATGTTCCTTTACTCTTTCAGCGATTGTACGCTTAGTCTGCCCGATATATGAACTACCACAGCTGCAATCGACTTTGTAGACACCAGGTGTTTGGAGAGGAATGACTTCCTTAGGGGTACGCAGATTGTGTGCTATCTTAGAGAGCGGCCTGTATACAGTCTTGATGGAGTATTTCTTGAGTACTGTTCCAACTTTGTCCGTCACTCCCTTTAGATACGGCATGTAAGCGGGCACTCTGCTTACTTTAGTTTACGATCGTTCCTCTTCCGACGGAGTATGTTTTTCTTGTATCCGTTGCGCCTAAGTACCTCCCGAACATGTGACAGCTCACTATTTAATTGTTCAGGGTCACATAGGTCATACGCTCTGTTCACTAACGAGGACACAACGGAATCCAAGTGCCGCGGATGGTGGTGCGAGTTCGCGTTGAGATACCTGTCGGTGTGTGTCGGTTTCCTATACACAGTGTGTCCAAGGGTACCATTATCTCTCACTGTCACTTTAACGTCGAGAAAGGGGAACGATCCGTCTACCTCCATTTCGAATGTGAATCAGATGTTCGGATGTATGGAGTTCAATTTGTCTGCGAATTGTTCTTCGTCCTGATTGTTGCCCTTCATGAAGCAGAAGATATCGTCGACATACCTTTTCCATAGTTTCACATTTCTGTACCTGAGAAGCATATAACTGTAAGAGCCAAAAACCAAACTTTACAGGAGAAGGTTTTTTCTCAAAAATAACTGACAATCTTGACTTTAAGGAGTTTGTGAATAAAATGAGGCAACATTTTGCAGAACATGTTTAATTAGATGATAACTACACTAATAAACTTTAATTAGGTGACAATATTGAGGTCAATTTGACAGTATAATTGGTACTTTTTTAAGGAAATATAAAAAACTGTATGACATACAGTGTTATGCTTTTAAACAAATTAACTCTTATATTAACAGTCAGCAACATACTTTAGAATTCGAATTAAAATAAACTGAAAAAAAAAGAAAATAATTATAAAAAATGTTCAAAGCTATAAATCAGTCTTAATTTTCGAATTCTTCGGAAACATCAACAGTATTGCCGTGAGGGGTTTTTAGGTTTGGATCGGCAATAATTGTGTTAAGGTCTTTTTAGTCATTGTACTTGGGAATGCTAATGGGGCGAATACTCTGCTTTCCTTGGGGTAAGCTATTTGGCAACAAAAGAGCTTGTCTTGTGTTTTTCTTAAGATTAATCTCTGAAAACTCTTCATCATTAAAAGAGTTTTTATGAAATAAAATCCCACTAAGTACTGTCTTTTATGACTTGTAGCCCACACGCAGCGTGAAATAAAAAACGATTCGACTTTTGAATTTTTACGCCTCTGGCTGAAATTAGTTTCCAATGATTTGATATCCTTGATATTCCAAAGATCCATGTTGTGAACTATCAGAGGATTCTTTGTTTTACAAATTTTTACGAACTGCTTCCAATCACGTGGAACTATAATATAAAAACGAGATAGTTCACTTTTCTTTCTTTCTATGACTGAATGGACAATGTCAGCTTCGGAGTGTGCGTGGCCACGATGTAGAAATAAGTGGTTGATTTTACAATCAAATTAGCTATTTTAATTGCTATTTTTGGCTATTATAAAACACGGGACTTGTTACCAACTGCCGTGTTTTGTAGTAGCCAAAATAAGCAATACAATAGTATTACATTGCGGTTTTGCCCCGAACAATTGTCAGACCAAATTGTAATTTCTTCCGTTTTTTCTTCCTTCTAGTTAGGAACCCATTCAATGATGCATGATCCTACTTCATTGGCTCCTATACATCCTTGTGTTTCATCCCACATCATACAGTAAGACTGTTATCCGTGTTATCCGTATCATTATGTAACGTTTCGTTGAACCCGCCGCATAAACTTATTTTAAAGTGTTTGTAGCCTATGGATCCTGTGTGTGCGAACTGCACTAGCATATGGCATTATAGGCCTAATACACGATGTGTAACCTTATCTTGTTCCTAAGCCATAGTTTAAATTTAGCGTTGACTAAGCTATGTAAACGCCCAAGCACAGAGGAGGCTCTATTGCGAGCCTTCGTAATGTGTGAACGGAACGATAGTCGATCATCAAGAATCACACCAAGGTATTTGGCTTCCCTAGTCCATGGAATAGGGGATCCAAACATCCTTATTTGTAGGGTCGCACCCGGAGGGTACAGGTGAGGAGCTCTCCGGTGGAACAGCACCGCCTGACTCTTCTCTGGATTGATCTCTATCTGCCATTTCCGGAACCACGCGCCTTAGGCGTTGGCTGCGGATTCGAGCTTGCTACTGAGTGCGCCAGGGTCTGCGCCTGAGATTTAGATGGCTGTGTCATCTGCATAAAGTGCTGTCTGCACTAGCCGATGTATCGGTATATCAGCAGTAAACAAAGAATACAAGAAAGGCGAGAGCACGGACCCCTGAGCGGACTCTGGGCCGGAGGGCGTGACTCGAAGAGAGAGCGCCTTCAACGTGGTACCGAAAGCGTCTATCCGACAGATAGTCTCGTATGATGAGCACGAGCTTGTGAGGTACTCCCATAGTGGATGTACTGTAACTCCTGCGCGCTATTTATAAGATCGCTTCATCGTGTGCCACGTCACCGAAATTGTAGCGGCAGAACAATGTAACTCCGCACATACAGTAAAATGCAAATTATATATTCGAGTATTTTAATGTATAATCACTTAAAATATGATGCTTTAGAATGTTCCCCAGACATATATTATAATACAATTTCGAAACTCTGTCATAAAGTTGAATTTATTAGTTACAGTACTATGGCTTTGTAGAGAAGGACACATACAATAGGATAGTGTAAAAAACTCAAAATCGTAAAAAACGGAGTTACAGTGTTATGCTTCTCAGGTACAGATTTGACGCCTGCATGTCTATGGATTCCTCAAAGTGCTCCATCCAGATGTTGGCCATTACCGGTGCTATAGGGCTACCCATGGCCACTCCATCGATCTGGAGGTAATGTTGTCCACGATATAGGAAGTAGTTTCCATCCAAGCAATTCCTAAGTAGAACGATGTATTCGTTAGACAGACCGGTTTTCCCTGAATTTCCTCTCTACGACGTCAAGGCAATCTTGAATAGGAACATTGGTGAATAGTGACTCGACATCAAAACTCACCATCACCTCGTCCGATTCCCTTTTCATGCTCTTGATGATTTCAGTAAAGTGACGAGAGTCCTTTACAAAAGGGTGTATCTTACCTACTAACGGTTGTAGTACCTTGCTTATGTGTTTCGCCAAACTATATGTGGGTGAATTAATTTGACTCACTATCGGTCGCAAAGGTACGTTAGTCTTATGTACTTTAGGTAATCCGTACATCTTAGGCGGCTGCACAATGTGAGGTTTATGTAACCGTTCAAATACTTCTTCCGTAAATAAGCTTTTATGGTCCCTAATTAAGGCTCGAATGCGTTTTGTCACTCTGGCGGTCGGGTTATATGACACAGCTTTATATACTAATGTGTCACTTAACAGATTCCCTATCTTACTGTCATAATCACAAGTATTCATTACCACAGTGGCGTTTCCCTTGTCGGCCTTTAGCACTAAAATATTCGTGTTATCACGCAGCGTTTTTAGTGCTTAACGCTCTTCTGCGGTAATATCGGGTTCAGGTGGCTTAGACTTACGTAAAATAACGGCAACATCCTGTCTAAGAGTATCCGCATCGTTAGACGGTAACTTGTCACGCGTTATATCCGTTTAGGTGTCAAAGCATAATTTAATCCCTTCGCCAACACGCTTTGTGTCGCGCTATCAATAACCTGATCTGACAAATTGATTACCGTTTGCTGTTGGGTGGGGTGTCCATTTCTGCCGGTTACCCTCTCACGATGGTTTATCAATTTGTCAAACTTTTTCTTGTGCCGTTTTGTACGCAGATCATTAATGTGGCTCGATTGGTTATTTGGCACTTGGATTCCGTTGTGTCGTCGTTAGTGAACAGAGCGTATGACCTATGTGACCCTGAACAATTAAATAGTGAGCTGTCACATGTTCGGGAGGTACTTAGGCGCAACGGATACAAGAAAAACATACTCCGTCGGAAGAGGAACGAGCGTAAACCTGAAGTAAGCAGAGTGCCCGCTTACATGCCGTATCTAAAGGGAGTGACGGACAAAGTTGGAACAGTACTCAAGAAATACTCCATCAAGACTGTATACAGTCCGCTCTCTAAGATAGCACACAATCTGCGTACCCCAAAGGATGTCATTCCTCTCCAAACACCTGGCGTCTACAAAATCGATTGCAGCTGTGGTAGTTCATATATCGGGCAGACTAAGCGTACAATCGCCGAAAGAGTAAAAGAACATATCGCAGCTGTAAAAAACCGACATATTAATAAGTCGGCGATAGCTGAGCATTTGTTGGAGTCTGGACCAAACCACTGGATAGAACTGCATCAACCACAAGTCTTATCCACCGATCGTCACTATTACTCCAGGATAGTACGTGAAGCGGTAGAAATCAAGAAATATAACAATTTCAACCGGGAGGATGGATATAGATTATCGGCTACTTGGAATCCAGTCATCAGCAAATGTAAACACCGCCGCAGTGATAAATCTCAACAGTGTGTAGACGTCATTAGTGTAGTGTGTCGGAGTACCGACATTGCGAACTTAAATAAAGACCAAGTGAGGGTAGGTGCCGAAACCCGCACTTCCACAAGACGGCGCTGAGCTCTCATCAGTCTCTCCGCGACCACGCTCGGTGCAAGACGAGCGAAACGTCGGTAACAAAGAGGTATCTATACCTTGAATAAGTTAAGTTAACGCGATTAAGACCCGCTAAATTATTTTGTATGATGTATACTAATCGCGAAAGTTTAAAATCGATTAATAAATGCATTTAAACATGTTAGTATAAATATTGCAAGTTGGACACGTCTGCTCGATATAAATTGCAAAATGCTTATCAATATGAGAAGAGGTAAGGCTATAATCTACCATACGGGCCATGTGCGGGTTTATATGTTTATCAAGGACATTATGTAGAACTCTAAGACACGTAGACTACTCACGATGCTTTCTTTAATCATTTAGCAAGTCATAATCAACAATTTTATACATACTTAACTTCGAAAATTAAAAAAAAATGTGGTGTGGTTGGATGGATGGATTTGAACTTGAGACCTTTTGCGTAGCATTTTGTCAGTTTCTCCACTAGGTTAAGGTCTAAGGCTCTATGTGAGTGAACAATAATTTATTTGAATAAGATTTATGGTATTGTTACGGACGGGGTAACGGGATTGGAAGGAAACACCGAGTAGCACTTATAACACTTTATTCGATTTCACACACGACACGCCGTTTAATTTCGACGCAGACAGCACCAACACTAGCGTCTTTTGCACTGCACTTTTCACTGCACTTCACTGCACTTTACTGCACTATACTTTCACTTCACTTTTTTTACTACTTCTTCTTTCTTCCTTTTACTTCTTCCTTCTTCTTCTTCACTTTACCACTTTTCAACTTAAACTGGCGCTCAGCGCATCTACACCGCCTTATATACCCCTAGGAATGTTCTAGATTCACTAATTTCGATCGTCATTTCATAATTCAATTGTTTTTCTATCTCCTGTCTCTTTTTAACCTTTCCATTCCTTCTTGAAGTTTCTAGAATTTTCTAATCTTTATTCGAAATATTTAAATTTGTGTTTCCATCTCCTGTCTCTTTTTAACCTTTCCATTCCTTCCTGAAGTTTCTAGAATTTTCTAATTTTTACTCGAAATATTTAAATAATCTTAGTGTGACGGCCGGTGTCATGTCAAACCGTCGTCACGAAACACAATAATTAGCAAAGAGGTTTGAAGACTATTTTATTATTTTGAAATGAGTTTTTAGTTCGATGACGTATACACTCTGTATCAAGTGTTCGCCAAATTCACCAGTCATTGACAACAAGGCGATAGCCGTGCGGATAACGCATCCCGTTCACGTTCTGATGGCGTGGGTTCAAATCCCAGTCATAACAGTTATGTGGATTTTGGTTTTTATGAAATTTGGAAAATGTTTATGAATATTTGGCAAATATGAAGAAGAAAGAAGAAGTAGTAAAATAAAGTGAAGTGAAAGTATAGTGCAGTAAAGTACAGTGAAAAGTGCAGTGCAAAAGACGCTAGTGTTGGTGCTGTCCGCGTCGAAATTAAACGGCGCGTCGTGTGTGAAGTCGAATAAAGTGTCATCAGTGCTACTCGGTGTTTCCTTCCAATCCCGTTACCCCGTCCGTAACAATGGAAACACAAATTTAAATATTTCGAATAAAGATTAGAAAATTCTAGAAACTTCAAGAAGGAATGGAAAGGTTAAAAAGAGACAGGAGATGGAAAAAACAATTGAATAACGAAAAGACAATCGAAATTAGTAGATCTAGAACATTCTTAGGAGTATATAAGGCGGTGTAGACGCGCTAAGCGCCAGTTTAAGTTGAAAAGTGGTAAAGTAAAGAAGAAAAGGAAGAAGTAAAGGAAGAAAGAAGAAGTAATAAAAAGTGAAGTGAAAGTATAGTGCAGTGAAGTGCAGTAAAGTGCAGTGAAGTGCAGTGAAAAGTGCAGTGAAAAGTGCAGTGCAAAAGACGCTAGTGTTGGTGCTGTCTGCGTCGGAATTAAACGGCGTGTCGTGTGTAACTTCAAGAAGGAATGGAAAGGTTAAAAAGAGACAGGAGATGGAAAAACAATTGAATAACGAAAAGACAATCGAAATTAGTAGATCTAGAACATTCTTAGGGGTATATAAGGCGGTGTAGACGCGCTAAGCGCCAGTTTATGTTGAAAAGTGGTAAAGTGAAGAAGAAAAGGAAGAAGTAAAGGAAGAAAGAAGAAGTAATAAAAAGTGAAGTGAAAGTATAGTGCAGTGAATTGCAGTAAAGTGCAGTGAAGTGCAGTGAAAAGTGCAGTGAAAAGTGCAGTGCAAAAGACGCTAGTGTTGGTGCTGTCTGCGTCGGAATTAAACGGCGTGTCGTGTGTCAAGTCGAATAAAGTGTCATCAGTGCTACTCGGTGTTTCCTTTCAATCCCGTTACCCCGTCCGTAACAATCACTTGACAGAGTGTATACGTCATCGAACCAGTCATTGACAACAAGGCGATGGCCGTGCGGATAACACATTCAGTTCACGTTCTGAAGGCGTGGGTTCAAATCCCAGTCATAACTGTTACGTGGATTTTGGTTTTTATGAAATTTGGAAAATGTTTATGAATATTTGGCAAATATTTAAAAGATTATTTAAATATTTCGAGTAAAAATTAGAAAATTCTAGAAACTTCAGGAAGGAATGGAAAGGTTAAAAAGAGACAGGAGATGGAAACACAAATTTAAATATTTCGAATAAAGATTAGAAAATTCTAGAAACTTCAAGAAGGAATGGAAAGGTTAAAAAGAGACAGGAGATAGAAAAACAATTGAATTATGAAATGACGATCGAAATTAGTGAATCTAGAACATTCCTAGGGGTATATAAGGCGGTGTAGATGCGCTGAGCGCCAGTTTAAGTTGAAAAGTGGTAAAGTGAAGAAGAAGAAGGAAGAAGTAAAAGGAAGAAAGAAGAAGTAGTAAAAAAAGTGAAGTGAAAGTATAGTGCAGTAAAGTGCAGTGAAGTGCAGTGAAAAGTGCAGTGCAAAAGACGCTAGTGTTGGTGCTGTCTGCGTCGAAATTAAACGGCGTGTCGTGTGTGAAATCGAATAAAGTGTTATAAGTGCTACTCGGTGTTTCCTTCCAATCCCGTTACCCCGTCCGTAACAATTGGTGTCAGAAGACCTTGGCAACGGTAGTGATGACAGCTTGGCATGACACCGGCCGTCACACTATGTAAGGCCACCGTACCATTACGTTGTAAACGTGGTCCCAAGTAAACGGTTTGATTGCAATTTATTATATTCAATCCCGGGTGGAGTATGTAGACGGAACAATGCGGGTAACATAGATTTATATTATTGACATTTGATAAAATATTTCTTAGGGAACATAATATTATTGGGTATAGTTTCGGGAATTGCAGCTTCTATTGTTCAATATACCTACTGTAATAATTTATATTTCGCTTGACTTAAAACTCTGCTATGGAGATATTTTAAACGATGTTCGCAAATTCTACAATTAATGTTATGATTAATTTTTACTGTTCTTACGGAATATATACCACGTACCTTTGTTTTGAGTAACCGATATTTCGGCACTGTTGCAAGCGCCATGTTCACGGATGTACTCTAGTACATCCGTGAACATGGCGTGAACAGGAACAGTAAAAAGTAATTATAGTGACCACGAAAGTTTAAATTTCTAAATAATGTTATGATTGATTGTTTTACGAGTTCCCAGATTTTACATCCTGGTTTTTATTTATATAAATTAGTCAAAGGTAGGCAAAGATACTTGTAATACTTAATTATATTTCGACTGCAGCAATTAACAATGTCGGAATTGAAATCGTATACTTTTTCAGTACGGCCAAATGAAGTTTTTAAGATGTATTAAATCCACATAAAACCGGGGATCGATACAATATTTGATGTGATGAAATAGTTTAAGTTACTTTAAAAGATAATTAAGTGAAAACTGCAATTATTTACAGAAAAGCTGAAAAAAGGCACATGTTACATTATTAACCGTTTGAACACCTTACTAAAATGTCGGAACTGGTACATCCTACAATATTCATTGGGGTTGTATTAATTGATTTTGTCGGATGTGGTATGTCCTACAATATTTATCGGAATTTTAACTATCCACTATGTTGGAAGTGGTATAACCTACATTGTTACCTGCACCCTGTCAACTCACTATCACGTAGATACTACATCAAGATACTATTTTTAATTAAACATCTGCTGTAACTCAGGTTCAAAGTTTTCAAAATATTTCATATCTTGTTCGACACAACTACGTCTGCTGTATGAAGTACACACAGCAACCCTTGAGCCACATATACCCTGTTAATTTCTAACTATCCGGGCTGATATTGCAAACAGAACTTGAGTGGACCTTCTTGTGAGCATTCTCTCCCAGGGTATTATTATTCCATAAATACCTAGGGTTGCGATATAGGAATGAAAACAAATTAATTTTTCAATAATATTTCAGTTTACTTGAAAATTAAGTACTTCTAAGTCTGAATTAGGTACCGAAATATAGAATAGGATATATCAAAACGCATATTGAAGGACTTTTCGTGAATCTCAATTATAAACACAACTAAATAAGCAATTATCAAACCTAACTTAAACAGGGAACTTCTAAAGTCTTGCCTAAAAAAAAAGAAATAATCAACGATAAAATCTAAAAATGTAGATAATTATGACATAGATAGATAATTTTACTAAACAAAATAAACATACTAAACTAAAACAGTATTTTCTCCCGGGAATAAATATAACATAAATTCTTCGAAATACATCATCTTCTATCTCAGTTGAATCACAGTCATTGTTATGGCACAGTCTACTAATCAACCTACTAAATCACTCCAAATCATCATCATCATCTTGAGTATTAACCCAATTGGCAGCATCAGTTTTAGGTATGTTAAAATAAAATGTATGAAAGCGATCGGGTATAATTCTCGTTCAGCAGAGATCGGTCAAATCTTTGCCGTAAGTGTTTTGTGTAAATGTCCGTCATAGGCCCGTTTCAAATCAAATTCGTTTGCCAAACGTTGTTGGTTTCGCTAAAACTCTACAATCGAGCGAGCTTTTCGCCATAAGTCAATTTGGGTGCCCGAAGAATGGTACTGCTAGGCTTGATGGGCTAAATCCGAAGGCAGCCCTTACGTAGTAAAGGAGATAAAACAAGAGGAGGTCTTCAATTTAAAAATCCTGCTTGCCAAAAAAAACTGGACCAAAAATAAGGCGAATCAAAAGGTTATATGTCTACATATAGGTCTACCACTGTACTGTAAGAGAGATCAAAGTTAATGCAGAACAGTTTGATCGTATAGAGTCCAAGTACGATTTTGATGAGGAGCCAAAGACCATCATCGTAATAAGGGCGGGTCGTTTCTTTCTCTTATCAGTTTTAAAAGGTTTTGTTCTGAAACTGGCTGCAGAAGATGGTGTAGGTACAACTATGGAAACATCCAAATAACCCGATGGTGTTCCTATGTTCACATAATCAACCTGGGCCAATATGCAATCGACACAATAAGTGCAAAACTGATTTTCACAATTTTGGCTGTGAGGTGAAATAGGTGATGTCATATGTTACATTCTAAAACATCGTGAATACCGCGTACGCCATCTGTCTTATGAAAAGGATCGGTTTCTGTGATGTTTGATGCCTCTACTGGAGACGTACTTAGTCAAAGTCAAAATCCTTTATTCATTTGGGTCACAGTGTGACGCTTATGAACGTCAAAATAATAAATTTATAAAATAATTACTTAAAGACTCTACATTAAGATACATTTACTGCCACGTTCGCTAAGCAAGGGCGTAGAACCATGAGAAAGAACGGGCAATAAAACTCACGGTCACTCTTTTTCATCGCCAGATTTGGCATAATACGCATAATTTACGTTGTGCATGGTGTTGCAACTGTTACCCCTTCTATATCACTTGTATATATATATATTTACTGTACATAATAATACTCAAGCATAAACACTTCATTTAAATTGCAATGTTCATTAAGTCAGCCTCCCCAGAATAGACATGGTGAAACTATAGGAGACAATAGGTGCAGGAATATTTGGAAGATCTAGGGTTACATTGGACGTCAAAGTCAATATTGTTAGAGTGGTTGATCCTGATGTTTCCTGATCTATACCATGAGGAATATCTTCTGTTCGGTTCAAGGAGCTATCGTTAAACACATCTCCTAGTAGGTCTTGCAATTGTATAAGATCTTCTTAAATTCTTCAGGAAGTGGGGATTCTTCTCTTACAAATACCAAAAAAATATTTTATTAGACAGTTAAAAGTGTACAATGCACATCGTCTTCATCTCTTCTAATAATATTAGAAATCCGAAAGTTCATGAAAATTGCATGCTTGGATGTTTGTGTATTAATTACGCTCAAACAGCTACAACAGAAACTCGAATGGGTTATAAACATAGGTACTTGTGTACAACATACTAATAACGCAAAAAGAAGCATTAAACAGCTAGAAAGTCAAAGTATAAAACACAAAAAGTCTTTAAAACATATTGGAAAATATTATAGGTATGACATATGTATACGACTCAAACATTACGACGTATATTCGAATAATAAAGTCGGTTTTACCACATCCAATTTAAAAATTATATGATTTACAAAAAACAAGGTCGGTAGTACCATATCCGATATTAATTTATACAAATAAACAACGAACAAAGTCGGTATTACCACATACGACAAACGCTATTTATAAACCAACCAGTAATATTGTAGGATATGGTACATCCGACCCAAAAAATAAAATGCGAGTCCGTTAATATTGTAGGATCTGGCACATACTACATTATTAACCGCAAAATATATATATTTTTTAATTTTGTTAGAAAAGTATGATTAAAAATAATGAAAGTACAAATGTAACTCATTATCTATCATACATTTAAGAAAAATGTAAAAAATATTTTAAACTTACTGTTTCTCTTCTGGCCGGACCGTGTTTGAACTCCGGTGATGTCGTTTAAATTGGTTTTTAATATAATTTCTTTAGCCGGATCATGTCGTTGAACTTAGTCTATCGTACGTCTAGACCGAGACGTCATTAAAATTAACAAAATTGCACTAATTCCATTAAAACGGTCGAGTTGATCGGGGAAATGACTAGCGTGCGCTTTTTCCGCTAACTATGTGGGAACTGGCAGATCCGCGCGGCGCACGAGTCGCCTCAACCCGTGCGCGCCCCGGTAAGATCGTCGTAACATAACTACCTACATTGTTAGTCGAGCGTCACAAAAACATCCGACTTTTTTCAAGATGAAAAATACAGAAAACATCGTTTTTGAAGTTTTATACTTCGCGAGGCTCAAGATATAGGCATTCTAAGACTTCTAATGCAATAAAACAAAACTGGCCAAAATGTAGTACCGACTTTGTTAATTGCTGCAGTCGATTTGTACTTAAGCTAGAAAAGCTAATAATGGTTTCAAATCTGGCTAGACTAGCAAACGAAAGCCAAGTGGGTACAACTGGATTAACGTTAGGGCTGATATAATAATGATTTTTGCCTATCCGGTCACGGCATAGCAACAGGTTGAAGTGATTTTTAGGGTGCTTTTCCTAAAAAAGTAAACATCATTACTTCTTATATAAATGTTGCCCGTCCATCGCATGTCGGTGTGTCTGACTGTTGAGACTTATTTTTCAAGGACTCGTGAAAGCATTAAGATTAAATACATATTTATTTAAGTCTATGGTCGCTTGGCGTTATAGGTATTCATGTCGAGCTTTTACTTCAATAAAAAGCTTTCTATTAAAGATTTAGCGCATAGTAAGCTCAAAGTCAAACTAACTGAGAAATAAATACGACGTCTTCAAAGAAGGAAATTTAATAGGATCCTGTATTATAATGTATTATTATCCTATGATTAATACCGGCCAATAAAATTAAGCCTCCTCACGACCACTAGTACTAAAACAGACAACCAAATAAGACAGTTGTAGAAAATGCTTATCATAACTTGTTTTTAAGTCAGGGAATTGCCTCTTATGTAAATGTACTGATGAACAATTTAGATAAAATGTTGTACGGTCGCTGTCTGACTGAAATCTCACAACACAATCTTTGTTTACACAGATTTTCTCGATCGGAACTGCAGCGATAAAATATGTTCTAAAGTAGGTACAAAGACCTAAATGAAACGCTCCAATTAACTGACACCAAAAATCAGTGTAGCAAGTGAAATAGCCACAAAGTAAAGGCATTCAAACACAGATCAGTTAGGTGCTCAACTTGTAGTACAGTCCACTAAATAGTTTATTCTGATCGCTTTGTTCTAAGACCCGAGGGGTCAAGACGGAGTGCCGGAGGGACGGAGGTACTGCTTTGAGCTGATTCCCTAAGGAATGGCATTGTACAAGTGTCTAAATTGTACTCGTAGTTGGACCGAATTGAAATCGCTCCAGGAATGTCGAACGCAACAGTTTGGTTAAAAGTAATAATACCTCGATTTGTTGCCCTCCAATTGTATTGTAAACAGTTTAATAATACAAAACTTGTCGATCGCATAGTAAAATTACAACAAGGGAATTATTTGATTTTTGTCATAAAAACGTGAGCGGGTATGCATCGCAAATGGCTCGGCCCACATTCCTGCAGTGTGTCGTAGGCGTGCGGTCCTCTGAGTAATTGCGTACGTTTGCGGTAAAGTGACAGAGGTTTTAGCGCATGTGGATACGTCGTTTGTTGTGACGACACCCTGTCTAGTGCTCAAAACTTTATTTGGAAACATCTGCCTCAGACTTATTTCAAATTTTTCAGACTGTAGAGGGTACAATGTGGTTTATCTTACCAAAAAGTGTAATTTCTTTAGAGCAGAATAAATACCTTTTCTTTTTCTTAGAGTATTGATATTGAATTCGATACTACCAGTTTCTCTGCCTACCAAGGGACATCTTATCTTTAAGAATTACGTGTCAAATTCATCGCAAACTCATTAACTTCCTTTCGCGGGGAGCACGCAAGGGCCATATGACGTCACACACGCACACTGCTAAAGATCACGTATGTGATTATGCAGCTAATTACGAGATGACAGCATGTTCATCTTAATATATAAAATCTTTGCGTTACTGACTGACTGACAGACACGCTACATCCGAAACTTTTGGGCGCAGGAAGCTGAAATTTGGCATGTATGTTCCTTGGGGACCGTAGGGGTGCACTAAGAAGGGATTTCCCGAAATTCCCACGGGATCGGCCAAAACGGGTAAATTTAAAAAAAATGCAGGCGTAGCTGCTGGCATCCTCTAGTAACCTATATTATGTTTCTATTAGAACAAAAGGCCAAAAGGGGAATGGGCAAAAATGTATGGAACGTGGTTCCTGCTCCAATAGTCATCATTAATATATCATTGAAAAGACATTTTGATGCAGAAAAATGTCTACCATGGCGCCTGTACTTATTCACGTTTGGGAAGCAGTAATCTCACTAAGTTTTATAAATGAGAATTTACTACAAACTACTTCATCATTGTCTTGCCCTGGTCCCAAATTATTTACTACAAACTACTTATAGTAGTAAAATAAAGCTAAAATAAGATAGAATTAGACGAATTTATAACACACTTAGGATTATATTATTAAAAGAAGTAAAAAACAAGCGTTCCTCATATAAAAATTATATATTTTAGCAATAAGAGTAGATTTAAAACATTACATATCGGTATCAACTATAACAGCATTGAGGAAAGATGCCGGAGCAGTAAATCCCGTATGCCTCGCATAGCCTAGGTACCATACGATGGACACTATAAGTGCACAAGTGCCCATCATATGTCACCCGGTTAAACATGTGCAATACTTTTGGACAATATTATTTGCACTGTTGATCAATTTATAACAAAAATATGTTTTATACGGACATGCCGCGACTGGATTCGTCCACGCAAAAGCCAGGCATCTTGTTGTATGCCATAGTCTGGCAGATCTTCAAGTGCTCCTTCTCTGTACGTTTTAATTATAATATACAGACCATTTGATAAATGCTCGGCACAGTAAGATCTTGCCAGCTTGAGTTGGTATGTATCTAGCACTAGTACAAGCATTAGTAGAATTATATCCTCCTCCGTCATTGAAGGGAAGTTTTCTATCTGGCTCGCTTCCATCCTCTGAAAACGTACTCTTCTGTGATTAAGCAGTTTTCTCTCTACACACATATGCAGAAGATTCGGGGTATCTATTTTCTGCCTTATGATATTGACGAATTCATCTGGGAAGGAGGGGTGCATGGCAAAGTCTTACGTAAACGCGTTATTAATAGAAAACATGAACGGAAATGCAGAAAATATTACCTTGGTACTAATTTTCTTACAAAGATAAGTGGTACATAATATACTCGTATATGTATGTTTATTGCCGGGGCCATGGGACTGTCTAAACAGGTTACCGTGGCCCTGGAACGCAAAGGGAAACCGAACGAACAGGGTTTTTATTAGTCAGTAAGACTGTCGTTTTTCTCCAAACGCAATCAGATTTGAGACTGGCAGCTATAGTAAATATTGTTCCTCTTGGTAAGACCTTTTAAGCGACACTACAATAATATCTATTGGAGCCGGGTACCATTTTTGCCCATTCTCTTTTACTTCCTAAATTGTATTGCTCAGTACTAAGGTAAACAGTATTGCCGTATAATCTTTAGACTCATTTTTTTGTTATAGACTCACGCCTGTGTCCGAAGGGTTGGCAGAGTTTTAATATTACACCCACATTTCGTCATGTTATGAATTTGTAGGTCCCACGTAATAGGTGAAACCTATTGCCGCTACCGGAAACTTTGGTAGACCCCGTGCCAGACTCCGTGCTGCTACTGAGAATTCGACAAAGCCAATAACACTTTTTCCCGACCCGGGAATCGAATCGCAATCGATTTTTTAAATAGTCATTGATATATATGTATTTACGGTCAAAATACGTCCCCGCCAGATGGTCCACCAAGCGGCCGCAGAGGATTGGGAGGACGGCAACGCAACACCGCATCTCCTCTTCCTCTGCGGCCCCACCGCGACGCATCGAATGGTGCGCCCCCATTTGGTCGCGGGAGATAGGGCGCGCGGCAACGCAACACCGACACGCCTCTCCACTCGCGACCACGCCCGACTGCGAGGGACAGGCAGAACTGTCCTCCGCACCCGCACCGTTGGACGCATCCTGCGCAGGCCCACTGCCAAGCCCACGCGGAGCGTCCACTCAAGGGATCCCTCTTAGCTTCACCGCGGGGTTCCAAGCCACGATTACTGAGCCCCCCCCCACCACGACAAGGTGGAGATCCCACGGGGGGGTCGCCGAAGAACCTTTTTTTATTTCTTTTTTTTTTTTTGGTGTCGGGTTGGAAAATCCTCATGGTGTCCCTTCGGCTTGGGGGGGAAGGACGAAGGGGACTGTCTGACTCTTACTGACTAAAAACCAACCCGTGCTCCTCATGTACCCATGTGTCGGATGGTAGGGTTTCACCGAAGCATTCCTCGCTACCCCCCGACGGGTATTGGCACGCCAGATGGTCAGGTGGGCCCCGAACGAAACCCCCTTGGCGGCGGATGAAGGTGTTGGGCTCTGCCGCCAAAATACCCAGCGGCCGCAGAGGATAGGGAGGACGGCAACGCAACACCGCTTCTCCTCCTCTTCTGCGGCCCCACCGCGACGCAACGATGGTGCGCCCCCTTTTGGTCGCGGCAGATAGGGCGCGTGGCAACGCAACACCGACACGCCTCTCCTCCCGCGACCGCACCCAACTGCAAGGGACAGACAGAACCGTCCCCCGCACCCGCACCTATGGACGCATCCTACGCAGGCCTCACGCCAGCCCACGTGGAGCGTCCCCTCCCGGGATCCCGCTTAGCTTCACCGTGGGAGAAAATCAAATCCACGGTTACTAGGTCCCCCCACCGCGACAAGGTGGAGATCCCACGGGGAGGGTCCCCGAAGAACCTGCAATCTGGCATGTATGTTCCTGGAAGACCGGTGGGTGGGTTGAGAGTGTCTAACTAACGATTCAATGACTTATATGAATTATTTTTTAGACTTCGTCCTAGTGCTATCCCGGTTATCTCTGAAATCCAAAAAGATAGCAATATTCCATGGCTTAGACTACTGACAATATATTTGAAGCGACTGACTCCCCATTACGACTGATGAAGTCTTCATGATACAGTCCTTTTCACATATTGGTAATCAACTCATAACTTTTTAATTTAACCACAATATATTCTACGCGTACGAATCGGCCACTGAGGGATCACAATCTAACCACCAAATAAGCGAAATACAGATTGAAAGTAATCGTGCCGCACCCAACGCCCTTTCCAGGAACCCTGCAACCTGTATTCCAAATTCCAAACGTTATTGGATTTAGTTTATAACTTACATGTTCCTATGTTAGGGATCCTATTTGTCTAAAATGAAATGTGGTCAGATAGAATCATATCTAGGAAACGCCTCTTGAATGTCATCTAAACTGAATACTAGGTTAGGTTTGGTATTAGTTTACTACTGTAGGTTTAATTTTTTCGGTTCAATGTAACAAGTTGTATTGGAAATCGCTTGTGTGGCATAGCATTAATATCATTGTGCTACGCTATCAAACCTACGTTAAGCCACCGGTTCGTGTCTCATGAGAAGAATCGTTAGGATATATCGAGGACCTTGGACACCATACCTGGCCAAAGGCTTGTGGGGTATTAATTGCATAGGTGTGCGCAAGATGACGCGTGTAGGTTGCCTTTATGTGTGTTATGTATGTGTGGCGTAATTAGAATAAAACATAATAAACAGTTAGCATCTAACATCCATGCGTTTCACTTGTCTCCAAGTCCCGTCACTCACCTACCCGTGTAGACCACTGAGGCACCAACACGCGAAATTAATTTTATATTAGGTTGTATACCAAAATCTGTCCCTAGAGATATGTATCATCAATATTTCGGTTCTGTTCCAAGTGCCGTAATTCCTAATGTTTAAATGCCGTCATCAATATAATAAGTTTTTGACTAATTATATTGAATAACCACATATTATAGTAGGGATGATTATGAAAACTTCTTCTTAGCCGTTCTCAACCGCATTGGTGTAGGTCTCTTTCAGATGGCACAATTCAACATGGAGTTGCGCCACTCACGATGTCTTAAAAATCAATTAATCCATTGAAATGAATTAAGGTGATTATATAAACGTCGTGTGTCAATTCACAGGGCCTTTTAAAGGCCCTAAGGAAGACCTCAGAAAACCTTTCAGAAAACACTTTCTAGAATCATTTGCGCACTATTTCCATTATTTCATTCATACACACGATGCAAATGTCATCATCCTCAAAGGAATATAAAGATATTCTAAGTGAAGAGTTTATCTAAATATAAATATAAAATGCCGCGGTTGTCAGCATCGTAAGTCAGATGGAATTATGAATTTTAATTTATTTTCGTCAGCGTTTTTCTTAAGTAAGTACAACTTTGCATAAAATATTTCTTGTGGATTTTAAGTTGGTACTTAATTTGAACAAACCGCTGGATAAAGTTTTGAAACGATAAATAGCTTAATATTCGAGACAGCTTATATGTTTTTGTTTCATAACTTCTCCATTACAAAACCTATCAAAAATGTAGTACTTCTTAATGTTAAACAAAAAAAAATATATATTTTACACTCATTCGTGGTACAACGAATTGAGGTCCCACTTTAGGTAATAAATGCATAAAAGAAGGGAATAATACTAACAACAAAAATACACGATTGTACTTCACCACACTATATAAAAGCACAGCTTTGTATGGTATATGTAAACAGTAATTAAATTAATATTATGTCTAGTACGTACTTCAATTTTTTTTGACATTTTGTTTTAGTTACACTGAATTCTTTCGCACATGATTTATGTTAACATTTTCCCCTTAGTTTATTTCGTTCCAATATGTGTCGTCTTGACACCTTTAACACAACGAACGCTTCGGAATCAGAAAAACTATTTTTGGACGATGGCAATACCTGAAACCAGAGGCCCGATTCCCATTCCACAGCCAGTAGGCGAGCACGCTTCGCAGTATTGGACGATGTATTGATGAGTTTTTCTCGTACTACATTGCAAAGCGGCCCATTCCATTGCCTCTGGGAGGATAAGATACTATACATACATAGTTATAAATAAAATTGAAGGGACTTCGATTTCAAAATATGTTTTCAAGTATTAATAGTTAGTAACCCGAGTGTAACACCAAGTCATAAACAACCGTTTTTAAATGTTTTCTGTCTATCTTTCTGTTTGTCCTGTGGTGGCGCTGTTGTCGAGATTCCAAATATAATGCGGGTGTTTCAGGTGTATATAATTATGTATATCTATATAGATAATTACCTACATATTAGAGGTCTGTCCCAGCAGGGGTAGGCCATTTACAAGGTGGACCGACAATGTGTGGTTACTGACGTATTGGGATCGCGTGAAGTGGTTGGATGCCGGCGGCTTGAAATCGGTCTTTGTGGAGAGCATTGGGTAGTTCATATTAGGACTGTTTAATATTGCGCCAAATTCTATTTCTTCTCTGGGTTTGATCTCTTTACGTTTTATTCAAACTCAAATATGATTTCTTCCATAAAAATGTCAAAAAATTTTAGACACGTCAGAAAGTCATAGATAATAATTAAAAAAAAGTAAATATAAATGCTTATATAATATTAAAATCAAATAAAAATATGTAAAAAAACCTGTTCAGAAAGTAGTCTCTGAGAAGAATCAGGCAAGAAACTCAGGGCCATTCTTTTCATCGTCTTTTATACAATTAAATAACTAAGTAACTACATTGCATTTTTCATGTATGAGCTAGTTAGTCCATAATATTGTCATCGTCAGCTAAAGTCAATCGCTTGAAAGATATACGGTTCCAAAGTGGTAAAATGGCTATGGGTGTCCCTCTAACTTTTAAAGTAAGAGAGTAACAAATCTAAAATAGATATATGCTGTAAATTATTATTAAAAGTTCCAACGAAAATATTGACATACAATATAAAGAATAGAGTAGAGAATATTGGTTCAGCTGGTTTAGCGTGAAATCGGTACATACATACATACATATTTTTGCATTTATACCTAATATTAGTAGGGATTAGCCTAGGATGTTACAATAAATATTAGTTTATATAAGTAAGTGAACGAAGTAATGCCAGTGCACCATATGACAATGTATAATGTGACAGTAGGTACTGACAGATATACGATAGCACATGCGCAGCACTCAATTATTACAGCGCATGCGTTCTTACAGTAAATTGGTAGTAGGCTTGTCCCTACAAACTTCGACCCTCTCTAAAATCCCTCCCAGATTATTTTTTGTAACTAATTGTATCCTATGTGTTTTTCCTGGTTCTGAGCTAGATCCCCACCAATTTTCAGCCAAATCGGTTCAGCCGTTCTTGAGTTTTAAAATGGTATAACTAACACGACTTTCTTTTATAAATATAGATTAGCTATCAATAAATTTGTCAGTACTACATAAATGTAAGTCTTGTTTAGTTGCTTGGAAGCTCTTCTCAGCACAAATGAGCTGTACTGGTGGCAGAATAGGGGTAGGCAGAGGGGTAGGCAGAGGTGAAGGATTTTTAGGTCCCAGGTAGGTAGGGTTTTAAAAGGAGGCGAACCTATTGCCGTAACCGGGCACATTGCCAGACTCCGTACTGCTATTGAGAATTCGGCAAAACTCAGTAACACTTTTGCCTGACCGGGGTTCGAACTTGAGACCTTCTCAGCAGACGCATACGCTTTTCACTGGAACACGGAGATAGTCGTTATAAATACGTATGAATGTATTTATAACGACAAAATATAATATATCAACGAAAATGTTTATACAAAATAAATAGTCATTCCATTACACATACTTAATCCTGATCCTTCCGCGGCCGGCGTGTTACGTCACAACCCATTCCCATGTCGCCCCCTGTGACAAATGAGTGTCGGCGAGCTAATTATGAACAGATCATCGTTAACGCAGCAAGGAGATGCGTGCTCGTTAGCTGCTGCGTTAACCTGTATGATGCTAAGTGCTTTGCAACTTGCCTGTATGAACAGCTGTTATTTAAGCTGATGACGTATTTTGGCTGGATGACGGAGACGTGGAATTTGATTCCATACAAATTAGGTATTACATCAACAAGACGAATTTAGATTCGTAATATGTTTACTTCCGAATGGTGTAAACTGACCATCAAAACATCGAAAAATTGTACGAACCAACTGGATCAGAGGTATTCTGCTTGATTAAAAAAAACCGGTCAAGTGCGAGTCGGACTCGCGCACCGAGAGTTCCGTACAAACCTGTAGGTATATAAGTAAAAGTTCACCAGTCATAGTTATGGTATTTTTATTGCCAAATGAAATCCGTAACATTACAGTATGGAAAGCTGGAGGAGCATAAATTAAAGAAAAAGGGGTCTTTGTCGTTTGTAATCAGTCATCCTTTATGTTAACATATATCGCTTATTTTATAATATAACTTAAATACATATATATTAATATAATATTAAATACCAGCCTTGTAGCAGCCTTGCAAAAGTCTGCTGATGAATGATGGTAAGATTTTTTATCAAAGTGATTTAAAAAGCGTTTAGTGACTATTAGTATTTACAAAAATACTTATAAAGTACAGAATAATTAGCAAAAAGGTTTTAAGACTATGTATTTATTTGAAATCTCAATCTCAATCAGCCTATCGCAGTCCACTGCTGGACATAGGCCTCTCCCAACACGCACCACAGCACACGGTCCTCAGCCTTCCGCATCCTTTATCTGGGCTATAAGACGTTGCTTCGTACCAAATTTAGAGATTTTGAGTTCACTGTAGGTTTTGATTCCCTTGCGAGTAGTCGCGAGTTTAAAAATATGATTAAATTGCTCTTTCTTTTGATTGCGTAGACATAGAAGTTTGATTTTGTTACAGCCTAACGGTGTATACCTGAGTATTTGATATGAATTTTAATTTAATACCTCTACGCGTTCAAGACAAAGGGGTAGTAACTTTAAATTTATTAAAAATATTTTTTTATATGCTGTAACTAAAAAAATACGGTTTTCGCAATTTTTCCTTTATAAGTGATATAAGACGTTGCTTCGTACCAAATTTTAAGATTTTGAGTTCACGGGAAGTACCCTGTAGGTTTTGATTCCCTTGCGAGTAGTCGCGAGTTTGAAAATACGCTTACATTGCTCTTTCTTTTGATTGCGTTGACATAGGAGCTTGATTTTGTTGCAGCTTAACGGTGTTATATACCTGAGTATTTGATATGAATTTCAATTTAATAACTCCACGCGTTCAAGAGAAAGGGGTAGTAACTTTAAATTTATTAAAAATATTTTTTTATATGCTGTAACTAAAAATTTACAGTTTTCGCAATTTTTCCTTCATATGTGATATAAGATGTTACTTTGTACCAAATTTCAAGATTCTGAGTTTACGGGAAGTACCTTGTAGGTTTTGATTAACTTGCAAGTAGGCGCGAGTTTGAGAATATGCTTATATTGCTCTTTCTTTTGATTGCGTTGACATAGAAGCTTGATTTTGTTGCAGCCTTACGGTGTTATATACCTGAGTATTTGATATGAATTTCAATTTAATACCTCCACGCGTTCAAGAGATAGGGGTAGTTACACTAAATTTATTAAATATATTTTTTTATATGCTGTAACAAAAAATTTACGGTTTTCGCAATTTTTCCTTTATATGTGATATAAGACGTTGCTTCGTACCAAATTTCAAGATTCTGAGTTCACGGGAAGTACCCTGTAGGTTTTGATTCCAATGCGAGTTTGAAAATATGCTGCAATTTGCAGCATATACGGCTGTATCTTTTGATTGCGTTGGATTAGAAGTTTGATTTTTTTACAGGTCTATGGAACCATAGATTTGAGTATTTAGTATAAATTTCAGTTTGATACCTCCGTGCATTCCTGAGAAAAAGGGTCTTGACAGACGGACGGACAACAAAGTGATCCTATAAGGGTTCCGTTTTTTCCTTTCGAGGTACGGAACCCTAAAAAGCTCGTCCCTTACCGAAACTACTCAATCAGTTTTATAAAAATTGGTACACAAGCACAGGAAACGAACAAAATCCGTGCATCCCACAGCTTTAAGTTATCTCCGAAGCGCAGCAGTGTGTGACGGCCGGTGTCATGCCAAGCTGTCATCACTACCGTTGTAGCGCTCGTAGCGAGACTTGGCTTGCCGTTCGTAACAGATCGGCAAAGTTAAGCAACGCTTGCACAGGTTACCACTTGGATGGGTGACCGTGTGTGGCATTTACATCTGAGCGCTACCGTGCTTCGGAGGGCACGTAAAGCTGTCGGTCCCGGTTCTTGTCCAAGGATAAGGATCGTTAGGCCATGTCGGAGGCCTTCGGGCGGTCTGAAAAACTCCGACACCAGAGTTGGCCACACGCTCACACGAAAAACAAAACAATCACTACCGTTGCCAAGGACTTCTGACGTCTACACGACAAACTATCCGGTCATTTCCAAATAATAAAATAGTCTTCAAACCTCTTTGCTAATAAATTATTGTGTGTGATGACCGGAAACGCCACACGCGGTCACCCATCCAAGTAGCAACCTGTGCAAGCCTTGCTTAACTTCGCCGATATTTTACAAACGGCAAGTCAAGTCACGCTATGAGCGCTACACACTTTGGTTAAAACCACTAAACTTCACTAGCAAGCATCAAACCCTCGCTTCCTTCCTACAAGATCTTACAGTCATCTAACTACATCCCACTATTAGAGTTAAGTTATAAAATTAAGTTGCGAACTATAATGTTAACGAACGCATTACTCAATAAGCCACTGGATATTAAGTTATATAACTTTATTATCTGCAGTAAGTAAGCCGTTACAACCGCAACTTTGTAAGACGGCCATGTTAAAGAATAGTGCTGTTCACACATTTTTGATAAGGGAAAGTGGATGAGTATTCATTTAAATTAAAATTTAATTTGTTCATTTATTATTCATACATACATACATAGACTCACGCCCGTTTCCCCGAAAGGGTAGGCAGAGGCATATTAAACGCCCACTTTTCGCCAGTGTTTTGATCCCACGTAATAGGTGGCGAGCCTATTGCCGCTTATCGGGATATTTTGTTTGCCAGAGCCTCGTCCGTTGATCGGCAGGTGCACCACTTGCAGGTGAGGTTGGCTTGGGACCCTAAGTTCTTGGTGGGAACCCTATGCACCCTCATTTATTATTATCAAAATTAATTTGTGTTGAATATTTAAATAGAAACAAAATTACACAATATTGTTAAATATAAACAACACTAATATAAATTTGTGGATTATCAAAGTGTAAGTATTTATTATTTGAAATACATGAATATTAATATAATGTCAAATGGGCAAATAAAAAAAAATGGCTACGTCCATTATGAATAAAAAATCCAATAATTTACATTATTACGAAAAAATGACAACTTAAAATACCAAATATACCTAATTATAAATATATTGAGTTTGAATGTCATGCAAAAATTAAAATACAATAAAACGAAATGGTAAAACATAATGTCCATGGGGTTTAGCAGCAGAATAGTTATTTTTGATTTAAATTGTCTTTCGGGATATATACCACGTACCTTTGTTTGGATCAAAAAGTTTAATAATTTCAATAGAGAGGATGGGTTTCAACTGTCGAGTATCTGGCATCCAGTGGTGCGTCTATGTAAAACCCGTGAAACGGAAAAACTCAAACCGCGAGCTGACGTAGTGAGTGTAGTATGTCGTAATCGGGTACAGTGCGATAGTGAAAACAGTGGCAGTGGTGTTGTATGCAAAAAACGAGTAAGAAAGCGAGCAAGTATAACGGTCTACCCGACCGTTATACTTGCTCGTAACATTCATCCACCCGCAATACCCTCAGTACATCCGTGAACAGGGCGCTTGCAACAGTGCCGAAATATCGGATACTCCAAACAAAGGTACGTGGTATATATCCCGAAAGACAATTTAAATCAAGTTTAAATGACCACGAAAGTTTAAATTCCTATAAATAGTTATTTTGTTTGCTATCTATACATATAAAAATCATTCGTTGCTGTTTTACAGACAATGCACAGCCAAAACGATGGGCGCGAGACGCTAAAATTAGACAAGTACGAGTATGTTGCTTGAGGACCGTAAAAGTGCACTAAAAAAGGGACCCAGACGGTAAAATGCGTGCGTTACTGCAAACATCTTCTAGTTAATTATACACAAACTAGCTATTCAGCTGATATTTATTATAGACAGTAGTTATGACATTGAATCTCAATCCAAACAACACTCAATTATTAACAAATTTTCTTCCAGCACAACCTTTTAAGGGGCCACAATAAATTTATATATAGTAGTGGATCTCTGATAAAATAAAACATGCCTGTGTTCTACTGGCATCACATTATCAATAGTATAAAATTACTAACGTTAAAGAACATAGGGATGTCTTAATTCGTTATTTCCTGACAGCAGTCAAACCACCACAGTTAGTGTCTCACGATTGCTAGCCAATAATTATGGTTTGGCTTTTATCGTTAATACACAAAGTTAAAATCTGGCGGGTGGCTCAAAATTGGTCTCTGTGGAGAACCTTAGGGGAGGCCTATGACCAGCAGTGGAAGTCTCTAGGCTAGGCATGATGACATATAGTTGGTAATTTTTTTTAAATACTTCCTATATTATAACCGTGGGGCGAGTATATTTATACTAATACCAGAAAGTTATAAATGTAAATACCTGCCCACTGCTGAGCACAGGCACTTCTAAATATGAGAAGGTTAAGGACTTGTCCAACAACATGCCTGATAATACATTTTTGAAGTAGACTGCGAAAACTGACAAGATATTACAGTTTCTCTTTTTAGGGTTCCGTACCTCGAAAGGAAAAAACGGAACCCTTATAGGATCACTTTGTTGTCCGTCCGTCTGTCAAGACCCTTTTTCTCAGGAATGCGTGGAGGTATCAAACTGAAATTTATACTAAATACTCAAATCTACGGTTCCATAGAGCTGTAAAAAATTCAAACTTATAATCCAACGCAATCAAAAGATACAGCCGATTATGCTGCAAATTGCAGCATATTTTCAAACTCGCATTGGAATCAAAACCTATAGGGTACTTCCCGTGAACTCAAAATCTTGAAATTTGGTACGAAGCAACGTCTTATATCACATATAAAGGAAAAATTGCGAAAACCGTAAATTTTTAGTTACAGCATAAAAAAAAGATTTTTAATAAATTTAAAGTTACTACCCCTTTCTCTTGAACGCGTGGAAGTATAAAATTGAAATTCATATGAAATACTCAACTACATAACACCGTTAGGCTGCAACAAAATCAAGCTTCTATGTCAACGCAATCAAAAGAAAGAGCAATATAAGCATATTTTCAAACTCGCGACTACTCGCAAGTGAATCAAAACCTACAGGGTACTTCCCGTGAACTCAGAATCTTGAAATTTGGTACGAAGCAACGTCTTATAGCACATATAAAGGAAAAATTGCGAAAACGTCAATTTTTAGTTACATCATATAATAAAAACATTTTTAATAAATTTAAAGTTACTACCCCTTTCTCTTGAACGCGTGGAGGTATTAAATTGAAATTCATATCAAATACTCAACTACATAACACCGTTAGGCTGCAACAAAATCAAGCTTCTATGTCAACGCAATCAAAAGAAAGAGCAATATAAGCATATATTCAAACTCGCGAATACTCGCAAGTGAATCAAAACCTACAGGGTACTTCCCGTGAACTCAAAATCTTGAAATTTGGTACGAAGCAACGTCTTATATCACATACAAAGGAAAAATTGCGAAAACCGTAAATTTTTATTTACAGCATATAAAAAAATATTTTTAATAAATTTAAAGTTACTACCACTTTCTCTTGAACGCGTAGAGGTATTAAATTGAAATTCATATCAAATACTCAGGTATATAACATCGTTAGGCTGTAACAAAATCAAACTTCTATGGCTACGCAATCAAAAGAAAGAGCAATATAATCATTTTTTGAAATTCGCGATTACTCGCAAGGGAATCTCAACCTACAGGGTACTTCCCGTGAACTCAAAATCTTGAAATTTGGTACGAAGCAAGGTCTTATATTACATATAAAGGAAAAATTGCGAAAACCTTAAATTTTTTGTTACATCATATAATAAAAATATTTTTAATAAATTTAAAGTTACTACCCCTTTCTCTTGAACACGTAGAGGTATTAAAATGAAATTCATATCAAATACTCAGGTATATAACACCGTTAGGCTGTAACAAAATCAAACTTCTATGTCTACGTAATCAAAAGAAAGAGCAATATAATCATGTTTTCAAACTCGCGACTACTCGCAAGGGAATCAAAACCTACAGGGTACTTACCCTTGAACTAAAAATCTTGAAATTTGGTACGAAGCAATGTCTTATCGCACAGATAAAGGATGCGGAAGGCTGAGGACCGTGTACTGTGGTGCGTATTGGGAGGGGCCTATGTCCAGCAGTGGACTGCGATAGGCTGATTGAGATTGAGATTTCAAATAATTACATAGTCTTCAAACCTTTTTGCTAATTATTCTGTTTGACGACCAGCCAGCTCACTATGACATACGCGCTCTTTTATAACCTTAGTGAGGACATGTTGTGGACAGTATAACATACAATCACAATATAATTATGGCTATAGTTGCATTAATTGTCGACGAAAATACTATTTAACATAGTATAATACCTATGCCTCCCGATGGAAGTTGTTTATTTCATGCAATAGCGTTCTCTATTTATAATACCACTAATTTTGAACAAACACAAATACTAAGGACCACAATACTTGTTTATATTTATAATAACTGGGACGAGTTTCATTTATATACAAGCTATGCCCGAAGAGGTCCTTTCTCTTCACGACATGAGTACAAAGCTACGATGCTCCAATCCTCTAGCTATGGCGGTACTGCTGAGGTGACGGCAGCAGGATGTTTGTATTCAGCGAGGTTCGAAGTGTATGAACGTAATACGGGTATTCTGAGGGGTGTATTTTGGCAGAGAAGGATATGCAATAAAGCGTTTACTTCTTTCAGGCAATTTATCATCAGGTCATTATGATTTTTGTTAGCCAATTGTGTGCGAAGGATTTCTTAATAATACATACAATCATATTAAGGTAAGCTTGGTAAAAAAAAACTCTAGATTCAAAGGTTGGCCGTCCTAAACGCAATAAAAGTGGTCGTCCTAAAAAATCTAAAATGTACTGCTCAGAACGAGAACGGCCAGCTGTAGCGTTGCATAAATACAACAATATACAGCAGTAACCTCAATAGGTAAAATTCATGTTCTCGTCTGATTGTCGTGGGAGACTTCAATATTGATTTTAGAATGAATCCCCAAAATCGAATTTCTACATATTTTTCATCTATAAACATGTTTCCGTTAATAAACACTAGCACAACACGAAGTAGTACAACTAAAGATAACTTTTTTCGAACTTCAATATTCAATGTGGTACTATTCCTACCTTTTTCAGTCACCAGGTCAACTAGGGTTAACACGTCTGGTTCAAATTTGATACTTAATTCCATACTTGAAAATTTTTATTTCCATTTTTATGTTTTTTTTTTAAATTTACATGCCCTATCACATCTTTACATACATCACGCCTTTTTATCCCCGAAGGGGTATGCAGAGGTGTATTACACACCCAAACTTCGCCAGTTATGTTTCGGTCCCAATGTAATAGGGGGCGAGCATAGGTATTGCCATATACCGGGCACATTACTAAGCGAGCGATAATTAACGTTTTAAACACCCACATATGTAACTCCGAAAAGTCAGTGATGTGTGACTGGGGTACATGGGGATCGAACCCGAGATGATCGTCTCGGCAGTCCGTTACGTACACCACTGGGCTATCGCCGCTTACTTATTTTTGTTATTTTTTTTAGAATATTAATTATTGTTTTATTTTGTGTGCAAATAGTCACCTAGTAATAGTTTTATTGTCATCGCAAATAAATACTATAATTATTATAAATACTTTAATTTTTGTTACAAATTTCTAATAGTCACTAAAAACTTTGTAAATCAATAACTTTGATAAAAAATCTCACCATCATTCATCAGCAGACTTTTGCAAGACTGCTGCAAGGCTAGTATAGGTATTTAAGTTATATTATAAAATAAGCGATATATGTTAATATAAAATAAAGGATGATAGTAGATATTAATATATAGATAGTAGATATAGAAAACAGCTAATTAAAACTTACGTCTGGAGTATCGCTCTATACGGTTGTGAAACTTGGACCATGACGCAAAGGGATAGAGAAAGATTGGAGGCGTTTGAGATGTGGTGCTGGAGGAGGATGAAGAGAATAAGCTGGACAGAAAAGATTACAAACGAAGAGGTTCTGCGAATGGTTAACGAAGAGAGACGGTTGTTAAAACTAATAGAAAATCGGAGAGGGAAGATGATTGGCCACTTGATACGACACGACAACTTTTTCAAAATAATACTGGAAGGCAAAATAGAAGGGAGAAGAGGAAGAGGACGGCCTCGACGTACCTACATGACACAGCTGAAGGAAAAAGTTGGAGTCGGGTCCTATCAAGAGGTCAAAGAAAAGGCAGAAAACCGAAGCCAATGGCAATTGCTCCACCGACAAGAGCTACCTAGCTCTTAAATGGAAGAAGAGAGAAGTAGATATAAAGGTGCATAGGGTTCCCACCAAGAACTTAGGGTCCCAAGCCAACCTCACCTGCAAGTGGTGCACCTGCCGATCAACGGACGAGGCTCTGGCAAACAAAATATCCCGATAAACGGCAATAGGCTCGCCACCTATAACGTGGGATCAAAACACTGGCAAAAAGTGGGTGTTTAATATGCCTCTGCCTACCCCTTCGGAGAAACAGGCATGAGTCTATGTATGTATGTATGTAAAATAAAGGATGTTTGATTACAAACGACAAAGAGGCCTTTTTCTATAATTTATGCTCCTCCAGCTTTCCATACTGTAATGTCATGGTTTTCATTTTGCAATAAAAATACCATAGCTATGACTGGTGAACTTTTACTTATATACCTACAGGTTTGTACGGAACCCTCGGTGCGCGAGTCCGACTCGCACTTGACCGGTTTTTTTTTTATTAAACAACCTGTCAAATTGACTTCACGCTGCCTGATGGTAAGCTGACAGTGAAGTCCTATTGTGGAGGCCACCATCCCCAATTGCTAGATAAGCAATGTGACATGGCGGCCCTCACTTTGACGGCCTTGAGAGATGCTTTTTCACGCCCCGCTTAAAGGACCCAGGATAAAGGGAAGAAGGAAACACGTGAGCTGACAGTGAATTCCACATCTTTATGGTACGGCAAAGATAAGATGTACTGAACCTTTTCGTACGGGACGGTATCTGTTCTACCGTATAAGCGTGGCACCTTAACCCGGCACATGTTGTTCGGGACAGGAAAGGAGAGGGTGGGATGAGTTGAAAGAGTTCTTCTGAACACTCACCGTGATACAATTGGTAAAAGATAGCCATTGAGGCTACGTCCCTGCGTAATTGCAAAGATTCAAGGGTCTTAGTAGCCTCAAGGTCACCTATGATACGGACAGCACGCCGCTGCAACCTATCAAGGGCATCTAGCAGGTACTGAGCGGAGCCGTTCCAGAGATGAGAGCAGTATTCCACGCAGGAGCGAACCTGAGTCTTGTATAATAGACACAGCTGCTCCGGCGTGAAAAACATCCTCACTCTGTTCAGGACTCCGAGTTTTCGAGATGCCGATTTAATAACACCCTCGATGTAGTTTCTCTGGTTGAGCTTGCGGCGTATGTCTATACCAAGTATATTTAGACTGTCCTGTATCGGTAGTGGAGTGTCCAGAAGAGAAGGTTGGGGAAGGAATGGAGATAACTTTGCTGAAAATTCGCACACCTGTGTCTTCTTGGCGTTGAACTTGACCATGTTTTCAGCACCCCAATTCAAGATGCTGTTCAAAACCTGGTCAAGCTCTATTTTTCTATTCTTCTTCTATTTTCCTCAATGTCGGCCTGCTTAGCCGCAGGATGGCCGAGATACCGCCCATGCACGGTACTGTCATCTGCATAGCAATTTATGCTCCCAAAAGTGAGCATATCATTGATATGCAGACGAAAAAGTGTGGGCGATAAGACGGATCCCTGGGGCACACCAGCATTTACCTGCATAAACTTTGAATTTTGACCTTCGCAAATAACTCGAACACGTCGTTCATGCAGGAAGCTAGCAACCTAATTGCACAATCGAGGTGGCAAGCCGTAAGCCAGAAGCTTGCCTTGCCTGATGCGAACATCAGGCATGGAGTGGCCGCAGTGGTTTACAGATGGCGGCTGCGAACCACGGTCATCGATTCGGGAGTTGGCCGCAAAGAGATTGACAAGCAAGTCAGCTTTCTCTTGCAGCCCATAAGCCAGTGATCCATCAGAACATCGCAACGGTGGCAGCGAAGACTGGCAGAAATTGGATTGCACGGCTTTGGCCAGCCGCCAATATCCACGGCTTCCCGTAGGGTGCGACAGAAGTTCTTGGCCAAATCGTTCAACGCGCTGTGCGTCCGCTCTGGTGTATGCCCTCTTGCAGACCTAAGTGGCTCTGTTATAGGCCGCTTTGATGAGATGGACATTTGGATCGCGACGAGACCGAGCCCTGATCCAAACACGGTACGCCGACTGTTTTTGTTTAATGGCATCGGCGCACACGCGATCGAACCAGGGCCGAAGTCTGCTGTTGCTGGTTACAAAAGTGGATGGAATATAATATTCCATACCTAACAGAATTTCCCCAGCAACAGCAGACGCACTCTCCGAAGGATTCCTCCCACCAAAGCAACGCTGAGACCACAGGATGGACGCGTAATAACTGCGCAGGACATCCCAATCTGTTGACGAGTAGTGCCATAAGCGTCGCTTTACGTCCACCTGTTGTGAAGGCGCAGCGGTTGGCACTCATGTGCAGAATAAACAGTGGTCGGAGGAGCCCAATGGGGCTTGAACTGATACACTGTAGTGGTCTGGATGACTCTTCAGCAGAAGGTCCAACAAAGAGGGCGCTTGACCCTGTATATTTGACGACCGGTTGGCGCAGCGGGAGTGTAAGCGACTGCTACGCCGAAGGTCGCGGGTTCGATTCCCGCTCAAGTCAAACATTTGTGTGCATGAACATGGATGTTTGTCTTGGTCTGGGTGTTTCTATGTACATATAACATGTGTGTATTTACAAAAAAAAGTATATAATGTATGTTTATCCATTATTTAGTGCCCATAATACAAGCTCTGCTTAGTTTGGGACTAGATGGTGATGTGTGTATGTGGTAGAATATATTATTATATTATATATGGTATCCTGGTGGGCTGGAGTACCAGCTGGGTCAGGTCATGCGTGAGAGCGAATGCGTAAGCAGCCCTTCCCGCGTGGTCTGTTTTGGGAAAGCTCAACCTCCCTATCCCGTGTAACATACAGTATATGATACACGGGATAGGGAATTATTGAACAAGTTATTCACCAAAGATTATACTTGTTTTTAGAAAAGAAACAATATTTTAGCCGAAGAACAGTACGGTTTTCGGAAAAATATTGATACGAATATGGCTGTCTATAAATTATTACCAACTGTAGGTCTTTTCATGGACCTGTCGAAGGCATTCGACCATGTAAGTTATGATATATTATTTAGAAAATTAGATAAATACGGTATCAGAGGCAACGCTTTACAACTTATTAAGTCATATCTATGTAACAGAAACCAAATAACATGTATTAATAAAGTATGTCCACGGTCGAAAACAGAAGTGGTATATATGTCAAACCCTGGACATACAACTTATGGTGTGCCGCAGGGCAGTGTACTGGGACCGCTTTTATTTATTATTTATATAAATGACATGCCTTAAATTATTCAACACCCAGTTAGTTAGTTAGTTGGACAGGTGTTTTCCGCACTTAGCCACTTAATTGGGCCATTGTGCGTTAGCAGTGACGCGGTAGTCGCCTGCTACTCATACCATGCAAGCTCCTTCCAGAAGGCCATGAGTTGACCAGTATTGCGTATGGCTTCGCTCATGGTTCTGGGGTTGTTCAGGAACTTCGTCCGTTGGTCGCTCACGCTGGTACAATGTAGGATTATATGAGCGGGTGTTTCTTCGGTCCCCATGCAGCCCCTACATAGTGGGCTGTCCGTGACGCCGATGTTGTAGAGATGCTTGTTTAGTGGACAGTGGCCGGTTATTATGCCAGTCAGATGCTTGAGTGTTTTCCTGTTGGAGTGCAACAGTTTTTGCGAGAGTCGTTTATCTAATTGGGGAAAGGCATCTTTAGATTGCCTACACTCTTTTAACTCTGCCCACTCTTTTTCGTGTTGTTGTAGGGTTCTCTCGCGTAACCATGTTCTTAGTTGGTTGAACGGTATCGGAACAATTGGTTCGGGTCCTAGAGTTGTCGTGTCCGATCCTTTCTTTGCCAGTTGGTCTGCTGCGTCATTGCCCGTGGAGTCACTGTGTCCTCGTATCCACTGGAGCGTGACCCGATTTCTCGTTGCAGTTTTCTGCAGCTCTTGGTGGCACTCCATAATTAGGCCGCTATTAAAGCAGTTGCCATCGAGAGCTTGTAGTACTGAGGCGCTGTCTGTGATGATGCGTATTGACAGGTTGCTCACATTTCTGGCCGCGATCGCTGTCGCCGCCCTTGTTATCCCAACGCATTCAGCTTGGAAGATGGTGTTGAGTTTACCAAGCGATGTTGAGAGATTAATATTCAAGTCATGGGAGAACACTCCGGCACCCGTCCCATACTTTGTTTTTGAGCCGTCTGTGTATACTCTAACTTCGTGTATACCAGAACTATCCTTGTGCTCTTCTTGCTATTCAACACCCAATGGTTCTGTTTGCTGACGATAGCACAGTGGTATTCAGTGGTAAAAATAAACAAGATCTAGAAAATGAAATATATTTGAATTTACAAGTAATAATTGACTGGTTAAAATCAAATAATTTAAAAATAAACCTAGAAAAGACTAAAATAATTCAATTTAAGCAAAGGACAAAAGAAATTGAATTAAACATACATTACGATAACACAAAATTTATTAATATTAATCACACTAAATTTTTAGGTATCTGGTTGGACGAAAGCATGAACTGGAAAATACACATAGAAAATGTTTGTAAAAACTTAGCCAATACTCATATTTATGCTCTCTACAACTTTGCTAAGGTAGTAGATAAGCCAGCACTATTAACGGCGTATCATGGCTATGTGTCATCAACATTGAGGTATGGTGTTATATACTGGGGTAACTCTCCAGATAGGGAATTAGCATTCAAAGCTCAAAAGAAATGTTTACACATTTCTTTTATATGTGGTATAAAAATCACGGATTCATGTAAACCGCATTTTACTACTCTGAAATTAATGACCCTGCCATCTCTCTATATTTATGAGGTCGCAATTTTTATAAAAAAGAACCTCAAATTGTTTGACACACTGACATAAACTCGCCATCAAAATAAAATACATATGAAAAGGCACAAAAAGGCCATTTATAATGCCAACTTTTTGGGTATGGCCCCAAAAATATATAATCATTTACCAACTTCTCTACTAAAAATGAGCAAATTTGAGGTGTTTAAAAAGACATTGTATAATATTTTAATTAAAAAGCTTACTATACAGTCACAGATTTTTTTAAAAATGACAAATATATTACAATATAACATTTCTTCTTCCTCTTAGCGTTATCCCAGTTTTAATCTGGGGTCCGCTTTCTAGTCTAACCGGATTTGGCTGAATATTAGCTTTTCCACAGAGCGACTGCCTGTCTGACCTCCGCAACCTGAAGGGATAGCGATATTCCATGGTTTAGACTAGTGTCAGTTAATTTAGAAGGTACTGACGCCCTGTAACGACTGTCAAAGATCTTAATAACAACCGAGACCGACAGTTTTATGTGCTCTCCGAGGCACGGGACAAGCGATAATTAACAATTCAATACGCACATAACTCCGAAAAGTCATTGGCGCGCGCCGTGGATTCGAACCCGATACCCTCTGCATTGCAGTCTGTTGGTATATCCACTCGGCTATCGCTGCCTTATTATAATATATTACAATATAACATTTCTAGATTTATTAATATTGCCGATGTATGCCTATTTTAATAATTTATTCATATATTTTGACAATAGTTATTTTATTTATGATTGATTATGATTTTTGTATTTTCAATATATTTAAGTTTAAGTTTATGTTAATATTTGTATGCTTTCTAAAGCAAAACATAGAAGAACCTTATTATTATGTTATAACAACTCGCATTACCTATGTTCACAAATAAATAATTTGACTTTGACTTTGGAACCTGTTAAAATCTCCCAAAAAGACCAACTCAACGGTCGAAAACTGTTCCTGCGCATCATCTGCCGCCTGACTCAGGTAGTCAAAAAGTCGAGTTGCCTCGATATCTCCAGTATGGGAACGGTATAGGCACACGTAAATCCGGGCTAATGAACCCAGATTTACGTGTATCCACAGGACGGAAAAGGAGGGGTCCTCTAGGCAGCGTATACGACGACAGCAAATATCCGCCCTGACGAACAAGCATACCCCGGCTTTTGCGTAGAAGTTCTCTTCAAGTGCATAGCCGGGCAAATCAGTACAGTACGCGGGCGGCATCACATCTTTTGGTCGCAGCGCGGCACAGGACCACTGCTTTCAGAGGTAGTTTCAGATACGCCGCCACCCATTGTTGGAATGACCTTCCGCCCCCCATGCGCAACCTGAAAACATTACACGCATTTCGCGATAAGTTTAAGTCATTTTTAATGAACAAACAAAAGACAATGTTATGAATGTACATACCTTTTAGAATAAGTAAGTACGGCAACATCACTTACGTGTCTACTGACGAAACGTATTGAAATAATAGTGATAGTATAATGTGTATAATTTGTTATTATTTATTTGCGTATGCGCAGTGACTTTATTATATTATTAACTGCGCGCCGGACTCTGGTAGACGACGCTTGGTTGACATCACACACAGTTGACATGACAATAGACATTGATGACAGATGGAATCTTTGGCCTACGGTGAAACGTCACAAATAACGTTCGGAAACGCATTACTAGTTCCTATTTTAATTTTTATTTGATTGTAACTGAGGCATGCATTGTGTATTGTATAATTATAATAACATGTATATCGATGCCTTCCGGCCAAAAGGGGGTAAGCGACATTTTTTGCGAAATCGACTTATATATATGGTTAGAATCGGCTTTTTTTTCTGCGTCTAATGGTCTAAGTTTCGTGGCTCTAGGACAAACTTTTTGTCGCTTAGGCGGTAATGAAATTGAGGTTCTAACACTAAGTTTTTCGTCATAAACGACAGTTATTTTTGGTGTATTTGGTATTATGGTGGTTGGATAAAAATGATATTTCAAAACTGTGAGATAAGCAATTTTGGCTTTGAATATTTTTTTCTTTACTTGAACGTTAAGTAGTTTGGGCTGTAAATATTTTTTTGTAAAAAATACATTAATCAAATTTTACTTGAATCTTTGTGTACCAAACTTTCGGTTAGGATATTAGGGCAGTTTCTTTGGATATAATATATGTCATTTATTACATTTAGGTCTCATTTCCGTGACTTTATTTGGCGCTTATTTTTATTTTCCCTAGTCACCAAATCAACCATCGAAGGCGCTTAGAATAAATCATCCAAACTAATGTCGCCTTACATTGTCGCTTACCCTTTTTTCCCCTCACAAAAAAAGAAGTCTGGTATGGTGGTTAGATAACAAGGTAAATCAAAGGTTTGGCGGTTAGCTTACAGAAGAATGACAAACAGCATCGGTTATCCCACTCTTTTGTTCGAACAAAATGTCGTTAGCGTTGCACAGTGAATATTCACCGTGGCGTAAGCACCTCCGTGCTTGCGAGTCAGTTTGGCGCAAAGTTTTTCGAAGGAAATAAAACGGTAAGATTATTTTAATAGACTTTTATATTCATCTGTAATTGTGTATTCTAATTAGTTATTTTAAGTTTTAAAGGTAAGAAGTCATTATTTTGCCATCTTGTTCAGACAATACTGAATGGTTAAATAAGTACCTACAGAGTTTTTGTTGGCTGGCCTGGCTTAGGATCATAATCGAGGGTACGAATCCCAGGTTGGGCCAGCAAGGAATTATTGGATTTTTTGATGAATTCTCAGTAACATTCAAGAGTTAAACCTGCGGCTGATATGACTCTGTTGTACCGGATTGCCTATGGGGCTATGAGAGTGAGAGAATAAAAACTGCACGTTTGTTTTGCACATTTAGCGCACGCTTAGTAGGTCCCTCTTTTGCAAATTGTTATTCTGCCTCAAGATTTGCCACCGTGACTGACTTAACACTGACTTGACTTTTAGGACATACAGATAACACCGTGAGAATCACGAGTCGACTGACTGAGAGCAGACGGGCGCGGGGCAGGCGTCCGAGAGGTATGAGAGGGATGGAGAGTGTTGTAAATCACACGGGCGCAAGCGCATCTATTGTTTACCATAATTTTAAGCAGTGGCGGAATGGAGAGGGGGCGGCCGGGGCGGTCTGCCCCGGAAGTCACCCTTTTTGGGGTGCCACCCCGAACTCGACTTTAAGAACAATGTACAAACATATAAAACACATAGGCACTAGCTCAGCACTACGATTTGGGAGCAGTTTGCCCGTAATTGTTAGGTATCGACTAAAAAAAAAGAAAACGGTCGACCGCCAACTTCCGCCCCGGATGCCACCAAAGCTACGTCAATGATTTTAAAATATGAATATATTGTTACTAGTTACTATAACAGTTTTATGACTAACAATTGTATTATTCCACAAAATCTATTTAAGTGCATATCTTTTTCCTGCAATGGAATTGAGGGTGGTGCTGGTAGTAACAATTTTAGTACGAACAAAATCCTTTCCTATGGCATAATGCCATAACTCTGTTGGACACTGAGCCCAATTTGACGCATGTTCCTTTTAAGTTTATATTTTTTTGTCATACCTAGAATGTCAGCATGAATGTATACATTCATGCTGACATTCTAGGTATGACAAAAAAAGTTGCTTGCATTATAATGCAAGACTAACTTACAATGAGTAACAATTGTTTTGTTCAATTTTCTAAAATAAAGACTGATCGAGCACAATTTCCTTTTTTTTTTATTCATACCTTGGTCGGTTAGCCAGTTTAAAAACTCATAAAAGTCTAATGTATGTATGTAAATTATGTATGTATAATTTTATAAGAATTAATCACAATGTGCTTTCGCGTTGTATAAAAGAGCTTATTGTATTTTTTATAGATAATTAACTTATTACAATTTCCTTGTTCTTCTGCCATTAACCAATAGCCGGTTATGTCATATTGGCTTCACTTGATGAACAGAAAAAGCACAGGTATGCTCTTTTTCTTCAACAGCAATAAAATAAATGGTGCAGTTAAATCATTTGGGTTGGAACTCATTAATTGAGTTTTTTTCATTTACGACGTTTTTTCCTGTTAGTATAATTAGGACCATTTGAGGGTAAGCGACCGTAAATAGTGTTAGGCGTGTGATTTGTTTTAATTAACAATGTCATTTCGTAGAGACCTAAACAAAAACTATATGGTTAAATTTTGAAACTTTTGGAACGTACAGAAAATTTTCTATGTTTTTTTTTCACTTATTTTGAACTTTAAACTACGCTCCTGTAAAGTTTGTAAAGTGGCGGTTAGCCTCTTTTGGCCGTAAGGCATCGATATATTTATTTATAACCTATTAATAATTTGAACACTATATACGTATATATTTTATATATAATTATGTGTATATATATAATAATTTTTCGCTATTTTATTTTTATTTCATTTACTTATAGGTAAATTTAAGCTAGTAGGTAAAATTATAATGGCATATATAGGCCTGCAAGAATACCAGCGTTGCAGTTATACAACTGCAACAATAGCTGACGCAGTTGCCTAATTTGTTCTCCTCATACCGTTAATGTTAATCTTAGTAAGCAAATATAAATATGTATGTAATGTTATGGAGAAACAAATAAAATATTTTTTTGTTTTTTTTTTTTTGGATAGTGCAGATAGGTAGTGTCGGCAGGGCGGCTTATTTGAGTCTCCGTCAGAAAAAGCGTGGCCAGCCTTGCCGTCTCGAGATGGTGGTGGACGGCGTTGAGGTTTGAATGGAGTCCGCGGATGTAGGCAAACTCCACCTCAAGTAGCGTTTGGGTGGGAAAGGTTGACGCCGCTGTGTGACCGTTACCATTGCTTGCTGCCATAATGGAGTGGAAGAAGAAAGGAGGGGCGTGAAAAGACTTGGCAGTCACCGCAGCAGCGCGTAACAAAGCGTGGAGTATTGTTTCGTCATTGTACTGTGCGGAATAGCAGTGACCGATCCGCCGTGTCAACAGCACATCATCCATTTCTGAGCCTTTGAAAAGTCCCTAAGCATAAAAAAGCCTCATTGGATCTACCGACAATCTCTTTCTATGTGACCACACCTACCAGTTATCCACCTTATTAGAACCCAACAAATCTAATTACATAATTGTTCAAATAAATTACCATTTACAACCAAACAGGATATAACAGGCACATTATCTTGGTGGGTAGTTGTGTAAATACCTATTTTTGAATTAGCTATTAGAATTATTTTAAATAAAATAGTTATATCATAGTATTAATATATTTAATGATATATAAACACAGTTAAGGTTGAATACCTGCCAGTCAAGTGTTATCTCCGCATAATCACAACATTATCAGCACAAACACACACATTAGATTTGCAGCATCACTATGGAATCCTCCATCCAGAATATCCAGCAGTATTTTGAGGAACGGATGGCCAAGTTCGAAGCAGATCTAGTCAAAAAGGGATCTACTAGTACAGGCAGCTTAGCAGAAGAATTTGGAACGTTCAAGGACTTCATACTGCAAACACTACGGTCCTTCTCTCAACAACTGGAGTCTGTTGTCCGCCAAGTGGACAGCATGGAGACACGCAGCCGTCGTAAAATGATTCTCCTGCACGGCGCAGAAGAGGAGAAGAGCGAGGATACAGCTCAGGTGGTTGTCCAAGTGGTGAAGCAGCGGCTTAAGTTTGAGACAATCACTACAGCAGATATCCAACGTTGTCATAGAATGGGCCGACAGCAGTCAAACAAGCCCAGACCCATCCTGGTCAAGTTTCAGAGCGTATCAGTGCGGGACAGCATATGGTTCGCCAAAACAAAGTTGAAAGCATCCTCCAGTGTAACGCTGTCTGAGTTTCTGACCCGAACGCGACATTTGACGTTCATGGCAGCGCGGGAGAAATTTGGCTTGACGAAGTGCTGGACCAGGGAGGGCTCCGTATTCGTCCTTGACGCAGATGGTCATCGGCATCGGGTTCTATGCTTGAGTGATCTCAACAAAATCAAAGGCTGCGATCTAGAAAAACCTGCAGCGAAGGTTGCGGCATCGAAAACCAAGCGGACTGCGGCATCCAAGAAATAGGTCATTTCTCTTTGTTTACTAGGTGAATTTGCTTTCTATTTCACACTATCTACCTTCTTTCTTTCCACTATTTTTATATTTACTTAGCACAATGTTTACCTTTTACCTACTTTGATTTGACATTACAGACATATGTCATCATTTATGTCACTTGTACTTGTATCTGTCACAAATGCCAATTTGAATCTTAGGTTTTTTATCCTCAGACTGTACTAATTTTTCAAATTCACCTAGTCTGTGTCTTATACATGCTCTTTTTATTGTTTCTTTTGTTTTTATCTATTTTTGTTTTTCTCTGACTCTTGTTCCTTGCTATTCTTTCTTTTTCTTTTTTAAAGCTGTGTGATGTTTATATTATTCATAATGTAACACGCAACTGGCGGGTGGACATTTTGATTTTAGACAGGTTAACAATATATTTGTATTTAAGTATTTATATATATTTATATACTTTTATATATATTAGATATAGTTAATTAATTTATATATATTAGCCATAATATATGCTAGATTCAAATAGTGACGATGACAGCTTTGTAACTGCTAGCAGTCTCAATGACAGTTTAACTAGTTTGCCTTCACTTGCAGAGGTTCTGCAGTCTCAGTTTTCTGGCGTCGCGGGGAACTTTAATGTAGTCCATATAAATGCCCAAAGGTTTCCAGCTCATTTCCCTGATATGCTGACAACCTTTGACTGTAAGAACATACATGCTATTCTCGTTTCAGAGTCATGGCTTAAACCATGTCTGCCATCTACTTCCTATTCTCTTCCAGGGTTCCACCTAATTAGAAATGATCGTGCGGTTGGCGGTGGTGGCGGTGTTGCTATATACCTACGTGTTCAAATTCCATACCGTATTGTAAGCAGCTCATCACAACCACCGCCCGTTAATGCCGGCGAGCATCTCTTCTTAGAAGTGGACCTAAATCATTCTAAAGTTCTTCTAGGTGTTTATTATTCGCCTTCGTTACGTATAAATTTTTTCCCTTCTTTTGAAAACATCCTAGAAACTTTAGTACCTTCTTACAGTCACACTATCATAATGGGTGATTTTATTACTTGCCTCTTAAAACAAGACAATCGTTCGGCCACATTTAAGCGTATTTTAAATTCTACTAATTTATCTATTCTTCCCCTTATTCTCTTCTTGATCTCATTATCACTTCTTCCCCTACTTTTGTTTCCAAGCATGGTCAGTCCTCTGCAGATGCTTTCTCCTACCATGATTTAATATATCTCTCCTATAAAATACGCCCACCAAAGGCAAAACCGAGAACTATTATGCAGCGCAATTTCGGGGGTATGGATCGGTTGAAGCTCTGCGCAGATGCCCGTAGAATTGACTGGTCTCCTATATTCTCATCAGACTGTGTAAATGACAAAGTACAAATACTTACAGATAAATTAACTCAGCTGTACGATAAGCATGCGCCAATCCGTGCAATTAAATTAAAACATCTACCTGCACCTTGGCTCACTGATGAAATCAAAATATTTATGTCTAAGAAAGCTGCTGCCAAGGCGAAATATAAATGTCGTCCAACCTCTCTGAATTTAGAAAAATACATTAGTGCCAGAAATCTTTGCAATAAGGTGTGTAGGAAAGCACAGCGCCACCATATTCACAACTCGGTTGAAAATGGAGATCCAGTAAAAATCTGGAAATTTCTGAGAACCTCGGGAGTTGGCAAATCACGCAATGACACAGTCCCCAAAGATATAAATATAGATTCGCTTAACGCACATTTCACTGCTTCGTCCAACTTTGATGGGACAACAAAAACAAACACCTTACAAGATCTTTCACGTATCCCAACTCCCAAATATTCCCCTTTTGTTTTCGAGCAATTTACCGGTTGTGATGTTAAAAAGAGCATAATTTCGATCTCATCCAATGCTGTTGGCAATGACTGTATCAGTCGAAACATGATCCTACCTATCCTTGATGAAATCCTGTCTGTCCTTTGTCATATCCTGAACTACTCTGTTACTAGCGGTGTCTTTCCATCAGCATGGAAAGATGCCCAAGTAGTTCCGATACCTAAAAAATCCAAACCCTGTTCCTTTACTGATTTCCGTCCAATATCCATTCTACCCTTCCTTTCCAAAGTCCTTGAGCGTCTTGTACACGCACAACTCTCATCTTTTCTTTCCAAGAATGCTCTCTTGAATCCATTCCAATCCGGTTTTCGCCCTGGACATAGTACCACCACAGCATTGGTTCATATTACTGATGAGATAAGGCTGGGTATGGATTGTGGAAAACTCACGCTTCTCTCCTTACTTGATTTTAGTAACGCATTTAACACTGTGGATTTCCACATCCTGCTTGCCATACTCCGCTCTATTAACATATCTCCAACGGTAATTGATTGGTTTCGTAGTTATCTGTTTGGCCGCTGACAGCGTATACGCGTTGATGAGTCGTACTCCTCATGGTGTAATACATCTGTCGGTGTACCGCAGGGTGGAGTGCTATCACCATTACTTTTCGCAATTTTCATAAATTCCATCTCCAAAAACTTACTTTCGTCCTACCACCTTTATGCAGATGATTTACAGATATATTTACAGGCACCACTCGAAACGATTTCAGAGGCGTTTACTAACATAAACTTGGATCTGGCGCAAATTTGTACGTGGAGCAGAAAGTATGGCCTAAAGGTGAACCCGTCAAAAACACAAGTTATTTTGATTGGCAGTTCCAGGATGATTTCCAGGGTAAACTGGCCGCAGCTGCCTCACATTGAGTTCGACGGTCAGGTATTAAGAATCTCATATAGTGCTAAAAACCTGGGTATTTATCTGGATAAAACTTTATCATGGGGAATTCAAATTCAGGAAACAAGTCGCAAACTGTTTGCCTCAGCAGGGTCGTTGCGTAGGCTGCGGAACTTTCTTCCCACAACCACCAAGATTGCGCTTGCACAATCCTTGCTTCTCCCAATACTCGATTATGCCGATGTCAGCTATCTTGATCTTAATGAGGACCAACTTGATAAACTTGAGCGTCTCCAAAATTTCTGTATTAGACTCATTTTTGGTTTACGCAAATATGATCATGTATCTGAATTTCGATCTAGGCTCAAGTGGCTCCCAATTCGTCTTCGCCGGAATACCCATATTCTTATGTTACTGTATAATGTGTTATTTAATCCAAATACGCCCACATATCTCAAAGTTTGTCACTTTAATCTGTGATCTAAACTTTACCACTGCTCTCTGCAATTATGTAATTATATATATATATTATAATTATGTATCGTTAGTATGTATATCGTATATATATATATATATATATATATATACCTACATAGGTATGTACATTGTATTCAAATAACTATAAGGTTCCACATATATTTGATCACAACACCATCAAACCTATCCTTTCCAGTCTGTCCATCCTAAGGTTGCCTGTAAGAAATCGCATTTTGCGATAAGGCCGCCCTTGTGCATTTACTATTTTTTGTAAATTTAAGATATCTTTACATAATTTGTAACAATTGTATTTGCGCAATAAAGTTGTTATCTATCTATCTATCTATCTAACATGATTCCGATTCCAATTGCCCGACGACATGTCTACACCCATAAATAAATATACAAACATTATATAACAGGTAATTCTAAATTCATCCGTAGCGTCAGCAAAACTGAGGGCGAAAACTTTCAATGGTGCAAAATTTGCTGGCTACCAACATTTACTAATTAAATTTTCATATCGTCGCGCAATATTCAATTTTATCTCTTAAGACAAGCCTTTTTAGTGTCACGTGTTCGAAACTGTTTTACAACCATTATGTGTCGATTAATAGAAAAGCCGATTTGGGTACCGTCGGCAACAAAACCCCTCGATATGATATAAACTTTAGACTTTAATATTTAATTACTAGATTTGCTTGCCCGCATTTTGTAGCATTTTATTCATTGTTGTTAATTTTTTTGAGAAACATTATCTTTGTCGTCCCGTGAATAAACAATATTTCGGTGAGTTTTCTGCTGAACTCCAAATAATAAAAACGTGATGAGCGTCGAAGCGCCCTGATTGGCTCGAACCGAGCTCTTCGACGTCATGGACTACATCATCATCAGCCTTTAACAGTCCACTGCTGTATAGGGTTTGTATGAAGTTTTCCTTCTCTTACAGTGCTGTTCTCTGCATAATATGCTCCCTCTGTCGGCTCTTACGATACCCATGGGATGATATGGGGTGGTGACATTCCATATTCTTAATCCGTCACCACACGGAAAGCAGGTCAATCAGTGCTTCAAAAACCTATCGGATTGAGAGTCAATAGTCATACTAAAGACCAAAGGCAGAAAATAGTTATTTTTGCAATGCATATTATTATAAATTATTGTCATGTGTCACGTGTCTTTTACAATTACGCGACACGAACGCAATCAATAGATAAAATGGAATATTATAACTCTGAAACACATAATTTTACCTCAAAATGGCAGATTTATTCGGTCAATATAATAATAACATACAGTCAGAGAGTGCAGTATTCACCGTATATAACACGTTTCGACTGACGTTATCACTCGTACCCTGGGAGTACTCTCTTCGATAAATATATTCATATGATAAATAAATACGCATTTTTTTATTACAATTCGCCTGGGATTTTACGAATACTAGCCGTATCGTGTTTATTATTTTCGATATTTTATGCAGAGTATTTAAATTAATGGATAGTATTTGAGTGTATGCAAAAGCAAATAAAGAAAAACGCAATAATAAAATATTACAATAATTAAAGTAACAGCAGCTGTTTCAACCTGTTTGTATTTTAGAATACTGCTTTATAGGGTTCCGTAGCCAAAAATGGCAGAAAACGGATACCTTACGGATTGGTCATGCCTGTCTGCCTGTCTTTCTGTAAGTATGTCACAGCTATTTCATAATTGCTAACAAAAGACAGACGAACCAATGGTCCACTAGATGGTAGGTGGTTATAGTTATAGTTGGTCGTGGGTTTTCCGCACTTAGCCACTTATTTGGGCCATTGTGCGTATGTGGCGACTTCAATGACGCCGATTACTCATACCACCTTAGTTCCTTCCAGAAAGCCATTAGTTGGCTGGTGTCGTTTAAAGCTTCACTCATGGTTCTGGGGTTGTTCAGCAGCTTTGCCCGTTGATCGCTCACACTTGCACAGTGCAGAATGACGTGAGCGGGTGTTTCTTCGGTTTCCATGCACCCCCTGCACAGTGGGCTGTCCGCCTACGCACGCCTATGTTGAATAGGTGCTTGTTGAGTGGACAGTGGCCGGTTATTATGCCCGTCAGATGCTTTAGTGTTTTCCTATTAGAATGCAGCAGCTTGTGTGAGAGTCGCTTGTTCAAGCAGGGGATAGCATCTTTTGTTTGTCTGCATTCTTTTATGTTTGCCCATTGTTTTGCGTGTTCATGTGCGGTTCTCTCGCGTAGCCACGTTTTGATTTGGCTTGCTGGTATCGGTGCAATCGGCTCGGGTCCCATTATCATTGTGTCCGATCCTTGCCGTGCCAGTTGGTCTCACACTCTTTCGATGACAAACAGCTGACATAAAGGCTTCAATACTTCACTTCTCCAAGATATACCCCAACAAAATAAATAAAAATAAAAAATAGCACATTATCAATTCACTGGAAGCTTTCACCAAGAAAAACAAGGAAGCAGTACGTAAATAAGAGGGAAAACATTTTCTTAACAATATATCAGAGCTTGACTCAACGTGTCTATTAGGCGATGTCGAAACAACACATTTAAAATGACGCAAAGTAGCTGTAACAACATGGCACGCAAACAAACATACAAGTCACTATAGGATTATTCTAACTAGGTACAAAATCGATGCATTTACCCCGCTAATATGTTCTATAGATGTCCTATGACCCCATGGATAAGTAGGTATTTCGAGCATTGCTCGTAAATTCGTTTCCCAATTATAATTTTTGCTTAGTATGACTTGGCATGATGTCTAAAACTAGTACACTTCAGCTTAGTGATGGGTCTTGTTACATTTTGTATAGAGGGATTTGGCTACAATAGATAGATCCGTGTGGTGACGGATTAAGAATACAAAATGTCACCACCCCATATATCATCCTATGGGTGTCGTAAGAGCCGACAGAAGGAGCATATTATGCAGAGAACAGCACTGTAAGAGAAGGAAAACTTGATACAAACCCTATACCAACCTGTTTGGCCAGCGTGGTATAGTAGGCCAATTCCTCCTTTCAAAGGAGAGGCCTAGTACAGCAGTGGACTGTTAAAGGCTGAAGAAGAAGATAGATATTTGACATAACATTAATTCAAACTATGTCAAATATCTTTTACAAGGAGACAAATCTATTGAAAGATAGAATATTGGAAACGAGCATTAGACGTACTTTATTTTCTTACTTATTATAGGTATTAATATCTTTAGCTATGCATGTTCATGTTTTCGGAATATTTCGTCGTATATAAATAATTCGTACCTGTGTTGCGTAACGATATGTTTCATTTATTCTCTACGACAATTATTTTTTTATGATATAATAGGTATGGAGATGTTTGTTGCCTATCCTGCTTTATTTATTGAGTGATATTCTAATAGCACCAAAATATTGCTTTTCTAAACCTTTTAACTATAAAAAATATAAGTGGAAATCACGCTTTAATAATAATAATATTAATGGACTACTTACGCACAATTATCTACACAATTCCAAAGTAGAAAATACCTTTACTATAGTTACCTGATTTTGTGATAATAATACTTACATATTCTTATATACATGCAAATCTAAAAGTACACGTAATAAATCAAATTGAAATATATAAGTCAAATTTAAATGCAAATTGTAATCTATAAGTCTCTGTCCTCTTTAGAGTAGGTGCTTTGTTCATCAAAGTTGAATTTAATCCGGTCATGAATATTTTTCATTACGCAATTCAAGCAAACTCCTAATTCAACTTTTTACTGGTCACAAAGTATAAACATGTACCATCCTTTCAAGAATCTCCTTGAGATTAATCGAATGCATTGTTGCCTTTATACGCAAGTCTCTCAGCTCAGAATATTTAGTATAAAAATGTAGGACCAATTTCACCCACTCTGTACAGCCTTCGCCTTCGCCATTCATTTCTTTGATGTAGGTACTATTTTTATTCTTACCGACTACACAATAAAACATGGGTACTACAGCTATCTTTTTGGTAATAAATTTCAACAAATATCTTGCCTGCGTAGCCTGATTTATAGGTGTACTTTAATATTCGCATTGACAGCTGACTTCTTTGGTCCAGTACAAAGGTATGAACTGTCAATCATGAGATGTTCATTTTGGTGAGAATAAAAATGGTGAGAAAATATTGATACTGTATTTGAGTCATATTTTTTGCTTTGCGATAAGAGACTTGAATACCACCAAATGTTTTAATATACTTTCCATTGGAATTATTTCCAATTATATTTTGTTTATGACAAAGTCCGACCACATGAGTAGATAAACGGAACAGAGACAAAGCTTCATACAACAGCGCGAATCGGTTGCACTACTAGAAGCACGCGGCGCGTGTGTGCGTGACCACTGGCCGCTTGTCGTGTACGCGGGCAGACTGGAAAAAACCAGTTTACGTAGGCACAGGCAGTTGACAATCAGGGTTATTACGACGCACGTTGTTTGTTTTGTACGTTGCAAGTTTTAATATTTTAATGTAAAAACGTAGTATTTTATTATTTATAATGGTTGTTTATTGTACTGTGTGTATGAATAATACTAGAAGAAATATAAATACATATATTATACTTTAATTAAACGTACAATTGTGTTTTTTAATCATATTTATATCTTAAAATTTTGCGAATATTTATATCTTGAAATAAATATTGTCAATGTTGGCAACGAAATACTTAAACTTATTGAATATTGTTAATTTGATATGCCTTGTGAGCGTTTCCCGTTGGATTACTTATAAAAACCATATGTTAGATTCAGAATTTACCATACCATTAAAGAAACAATAAATTATTAAAAACAAAAATTATAAAAAGAAAATTAGTGTAGTAAGTAATTTGTAAAAGTTTCTAACATAATAATAAAATTATTTGACGAAAGTTTCGTTTAATTTGTCTTAACCTATTGTGATAACTGATAACCCTACCAAAATAGGTAACAAATTTACAAGCTCTTATGAAGCTTTGTCTCTGTTCGGTTTATTTACTCATGTGGTCCGACTCGACTCATATGAGGAAAGGCCTGCATTAAACAATTTATAAATAGGGCTGATAACTTGATTATTGACTGGACTTCGCTTGCGACATACATACATATATAGACTCACGCCTGTTTCCTAAAGAAGTAGGCAGAGACTGCGGATCACTATTTGCAACGATCCTGACATATCTCTTTTGCTTCATTCACTCCCATCATTCTAATGCATGCTCTCACTCATCCTATATATTGGTGAAAACCGTTCAACTTACAAATCGGTAGTTTTTGAGTTTTCGTTTGTGAAATAGACAGTAATAAAAGAGGACTTCATTTTATAATGTGGTGTTGTGGGAGTAGATAATCAATTATATTTCAGTTGAGATAATGTGATCAACCAACCATAGTTAGATTAAGGAACATTTTATAGAAGCCACAAATCTAGTTATGATGAAAACTATAAATAATTATAATACTATTCATGTTATTTTCGATTTATCCGCTTTATACCGTAATAAAAAGTAAACATCAGCAGTGTAGCCATAACTGTTTATACTATAAATACATAATAGTATTTATAGTATAAACAGTTATGGCTACACTGCTGATAGTATAACAATACGATACACGAAATCATATTCACAAGTTAATGTCTGCAAAGCTTTAAAGTACGACAGAGTTTATGTTCCTTATTATTATCATGGTTTATACTTGAAACATAATATGGCACAAAGAAGGCTGAAAGCAATATAAATCTGTAGTTTCAGATCGAAATCCAGCATTGGAGTAAATAAATTACCTACCTATTATAAAACACTAGCTGACCCGGCAAACGTTGTTTTGCAATTGTTTTTTTCTTTTTCTTTTTTTTTTTTTGAAAAATAGATGTTGGCCGATTCTCATAGATACCGGATAAGCACAAAAAATGTCATCAAAATCGGTCAAGCCGTTTCGGAGGAGTATGGGAACGAAAACTGTGACACGAGAATTTTATATATTAGATTGAAAATCTAATCAACGAGACAAATTAACAATATTCTAAAAATTAATCTATTAACCCAATAATATACATTACCTACTTATTAAAGTATAATCTTTATTTAAATAATTTCGCAGAGATATTTTCCTTCAGGAACTATCTTTTAATTTTATTATAGTTTGGTTACCAGGGCCGTATTTATACTCTGATTGAATTTACTACCACCCTGGTGAGAGATTCATTGTCCAGAAATCAGTTTGCTAAGTAATTTATAAAGTTGAGGTCAACTATGTTTTATGGGGCCGAAGTTGAATGGTGAGGAAAGGTTTGAAAATATTAGGGCGGAAAATGTGTTGTTTTCAGCAAAAAATATCTTGTAAGATTTTTTGTAGAGTTTGACCTACTCTAATATCGAATAAGAAGTTTAAACATTCACTGTCACTAGAGGATAAAAAAAGGAAAATTTCAGTAGCAATTTTTGCATAAAATCGTTTGAAAACGGCTGTGACCGGTGTCGGATAAAGTATGTCTTACGTATGCAATATTACCACATTAATTAAGACTTTAGCTTTAGCTGTTGATGTGTGTGGCGACTCACCTACTACTTAGGCAAGTTTACTCGCCCGTTTGAACGAGTCACAGGATGACGCCACTACTACGTCATATCGTATGATGTTAGTGCCGTGTGCAAATGCTCCGGCCGTGTGCGAAACTTAGCGCCGCCCCTAACAAGATGGCGACAACCATTCTTTTGTTCACGCCACAGGTAAGCAAGATGGTCGCCCGCGCATCTTTGGTGTTCGCGTCGGCCACCATGTTGTGGGCGTTCTACTCCAGCGCAAAAGCGTCAAGCGCGAACACTATTGAGAGTTATTAGTATTAATAATATTTTTGTATAAATACTGCTTGTTTAGAAAATATAATGACACTTCGCTTAATTTACTCCGTACGCTAATCTAGCTTATAGCCTTACTTGCTTAGCTTAATTTAGTCAATTGTTGCTGTAACTTAATTTAATGGAATATAATAGTTGTTAGTTATTTCCTTGTTTATTTTATTCGGGGAGATGGGCCTCGTTAGCCTTGGTTGGCAACCTGTCTAGAAGAAGGAAAACTCCGAAATTAAACCAAACGTTCGGGGAGATGGGCCTCGTTAGCCTTGGTTGGCAACCTGTCTAGGAGAAGGAAAACTCCGAAATTAAACCAACTTTCAGGTAGCATACCCGACACGAAACCCCGATCTAAGGTGTAAACCGACTCGTGCCGAGAGATTCGTGGCCAGAGGGTAAGCTGGTCGCAAACGGAGGGTGCCTGTGTTGGTGGTCACAGGGCACACGTGATATTCCGCCTTACCCCCGTAAAGGGCTCTATGGGGATGGACATTTAAAAACCCTAATTTTCGTGGGAACGCAATGGGAACAATAAATAATATTTCCTCACACGGCGGCGACGTGGTTCGCAACCCATCACGTCTCGTTTCCCGCGACGGCGAAAAGCGGCCTATGGAGAGCAGGTTTGCAACATTGAATGTTGGAGGAGGAATGAACGGCAAATTGGATGAAGTATGTCAGATGATGGATGAAAGAAAGATTGATGTTCTTTGTGTGAATGAAACAAAAAGGAAAGGGTGTGACACCACCCAGCATGGCGCATATACGGCGTATTGGTCTGGGGTAGATAGTACCACCAGAGCCTGTAAGGGAGTTGGTGTAATACTGTCTGCGCGAATGAATGAGTGTGTAAAAGAGTTTGAATGTGTAAATGCTAGGCTACTGTGGATGAGAATGAAAGTAGGACTTACTCGTCTCTTTATTGTGGGGGTGTACGCCCCGGTCAATATAGTTACGGGTATGTCACAACATGAGCAAGACGAAAGGCAGGAGTTTTGGGAGAGTTTAAGAGAGATTTTGAGGAACTGCAAGGATAATGAAAGATTGATCTTGTTAGGGGATTTCAATGGATGGGTGGGAGTAAAGCGAGATGGATTTGAAAGGGTGTTAGGTGTATTTGGTGATGAGAGTGTGAACGAAAATGGAAAAGTACTGCTTGAGATTTGTTTGGAGTGGAGCCTTTGTGTGACAAACACCATGTTTGATCATAAAAGGATACATATGTATACGTGAGAGGCGAAAAATGTTAGAAGAAGTAAGATTGATTTTGTGATAGTAGATGAACGATTGAGAAAGAATGTGTTGGATACAAGAGCATATCGAAAGATCGGCATCCACACAGACCACTTCTTGGTGTTGAGCCGGATAAGTGGGCTCTTTAAAGGTTGGCGACATCGAGAGCGTAATGAAAATAGGGTCTTGGAAAGAATTAAGGTAGAAAATCTACAAGAGAAAGATGTGAAAGATGAGTATAAACGAAGATTGATAGCAAAATTTGAGAGGTTCGATTGTATAAATGATATGGAAGAATTATGGCAGGCCTTTAAAGAAGAGGTAGTATGTGTAGCGTCTGAAGTATGTGGTGTGATCAAGATTAGGAAAATACGAAAGGTTAAGAATACATGGTGGGACAAGGATGTACAATCAGCAGTGTCAGAGAAGAAGAAAGCTTGGTCAGATTGGTTGGCTGCCAGAGCAAATGAAAGAATGGGAAAAGCAACGAGTGTAGACATAGATGAAGCAAGAAAGGAGTTTGTTAGGTCAAAAAGAATAGTGAAAGAAATTGTTAAAAGGAAAAAAGAGGAAAGGAAAGATGAGTTTGATAGCAGATTATCTGACGATTTCCAGAGGAACATTAAGTTTTTCTGGAAATCCGTTCGTGCAGTTCGAGGAAGAACTCAATCCTCAGAACACACATCCATCAGAGATGAGAATGAAAAGATAGTAAATGATGAATCGTGCGTGCTGAAGAGATGGAAAGAGTATTTTGAAAGTTTATTTGAAAGATCGGCGATAGATACACCGATCGATGAAATGAATGGTAACAATAGCAATGATGAAAGCGTTATTGGCGTGGATGAGATCGTGAAGGCACTGGGAAGTATGAAAGTAGGAAAGGCTGGAGGATATGATAGGATTACAGTCGAAATGCTGAAGGCTGGACAGGGCATCATAGTTGGTCAGTTGCAGCGGTTATATAACTTGTGCTGGAGCACCGGCCGAGTACCTAATGACTGGGCCACAGCTGTAGTTGTGCCTTTTTATAAAGGAAACGGCTCGCAACAAGATTGCAAAAACTATAGAGGCATTAGCCTTCTCAGCATTGTTGGCAAATTGTATGCAAAGGTACTTATTGAAAGAGTTATGGAAGTAACCGACAAGAAAATATGGGATGTACAAGCGGGATTCCGAAAGGGTATGGGATGCACGGATCAGGTTTTTTCCTTGCGAAGCATAGCCGAAAAGTTTTTGGCCAAAGGTCAAAAGGTCTATTGCGCATTCGTGGATTTGGAAAAGGCTTACGATAAAGTGGTGAGGAACGAAATGTTAATATAATTGGTAAGTTAAAATTCACGGCACTCTTGAAACAAGACAGTACTTGATATGGATACGGTTTTGACCTCTGTTGCTATATTTGTTAGCTGAAAGCCAGACGCGATAAAATTACATTGCTCTCATAAAAAAGGTTTTTCAAAGAGTTTCTACAACAATAATGAAACAGTATTGAAATAGGTATGTTTAAAATTCTGTTGCTGACTGTGTGAGTAGGTACATAGATTTTATTGATGGAGTGCCCTTAATAAAAAAAAATACTAGATGAGTTTATAGCATGATTTCATGTAGCCTGAAGCCTTCCTTGATGAAGGGCACCACTAAAATAATGATCCAAAGGACCATGGGCAGAATCGTCCCCACCCATCAACAAAAATGAAATGTAGCTCAATGGACACATCTTGGCAAGATGATATTTTTTTACTATGTGGACGTTGCCCAAAAGCATGGGGTTGTCATAGTAATTAACGGTTTAACAAATATTCGTATAAGTACGTAGTTTTGACGATTATTTGTAAAACACCTACTCATTTATGTATTCATTAGTGCACAGTGAACATACACCAGTAATATTAACACTCACTATTGTTATTTGCCTACTATCATCACCATTATAAGAATGAATAATTAGAAGAAAATGAATTTAAATGATTCATTCATTTATATTATACTAGACGGCGCCAGCGGCCCCGCCCTCTTCAATTATCTATACATATAAACCTTTCTCTTGAATCAATCCATCAATCTATAAAATAAAACCGCATTAAAATCTGTTGCGTAGTTTTAAAGATTTAAGCATACATAGGGACTAGTGATGTAAGTGCGGTACTATACCATTTGTATTGAAATGTATTAAACAAAAAATACCGTATAATACAGTATTATACCATTTACTACGGTATTTTATGTATTAATCAATTATTCTATATTTTTGAAGTAAATGATCATAGTAATCATTAAAAAACTGAATACGGTAGAATTGCACAGGAATAAAACCTGAAATTATATTTTAAGTTTGTATTATTATTAATTACTATTAGCTACAACAATATTACCATAAAAATAGGGTTGGGTTTCGAAACGAGTCACCCGAATTTGAGGGTATTGGTGGTGTAGGGGGCTTTAGGGAGTTAGTTTTAATCCCCTAAAAGTAGTTTTGGGAAAAATTTGTGCGTCATTGCTTTCGAGTGCCTAGGGTTAGGTGCGCCTGTAATAAGTAACTAAATAGGTTATGTTAGGTTCTCTCTTGACCCTTAACCCAAAAATAGGAGCCCTGCGAAGCAGGGCTCCGTCAACCTTAGTTTATTAAACTAGTGTGAAGAATGTGGAAGTTGGCAGTGCCATACACACCGATGTTTGGAGATTTTTTTTTTCAGAGGAAGCCAAGTATTTCCGGCAAGTGAAAATGGTGAGGGGGGCTTCCGAGACCTCCCCTCCTCCCTCTCCTATCACTCACAACCCCTACAACGGCGACGTATTTCGAAACTTTTACCTATGAATCATCTTCATCACCTCTTTCTTTAACTTCGAATGTGCTGTCACGAAGACGAAGATTCGCGTAAATCGAGACCAATTTAGAAACACGTGATTTGTCTAAGCGATTTCGGACTTTGCAATGAATTCTTCCAGATCTTAAAATTCCAAAATTTAAAAATTAGTAATTCTAAAACATATTTAATGTTTTAAACTAGAACTTGTCTCAATATCGCAGGGTCTTAAAAACTAAATCAGAATATAAAATACATAAAATACCAATAATACCGTAAGTTATAATAAAATACCCGTTTAATACATAGCCTTTTGGTATTATACGGTATTTTTACAACACTAATAGGGACAGAAGACAGACTTTGTTTTGTACTATGAAGTGATTATTATATAAGGGCAGCGATAGCCTAGAGGAGATACCAAGGGATTGCCGTGCAGAGGGAATCGGGTTCGAATCCATTGGTAACAATGACTTTTCGAAGTTAAGTGCGTCTTAAATTGTTAATTATCGCTTGCCACGTGCCTTGGAGAGCACGTTAAACCGTCGATCCTGGCTGTCATGAAGATTTTTGACAGTCGTTACGTAGAGTCAGTACCCTCAAATAAACTGATTCTGGTCTTAACCATAGAATATCGCAATCCCTTTGGGTTGCGGAGGTCAGACGGCAGTCGCTCTGTGGAAAAGTTGATATTCTGTAATATCTAGTTAGAACCGACAAGAAAATATGGGATGTACAAGCGGGATTCCGAAAGGGTATGGGGTGTACGGATCAAGTCTTTTCCTTGCGATGCATAGCCGAGAAAGTTTTGGCCAAAGGTCGAAAGGTCTACTGCGCATTCGTGGATTTGGAAAAGGCTTACGATAAAGTGGTGAGGAATGACGTGGTCGGTACTGTCGATGTATGGGGTGAACAGCAGCCTAATTCGAGCTCTGAAATCCCTTTATGAGGATTCTAGAGCTTGTGCGAGGATAAACGGGGCATACACTGACTGGTTTACCATCAACACAGGTGTTAGACAGGGATGTGTAGCGTCGCCGTGGCTGTTCAACCTTTTCATGGACAGTTGTTTGCAAGACTTGAAACATAGTGATTGTGGATTAAGGATGAATGAGTTACTTGTCAAATGCCTCCTTTATGCTGATGATCAGGTTATACTTGCGTCTTCAGCGGAGGAGTTGCAGGAGATGGTAACAATCATGCATGGTGCGTTAGAGAGGAAAGGAATGAAAGTGAATGTAAGTAAAACGAAAGTTATGGTTTTTGAAAAGGAGGAATGCGTTACGGCTTGTAATGTTATGATTGATGGACAGCGAGTGGAGCAAGTGAATGAGTTTGTATATTTAGGTACGCTGTTTACAAGAGATAGTAAGAATGTAGAAGATATTGAAAGATGAGTTAATGCCGGTAATGGAGTGAATGGAGCTCTGAAGGCGTTTATGAATAGCCAAAACGTGTCCAAAAAGGCACGTTTGGCTGTGCATAAAGGGGTGTTACTACCTACTCTTATGTATGGTAGTGACAGTTGGGTATGGCAGAAAAGTCATGAAAGTAGAATTAATGCTGTAGAAATGAGAGCACTGAGAAGTATGTGTGGTGTTTCTCTGACTGACAGAGTAAATAATTGTGTGATAGGAGAGTATTGTGGGGTAAAAGAAGATGTAGTGACAAGCGTCGAGAAAGGTATGCTAAGATGGTTTGGGCACGTGGAGAAGATGGATGACGAAAGACTGACCAAGCAGATATATAAGGCAAGTGTGGAAGGGACAGGACGAAGGGGAAGACCTAGGCGGACGTTCTCTGATCAGATTGGAGACATCCTAAAAACAGGACAAGTGAGAAGTACCCTTAACAGAAGAGCATGCATGAGGAATCTGATGGGAGTGAATGAAGAAAGAGAGATATGTCTGGATCGTTGCAAATGGCGTTCCGTAGTCTCTGCCTACCCCTCCGGGAAACAGGCGTGAGTCTATGTATGTATGTATCTAGTTAGACCAGTAAGCGGACCTCGGGCTCTAAGGCGTGTAAGTCTTGGATGCAACCGGGATAACGCTAGGGCGATGATGATTCATTTATATCGTTATTTTACTATAGTTCATTCATTATCATTTAAATATTTAAAAAGACATTATTTTTTATTTTGTATAGTTACTAAATCATGTTTTGTACTGTAATAAAACCATAATGTCAAAATAACTTACAAGTGTAAAATGAAAATATAGGTTAATTAATAATAATACATTGTTTTTTATTTATATATCCCACAAATACAAGTAAAAAAAAAGGATTTTAATCAAGTAGTGGATACTTAAGGTACACATTGGCATCAGTTCCGTGTGTGTTGGTATATGGGGACGAAGCCCATAAATTTTTGCCCTTAGTCCTTTGATGAGACAAAGTTATTTTCATTTTATTACATTTCAATTTTATGTTTTATTACTTTTTAGGCTTCGCTCGCGGTTCCACTCATGTGGAATAATACAATAACCTTCCTAAAATCACACTACACAGTAAAAATGGACGGCAACTACGACTTATATTATGTCGAGATTTTTATTTAATTTTTATTTGTTATTAAGGGTTTTGTTTTAGTACTAAATCTAAAGACAAAAAATATACAAATAAATACAACGCGTCACTGTTAATCGACCGAAACCAAACGGCATAATTTGAATGCTGCCTCTGAACCAGGCTTCAGCAAAAAGGTCTGAATCAGAATATGCCAGCTACATTTCATATTTCGGTTACATTTTTTACTATTTTAACTTTAGCAAGCAATATTTTAGTGCTAGCATCAGATACTCCGTGTAAACTTTTACAACTGTTAAAGCTTGGTATGCGCATGTAAAATATTTTGTCAAGCTCTTCAAACGTGATGCTTCAATGATGCCTAGAACACGGATTGAAGTTATTCGTACTGTTATACCCTGGCCTTGTAACCCTTTTGGCTGATCGCCGCAAATACTTATCTTGCCCCGTCAGCATTTTTGTATTAGCCCTAGACGGAGGCACGAGAGAACTTACTCGGTGTTCAATCTCCTTACTGGTCGGACGTACTATTTCTTTCTATTATTTTACTATTCCTTGTTAAAGTACGCATTTATTCAAGTTCCAATATACATTTTATTTCTATCCAGTGAAATAGTTTTTTTTTAAAACCTAATAATAGAGACCCGTATAACATTTGGTGGCAGCGGTGGGATCCGAAAATCCCTTACTTACCCGAATACGTCTCTGGAACTTCATAACCCGCGAAAGTGTGACGGGCAAGTTAAAATCGCGCAATATCGGTTGTCGACAAACAAACACATTCGTCGAGCCGGCGCCTGGTCCTGGAAAGCGAAGGAGGCCGTGCTGACGGTTTTCTGGCGGAGGCAGCTGCTGACCTGGTGGTGCCGTTGTCGTGATGATTCCGACAACTCTTGCAGCAGTTGCGGCGGTGCTATAGTAAGTAACAAATACCAAATTCCTATAAAACATTATACTTACCGGAATCGAACTCAGAGTCCATGCCGCATATTTTATCATTCGTCTATTATAGTGAATGTTTATAATACTACCATTTCAACCTGTTTCAATTTCTATAATTAAACTTGTGTTACCAATTCTATATTAAGTCATACGACGATACAAATGTAACACCATTCAATGCCTTATTGTTTGCCATATCCATCTGAGACGAAGTTTATATTTTACATCCGCGCTGTTTCGCGGTACTGATAAGCTCGCAGTCTAAACACAAAGCTGACTGCAACCTTTGTACTACTTTGTAACTGTGTGTCGTGAATATTTCTTTCAGCATTATTTGTATTATATTGTGTTGTATTGTACCGTGTTGATTTATATAGCTGATTCAAAATGACTACCAAACAGGATCTTAAGGAAGAAACGTCTAGTGCCTCTAAGCATGTTCTGGGTCGTGTAGAACCTGAAGAAAAGATAGAGCTTAATGTTTTGTTAAAATTCATTAAACCCCTTGACGGGTCAAGGGAAAAACTAAATTCTTTCATATCAAATTGTAAAAATGCCTACAACCTAGCAACAAAGTCTCAAAAGCCAATTCTCTTTAAATATATACTTAGTCAGTTAGAAGGCAGAGCCGAATCAACCTGTAATATCAAAGAATTCGATACATTTGAACAATTTACTGAATTTCTTAAGCAACAGTTCGGAGAAAAGAAACATTACACACATCTTTAAACCGAATTACAAGATTGTAAACAAGGTCCCGCCGAATCCGTTAACCAATTCGCACTAAGAGTCGAAACATGCCTTTCTAAATTTTTGACTGAAATAAACATTTCTATTCCCACTAAAAAGAAATCAGAATTATCAGGACGCGTAGAAGCCATGAAGGACCTTGCCGTCCATAGCTTTGTAGAGGGACTACAACGGATACCGGTAGATACCGGTAAGATGTCGCGACCCCGACTCGCTCAACGCTGCGGTCAACTTCGCAGTTGCTGAAAAGAAAATTCTATCCAGCATTACAAAAAAGTCTCAACCGCCCTATTTTAACATCGCGGACAAACAAAAATTTCAACCTCGCCGCGAATATCAACCAAATCGATTTTTACCATCACAAAACTCCCGTCCAGATCAGACCAGGAAGGTCAACACCAGAGACCTGGTGTGTCGCTATTGTAAAAACATAGGCCATACTATAGAATATTGTCGTAAACGACAATACAACAACAATAGGAACCGACTCAATGACCAAACCAATCAAGGGCGGCCAAATAATACACAAACAAAACCCAACAGCCGGTACATCTCGCGCCGTTTTCAATACCAATCTAGCAGATGATCGCGTGTCCGACGAAGACGATTTAAACGAGTAAAATTTCCCGGCTGGTATCGCCCGGGAAATTACCTTACTAAACCAGAAGCCGATACTAAACCAAATATCTCTGTATCAAACGCTAACAACCAGGGTAACCAGCCCCAACCTCATAGCGTGCTTTCACTTTATCAACACACGAAATCCTCTGTATCATATTCTAAATCCACTGATTCTTATCCTAAATCCAATCGTAACGCACACCCTAACCGCTACTCAGTTTCTTGAACGCAGGGTTCACTAAACACAAATGCTAAATCTGCTACATTCTATTCTAAATCATATACACAAACCTTAAATCAAAACACTGTATCTTGCAATACCGTCGACAGCCCAGACTGCCTTAAATCAGTTACAAACAAGTGTCTTCACTCACCAAACCTGCAAACAGAAAAGCACAATGTTAAAATATATAAACTCAATAATAATACAGAAAAACGATACTTACCATATGTCAAAATCCAAACCTCAGTCGCTTCTCGTCCTCTTTCCTTCCTAGTAGACACTGGCTCCTGTATTTGCCTGCTGAAATTAAGTTCCATGTCCAAAGTACCAACCTTAAGCGATAACATAATCACATTGAAAGGCATCGACGCCGGTGATGACATTACGCCCACACTTGGCAGTTTCCATATGCAAATATTTAAAAAATTCAACAAACCATATGTTCATGAATTTCATGTTGTCGAAGACATTAGCTTGAGTCATGATGGTATCATAGGTAATGACCTCTTTAAGGGTCTCGGGTGCCAAATCGATTATAGCCAAAGCGTATTACACATTGGCGACGACGTTATTGACTTAATTTTCTCTGTACCTCTATATACTATCCTTCCTAGAACAGAAACTGTCATAGAATGCAGTGTTAAAAACCCAGATATTAAAGAAGGGGTCTTTATTGATCAACATATCTCTGACTCATTATTGATTGCTAATTCCATAGTTAAGGTAAAAGAAAACGGGCGTATAAACATCACAGTGGTCAACACGTCTGAAAATCCTATCACAGTTCACTCTAACCTCAAACTTGACCTAGAACCATTTGAACTTCAATCACATACACATTCTGACACAAATCTAACTCAAAAAACATCGACAAAAACACGAAAGGTCCTCGAATCACTTAGGACATCCCATCTTAACAGCGAAGAGAAGGATGCTTTACTTCGAATTTGTTCTAACTATTCAGACATTTTCTATCTCCCGAACGACCCATTTACTTATACCACAGCTATTGAACACAAAATCGTAACTAATACAGACGTGCCGATACAAACAAAATCCTATAGATTCCCAGAATGCCATAAAAAGGAAGTAGAAACCCAAATAGACAAAATGCTTAAACAAAACATAATCACACCTTCTAACTCACCCTGGTCATCACCCATCTGGGTGGTACACAAGAAACTAGACTCCTCTGGACAACGCAAATGGAGAGTCGTGATCGATTACCGGCAATTAAACGACATCACTATAGGCGAAACATATCCAATTCCGCAAATCACGGAAATTTTAGACCAGTTAGGGAAAAGCCAGTATTTCAAAACATTAGACCTGGCTTCTGGATTTCACCAGATACGCATGTCTCCAGAAGACGCACCTAAAACTGCTTTTTCTGTACCCCAGGGGCATTTTCAATTCACAAGAATGCCATTTGGCCTCAAAAATGCACCTTCTACATTCCAAAAATTGATGAACACCTGCTTAACCGGTCTCCAGGGTTCCAGGTGCTTCGTGTATCTCGATGATATTGTTTGCTATGCACCAGATTTGAATAGTCACGTACAAAACTTAACTTCTATTTTCGAAAGACTTAGGAACTTTAACCTAAAACTCCAACCAGATAAATGCGAGTTCATGTGTAAGGAAGTTGCGTATCTGGGTCATCTGATAAGCAATAACGGCGTAAAACCGAACCCTGAGAAAATCAAAGCAGTTACCGAATTCCCAGTACCAAAATCTCCTAAAGATATAAAGAGTTTTCTTGGCCTCGTTTCATAATATAGACGGTTCATTCCGGACTTCTCCAAAGTAGCTAAACCATTAACATCTCTTCTCAAAAAGGATGTACCTTTTTACTGGAAAAATGAACAACAACTCGCATTCGAAACGCTACAAACTAAGCTTACTACGTCACCTGTTCTAGCCTATCCCGACTTCACAAAACCATTTATACTTACGTGTGATGCTTCAAACTTCGCGGTGTCTGCTATCCTATCTCAGGGCCAGATAGGAAAAGACCGACCTATTGCTTTCGCGTCCCGCACTCTTAACAAGGCCGAGTGCAACTACAGCGTTACCGAAAAAGAGTGCCTTGCTATAGTCTTCGGCACAAAAGCCTTTCGCCCTTATCTCTATGGGCATCAATTCACAATAGTTACAGACCACAAACCTTTACAATGGCTATTTAACTGTAAAGACCCCGGATCGAGACTAGTCCGTTGGCGTCTCAAACTAGAAGAGTTCGACTATAATATAGTTCATAAAAAGGGCAAAATTAACACTAACGCCGATGCATTATCTCGATTCCCAGTTAACCCGATACAAGGTTACTCACCAGCAGTCTCTGAATCCGAACTTCTGAACGACAATGACGAAGGACTCAACCCACTGAATGACCCTCTACTAGAATTACCATCTCAAATTCCATGTTCCCTTGATACAGCTGACGTTCCCAATTCCACTGAAAACGCTAACCCCAATACCACAGAAATATTACCACACCTATTCCTGCACAAAGTCAAGAACCCACAATTCCCGAGTTAAGCCCTATAGACTGGGGAGCCTTCGATACTAGTCCCAGAAGCGCCGATCGCAACCTTGATTTTGAATCATTACAAATTCCTTCTCCTGCCGAAAATGGCGTAGAACAAACCCCACGATTAAACAACGATGACTACACTAAGTTCTTAAAACAAATTTCTAACAAAGAACTAACATGGGACACTATTCTAAAAGAGCATAACGAGAACCTGCTTAAATCACCTCATACCATTCTAATAATTCCTACATCCATAGATCTCGACGAATCTAACCCTTATATCCAAGAAATCCTACTAAGTTCTGACAACAAAGACGAAATACTTAACGCTGAAAAGGAATTGCACTCCTTCATGAAAATAACACACAACTCTAAAACTATCTATTTAATTTTCACCAAGGTACACCACTTCGACGAATCTTCTTACCCGACGACACGACCCTGAAACAAATAAGAAATGAATTATTAAATTACGAATATCTTGAGAATATTGCCATTTCCGATTTTAGAAACCCTTTTGATCAACATTCCTACACAAAAATTTACAATATACTCACCTATATATTCCATAATACAAAGATGTGTGTCAACATATACCTAAATAAAATCATTTACCCTACCTTGAGTGAAAGACCGAAAATCTTGCGTGAAAATCACGACATCCCAATTTCTGGCCATTTAGGATCAACACGTATGTATGAGCGTATACAAGAACAATTTTACTGGAAAGGTATGAAAAGCGATATCGAAGACTCTGTCAGAAAATGCAAGCTTTGTCAAGAAAACAAAGCATTAAGGAAATTAAATAGAGCTCCCATGGAGATTACAACCACATCCACAGCACCGTTTCAAAGCGTGGCCTTAGATATAATCGGACCTCTACCCGAGTCCGGACCCGCAAAACTTAAATACGTACTCACGTTGCAAGACGATCTTACCAAATACTCATTAGCTTACCCTATACGCAGTACAACGGCTGAAGAAACTAGCGATTGCCTCATCCACTTTATCTCCCTATTCGGTATTCCTAAAACGATCTTGAGCGACCAAGGCACTAACTTCACTTCGGATCTTTTCAAAACTACTTGCCAATTCCTAAAGATAAAGCAACTCTGGTCCTCACCTTATCACCCGCAAACTCAGGGAGCCTTAGAGCGCAGCCACTCGACCCTGAAAGAATATTTAAAATCCTTCATCAACGAAAATCAAGACAATTGGCCTACTTACGTCTACACAGCCATGTTAACCTACAACACAACCGTACACACTACTACACAATTCTCTCCCTACGAATTAATATTCGGCCATAAACCATACATACCCAACTCTGTATATGACAATAACTTAGGTACAACATACTCCGATTATATTAGGAAACTACAACATAAATTTAGGTACACTAGAACAAAAGCCTTAGAGAATATATTAAAATCTAAACAATCTTCTAAATCTTATTACGACACACGGGCTAAACGCCCGCCACCTTACAAAGTAGGAGACTACGTTTACCTTAAAAACCACCTGAGATTGAGAAAAACTCTGTCACCCTTATGGAAAGGGCCATATAAAATAATAAAACTTCACAATAATCACACAGCTACCCTTCTTATTAATAGACGTCATGTAATTCACCACTTTGATCAGCTGAAACCTGCAGAGACGACACAGCCTTCGTAACCTGTAAAGAGCTTAATTTCTAAATTATTGTTTAATTAACTATTTCTTACCTTGCCTTATTTCAGCGTCTCGATTGCTGCACAACCAGGCATTGTACAACCGTTCAACTCCAGTACCGGCATCTACTTTAAAGGACTTGGAAAACTGAAAATAATTAACGGTCAATTAAGCGTAATAAGCCATATCGATATATCCTACATTAACCCACATCTTGTTAATTTAAATGAAATTATTGGTTCTGTAAGATTTATCTGTCAGCAATCCAATTTTAATCAATGTCTAGATGCTCTGTCTCCCTTGACAGTCAGATATATAGATATAATCCGCGATTATGAATCCATGTCTCACTTAATCTCACAACGTAGCCGACGAGCCGCGTGGTTTGGTGGAGTAGGCACAGCATTCAAACATATCTTTGGTACTCTCGATGAAGATGATGCTTTGAAATACGACGCAGCCATAGACTCAATGGAAAACAAGCAAAAGAATCTGGCTCAACTCATGAAAGATACTATCTTAGTCACTAATTCCACGTTAGAGTCGTTTAAGAAAACTATAAATAAACTTAGTATTAACGAACAAAACTTGCATACTGAATTAAATAATTGTATTCGCATAACAAATAACATTACAAATGTTTCAAATACTTTTATTATAGAAACAAAAGCCCTATCTATACTTAATATCCTTGAAAGTTCGTTGATGACGCTCTCCTTCCAACTCGAAGATTTAATTAATGCTATACTATTGACTAAACAAAACACTCTACATCCAAACATACTTACCCCAGCTCAGCTCAGTAAGTTGCTATTATTTTAAGAATAAGCTTGTGTTTGTATTACAAGTTCCTTTGGTAACAAATGATGATTTTTACTTGTATCATAACTTGGCGTTGCCAACCCCTCACGGTTTAAGCAACCCCAATACATTTAGCATGATTCAACCTTCTAGCATTTATACAGCTGTTTCTAATGATAAGATTATTTTACTTTATTTTGTTCTTATTTTACTTTAGATAGTTTAGATGTGTGTAAGACGGTAAACTCTGAGTTCTTCCTGTGTCAAGTACCTACGGTATTACTAATTAGTGAAAACCCTTCGTGTGAAAGTGAACTATTATCAAAATCGACAAGTGCTATCCCTACACAGTGCAAAACAAAAACGATTTCTGGTGAGTTAGACATTTGGCAACCACTGTGTAACGATCGGTGGCTTTACATACAAACTCGCCCAAGTAAAGTATACGTTGATTGCAGTATTTCGGAAATACGTGAAGTGTTAGTGTCGGGAATAGGGTTATTACATACCCCAAAAAGTGCATAGTGTATACCAAAAGTACGAAACTCGTACCGTCGGACAATGCCATTAACATAAGCATCTCCGTTCCTAGGCTAGATTTTAGTATAACCAACGACTCATGCTAGAAACTAGATTCTAATTCAGACCATGTGTCTAAAATTGTGTCCCCTATTTCACTACAAAACATAGATCTTAATGATTTAACTTTAAGTAGAGAAAGTGAGAAGTTACTAACAAACTTAGATAACATTATTCATAAAGAACCAGCACGAGTGAAATATGGAACACATTTCTTTGCAATTAATACTTTTATAACTTTAGTAATTATGATAATCATAGTTCTCATAATTGTGAAAATATATCATATAATTCCAAAATTTAAAATAACGTCGACCAATAATGAGATTGATATAGACAGTATAGATATTGAAGATTCACAGATCCAAGCACCGCGGTTAAGGGAAACAGAATTCTAAGTCCTCCGAAATTCGGACACCCTCCCCGAATTTCAGTCTTATGCGGGGGGTTGTTATACCCTGGCCTTGTAACCCTTTTGGCTGATCGCCGCAAATACTTATCTTGCCCCGTCAGCATTTTAGTATTAGGCCTAGACGGAGGCACGAGAGAACTTACTCGGTGTTCAATCTCCTTACTGGTCAGACGTACTATTTCTTTCTATTATTTTACTATTCCTTGTTAAAGTACGCATTTATTCAAGTTCCAATATACATTTTATTTCGAGCCAGTGAAATAGTTTGTTTTTAAAACCTAATAATAGAGACCCGTATAACAGTACGCACGTTCGAACGCTTGTATTCGATTTAGCTTACCTATTTCACCAGTATTTATGACAGAGGCATTTTGGTTGGATTTCATCTAAAACTCGGGTTGAAGTTGCAACATGATTTTCTGCATAGGATATTTTTAGTATATGGATTTGTGTTTGATCATACTGGTCATGTATTTGGCAATACAGTATACTGTTCCAGAAGGTTTCTGTTTTATTGACGAGTTGAAGACTCAAGAAATTAGTGATAAACAGTTGCTGCCGATATCATTGTAATGAGATTTTACAAATCATTGGCTTTCTTTTCCAATAACAAGACTATACCCAATTTTCGAATAATACCTACTACCGTTACCCCTAACGAAATGTAGGTTTATCGCAGCCATAAGGACAGATGGTAGAAGTTATATCAAATAACAATGCATCTCACTATTAGAGTGATAAAAATATCATCACTATTATAATGTTACAGGCTCTGGGAGACCACTATTCTTATTTTTTGTTCATTGATCGTTTGATTCAAGTAACTTAGATTTCCTATATTTTACACGTATTTTGCAGTTTATTTCTTTTGCAATAATAACTAGAACTAGTCTAACTATTCTCACGGTACATTTAAAAATATTAACTGGACAAAGAACAAACTGAGAAAGTTTACGACCTTTTTAAGGAGGTGTCTTGTGCTGCCAACCAACTTTAATATTGCGAACGTCCGTCAAAAGTCTAAGTGCACTCAACGAGTTCTTTTCAAAACACAGAACGACGCAACATCTTGTACCCTATTTCAATATCTATTGCGTATTTACTTCAGATCTTTCCATAACTTTATCCAGTTAAGGAGTAAAAGATTTGAAATTTACGTTTCTAAACTTCTGTATTCCATGTTTCTAAGCGTCTCGGTTTTAAGTATAGGTCTCCCAAGCTAAGTTTTAATCATTGTTGAAATACCTATTCCCAAATTTGTTTCAAATGTAGAACTTCACCGGCCGTTCGCTCGTTTGTTCAAAATGTTGTGACATCAGCCATCCTTATACAGTCCACAATATTAATATTTTTCCAAATCGCCTAGTACATACGGTTCAGTGCAACACCGAACCATTTTTTTGGTCCTTCGAGCCGGATGGATATGGTAGCGCCATCTATCTTCTCCATTGCTAGTTCATTATGTCAACTTCTAGCTAATAAATTCCTTTGCATACTGCAGTGTCATTCCCTCCCAAAGGCACGCCTCGCTCTAATTGGTCACAGAATTTAATGACGTTGCGACGGAGTCGAAAATCAACCGTCCCGCTGACCGGCTGTGTCCTGGCGCAGCTCCGCGCCGCGACGAAAACATGCAGCACTGCGATAATTTACCGCTATTTTATACTATAAACGAGAACTAAACCGCCCGCGGGTGTAGTGGTGTGATCAGTGCAGCTTCAGGACTCTCGAAGACTCCGGCGGCCGCTATCTTACAAGGTAAGGCGTGCTCCCATACCTCCGCCTCCTATTCCTCCCATGAACCCACTCCTATAGGCGATTTACCAGCCATCCTTTATACAGTCCACAATAATTAATATTTTTCCATATCACCTAATCGCCTAGTACACACGGTTCGGTGCAACGCCGAACCATTTTTTGGTCCGTACGAAGCCGGATTCATTTACGTTTATACGTAACCTCTCGTTGATATCGCGTAGGTATCTTCTAGAAGTACATACCTAGGTAGTTATAGCACCTAGCTATACTCCTAGTCCATTTACATACCCATTACGGGGTTATTTCCGCACGCTTCCGTAGGTATATACTATATACTTTTATGTAGCTACCTACTAACCCAATTATTATTACTGGAACTATCATAGTTGTCTTGTAAATTCCATATTTCAAGCACCTTTTAATTCCACTGCCTTAAAGTTGTTGCCTACTTACGAATAACTACCGCATAAACACCTACTTAGGTAAAATAATATGTACTTTAGGTATTCTTATTTTGATTCGGTCTCATTAGCTTATACATACGTAAACATGGTGCAACAAAAGAAGCCATGCATGTCGGAAGAAAAAGTGCTGACAATCTTGGAAGCTAAACGTAATATTTTATTTGAGCGTATTCAAAACATTTACGAGCGCTCAAAAACTGCCGCTACTTCCGATATTAATAGGGAATCATTTCTTAGTTATTGTATGACAGTAGATAGTATTCGAACAGATTTTCATAAGTTGTTAGACGATTATAACGCAAGATTGCTTTCTATTAATCCTGATGAACAGCCAAATTATCAGGCGTACACCTCATTCGAAGATCTTTATTGTATCATCAAGCGCATACAATCACATTGGAGGGTAAATATACCGCGCAGCCCGTTTCTGCCGGACCGGTTCGAGCGCCGAGATTAACGCCAATTGAGCATATGTCCTTAAATGGCGATATACGAAATTGGCCGTTATTCTATCCGAGTTTTAAGTCTACAGTGCACGATAATGGTTATCTGACAGATGCTGACAGGTTTTACTATTTAATAGGTAATCTGTCATCGAAGGCCCTGTCCGTATTTGCAGGTGTCACACCTAGTGCTGAGAACTATCAGGTCATATTCCAGTCACTACTTGATAGGTATCAAGATACTCGTGTTCTAGCGTCTACTTACTTTGATCAAGCTTTAAATCTTAAATTGTCCGGTGCCGCGCCTGTTTCGATTTTCCAGCTGTTTATAGACAACTTTGTTATCGCAGTTAGTTCCCTTAAATACTTAAAATTAAAAGATCTTTCCGACTTTATGTTTCTTCAACTCGCTTTAAAAAAGTTTGACACTGAAACAATTCGTGCTTTCGAGATGACGGAACGTAATCATATAATACCTAAACTAGATAGTTTTATTTCTTTTATCAAATATCAGTGTCGAATATTTCATTATACGCAGTCTAATTCATCTAGCTCGTCTAATAACAATAATAGCAAACAAAGGTCGAATAAATCGCGAAATAGCAATAATAACTCGGTCTCTAATCCGCAATCTTACGTAGCATGCTCGGAATCTAATAATAATAATTCACAGAAGTGTCTGTGCAGTAATATAGTACACGACCATTTTTTTAAATGCCCCGCTTTTAATAATTTAAATCCGACTGCTCGTTTCAAATGTGTAAAAGAAAACAAAGCTTGCGTTAATTGTTTAAGTATAAAACATAAAACGAGTGATTGTTCTAGTAAGACGAAGTGTCGTTCATGCAATCAACGACATCACTCACTATTACATTTTGATAAAAGTTATCCGTTGTCGGGCCAATCCGGTAACCTTGACCCAATTTCCAGCCAACTTACGTCGCAGGTGCAAGCGCCACGGTGGCTTCCCCTCCGCGTCTCACGCGGCGAAGTATCGTTGTGTACGACGTCCATTGCGCTGGCGGCGCACACACGCGGACAAACCTCGCGCGCTTGTTATGCTCAGCGCGATGCTAAACCGCAGTGTACGGCGTCCAAAACGGTTCTATTAGCAAAAGTGCAAGTTATCGTTTATGATATTAATAACGAACCGCACATAGTTCGTTGTTTACTCAATAGCGCATCACAGAGTAATTTTATTACTTCTGATTGCTTCAAACGCCTCGGACTGTCGGATAACTTTAAAAACACTAAATTAGTAGTCAAGGAGATCGGGGGGTCAGAAAAACATTGCAAGGGTTCCGTAGAAAATACATTCGCGTTTTGATAGGAATATTAATTTTAACGTTTCTTCGCTTATCGTGGAGCGTATTACGGACACATTGCCGAACGCTAATGTGGACGTATCACTACTCACACATCTCGAGACATTGCCGCTAGCAGCCGCGGAATTTGCGAATCCGACAGACATTGATGTTTTGATCGGAGCTTCAATATTTCCGCACTTGTTACTACCTAAAGTTGTACGTAGTGAGCAACATAATTTACCGCCCGCTATTGAGACGGTATTTGGGTATGTGATTATGGGTACCGTGCCTACGTTACATACTTCTCATTATATTACGTCTTGTTGTTGTTCTGTTCTTCAAGAAAATAATATTGATTCTCTTCTCAAGCGATTTTGGGAGCTCGAAGAGATTACCGCACCGCCCTCGATGAGCTGTAAGGATCTCGAGTGTGAACAACATTTCCGCGCTACCACTGTTCGTGACGACAGTGGCAGATACGTAGTGGCGTTGGCATTCTATGGTGACCCTTATTCGTTAGGCGACTCGTACGCTGCTGCGCTTAGACGTTTCCATTGTTTAGAACGTAAACTTGATGCATCACTTAAGTTACGCGGCGCCTATAATGACGTCGTGATTTATTTAACATCATAATAAAGTTTCGTCTTTTCCAAATCGCTCTGTCAGCTGATTGCCGCCAAATGTTTCTCAGTATCGGCGTTTGCGAATCTGACCGTAGATTTCAACGGATTTTTTATCGTTTTAACAACAAGGAACCTTTATCCGTGTATCAGTTCAATCGTGTTTGTTTTGGACTCAAGTCTAGCCCATATCACGCGTTACGAGTTGTTCGCCAGTTTATCGCTGATGAAGGCGATCACTTTCCCGCCGCAGCAGCCGTTGCTACTTCCGCTTTGTATATGGATGACATTGCCTATAGTGTCATATCCGTTCCGCTAGCAATTTCGCTTTGTGTAGAGCTTATTCAGCTTTTCAAGCGAGGCCAGTTTGATCTTGTCAAATGGACAAGCAATTCTAAGGAGGTTCTCGCACGAATACCTGATTCTCATAAAGCTTCTCCAGACATTGAGTTTGAGAAGTCTGTACCGCATAAAGTTCTCGGTTTACGCTGGGACAAATCCTGTGATAGATTTCGGTTTGACGTCTCACCGCCAGATGATAAGTGCACCAAACGCACTATGCTGTCCACAGTGGCTCGACTATGGGACATAATGGGTTTTGTGGCTCCCACAATTTTGTACGCCAAGCTCTTGATCAAAGAACTTTGGCTATCAAAGTGTGAGTGGGAATGAAACACCCCCTGACCATATTGTCGCCGCTTGGAGCCAGTTTTGTATTGAGCTTACCGCGCTCAATCAAATTACTATTCCGCGTCATCTTGGGTTGGTAGATGGATGTACCATCAACTTAATAGGTTTCGCTGACGCCAGCGAGCGTGCTTATGGCGGAGTCGTATATCTGCAAGTCCGCATTGGTTCTAACTACTCAGTGTAGTAAGTTTGTGCCAAGTCCAAGGTCTCGCCTATTAAAACCATTTCGGTTGCGAGACTGGAGTTGTGCGCGGCCCTTCTGCTGTCTCAGTTGCTCCGCAAGGTTCAAGACACAGTTTTGCCCCACTAATAATAGCCCCAATAAAATATACGCCTTTTCTGACTTCAAAGTAGTGCTCGCTTGGATTTATTCTTCTCCTCACCGCTGGCAGACTTTTGTCGCCAACCGCGTTAGTAAATTGATTGAACTTGTTACTGCTACTTGTTTCAATCACATCGCGGGTATTGAGAACCCCGCTGATTGCCTGTCTCGTGGTGTTACTCCATGTAGGGGGTCGTCAAGATGTGTGTTGTATGAGATAAATAAAGAATCCAAAAGAAGAAATATATACTTTTACTGGTACCAGGTTACAATATAAATATACTACAAATCTACGACCTAACTGTATGGGAGCGGGAAGACGACTACTGCGCTGCGCTTACACATTAGCGCGCGTTGTATATTTTGTAGCGTCAGCAGCCGCTACAATATTCCCCCCTTTATTGAAAATAAAGAAACCAAAAATTTTTACAATCTATAAAATAACATCACTATTTATTAAAAGTACAAAACAATAGAGAATAGCTTTAACATAAAATAACACAAAGTACATGCTAGCGCTCGGATCACGTTATCATAAACAATTGTACGCATCAAGTTACCGGAGCGCTAGTTCTGAGAATAAAGCGATAACAGAAAAACTACAGTGACTAAAGATGTTGTGCTCTATAAATAGAAACTGTGACTTTATTTTAACTATATATAACTGCTAATTTACTGACAAGATCACTTGCAAAAACATAATAACGATACAAAACACAATATCAAAGTTTTGTAAGCCGCTTGTAGAGACCTGGTCGTACAAAGATGCAAACGTCTCTCCGATTGTGCCAGCGATCTTCTTATGCTGCCTGGGCCGTACTGAGGGATGACAGGGTGCGCTATCCAACTCTGAGCGGTATCCATCCTCGCCTCCAAGTGTGATGAGCCGCTTCGACGCGTGCACTGTCTCATAGAGTGCCACCGCCGCCGGTCCCGTGTCGATCACCTTCCGCGGGGTACGCTGCGTCTTGTCGTCTTGGTGCGGAATGCTGCCTCGCCACCAAGGTCTATACGCCTTTTGCCTCATGCTTCGACGTACGCACTGTCCTGCAGAGTGCAGCCGCCGTCGTGTGCCGCTCCGTAATTCTCTGCCCATGTTGCCGTGATCACTGTTGTTGGCAGGTCGTCGTGTTGCTGTTAACGCTTCTACTTTTGCTTGCACGTATCCTGGCTCTGATGATCTCCGCAGTTAGGTCGTAAGCCCTTTCGGTCGTAGTGAAAAGGGCGAGTCGTCTCCCATGAGTCCAAGATGTCTCCGTGTCCAGGCTGCTCGGCTGCTCGCTGTTGCCACGCTGCACATGCGCTTATTTGATTCCGCTGACCATGTGCACGTGCGTCGATGCCGCGTTGCCAATGCCAAGAAGATTGCGTGCTCGTTGTCGGGGGTCACCAATGTAGGGGGTTGTCAAGATGTGTGTTGTAAGAGATAAATAAAGAATCCAAAAGAAGAAATATATACTTTTACTGGTACCAGGTTACAATATAAATATACTACAAATCTACGACCTAACTGTATGGGAGCGGGAAGACAACTACTGCGCCGCGCTTACACATTAGCGCGCGTTGTATATTTTGTAGCGTCAGCAGCCGCTACACTCCACTTAATCTTCTGCATCATCCATTGTGGCATCATATACCTTCTTGGATTTCCCATGATCCGTCAGAGTGGCCCATGCAACCCTTTGACCACAGTGCAGAGGACGAGGATGTACCCGAACGGAAGTCTGTTTCTCATCCCGTGATTGTTGAGGTTGCTGAATCTCCGATCTATGCACTCGCACTACGCATGTCATCGTGGTCTAAGTTACTCCGAGCCATCGTTTATGTCTGTAGGTTTCTTAGGCACCTACCTAATGGGACTTTTGTTTCAAGTACTGATCTTGAATTTGCAGAATGTAAGTTACTACGAGCTGTACAGGCTGTTCATTTTAGTAACGACATTCAAAATATGAAAAATAATGTACCTTGTTCTCCCGCAATTCTTAGACTCAAGCCGTTTCTCGATGAGCACTGTGTCATACGCGTTGGTGGTCGTCTGTCAAATTCGGATGAACCTTATAACTACAAGCATCCTTGCATTCTACCGCGTCATGATCATGTTGTCGACCTTCTTGTTGATTTTTATCACAAGAAGCATCTCCATGCTGGTCCAGAGTTGCTTATGTCCTTACTTAGGCATAAATATTGGGTTTTAGCCGCTCGACGAATAATTTGTCACAGAATACATAAATGTAACGTCTGTTTTAAATTTCGTCCGCGTCCAATTTTCCCTCCCATGGCAGATCTTCCTAGCCAGCGCGTCAATCAGGTTGATAAAGCGTTTACACATACCGGTTGTGATTACGCAGGACCACTGCAGTATACGCCAGTGCGTGGTCGAGGTGCTAAAAGCCGTAAAGCTTGGCTATGTATTTTTACATGCTTAACGACGCGCGCTACGCATATTGAAGTTGCGACGGATTTAAGCACGGTGTCATTCTTGGCAGCCCTTAAACGATTCCTTTACGACGCGGCCCTATACAGTGTTTGTACACGGATAACGGCACTTGTTTCGTGGGCGCAAGCTCCTATTGACGTGACCTTTATAAGTTCTCAGGGAAGAATATCGTACTCGTCTTCAGGAAGAACTTTCCATAAATCATATTGACTGGAAGTTTATTCCGCCAGCATCACCACATTTCGGTGGATGTTGGAAAAGCATGGTCAAAGTAATTAAAAAGCATCTCTTTAAAGTTATAGGTCAACAGGGCCTCAAGTCTGCTATTTTAAACACATTCGTCATTCCAACACGATCCCATTGTCATTTTGACAAAAGTTCGTAGTCTGGTAATTCATTATGATAGTTCAGTGATCGATCAGTGGTCTCGTAATTGAATGGTGGCAGAATGGCATTGTTGTATTGCCATAGATAAAAAAAACCATTAGAAGAAATGATTTTTGAAAAACTACCATGAAATTTGATTATTTTTCATGCCAGATTTCATTTATATATTTTTTAAATATTCATTACTAGTGTTATAAGCACTCTAAAGTTGTATTAAAGTTCGTAAATAGCAAAAAAACAATGAATTTAACCATTCAACTCAATAATATTTGTTCTGTTTAGCTGTCAAAGTCAAATCATGTTTTGAAGTAAGAACTGTCAAAAGTTCAAAACTCATACCTTTTTGTAAACAATGTCCTAGTTTGTTATATTTCTCAATAATCTCAATGCACTGCGTTGAATTGTTAAATACCGAGTAGCTCGTATGTTTCTCTTAGAGCCAAAACGAAGATATCAATGGAAAATGTTCTATGGATAACAAATTCCAAAGGAAATGATACAGCAAGGTTATGCAGTTCACACCTCAAAGAAAAGTGATTATATCGACAGGAGTAAATACTATAATTAAAGATAGCGAGTTAACTACTAAAGGTGTTTATATTCGAAGAAGAATTGGCATAACCAAAACATAAAATATTGAAGATTGAGTTAGATCATAGATACATTCCTATTACAATTAAAATATTATTTGTGTTTCATGTGTTGTAACTGTATCAAGAAGGAAAATAAAACTCATAATTATGTGTTATTATTAACAATGTTGTTTTATTAAAGATAAATAATTTCTGTACATGAATTTATTAAGAATTATTGGTTCCAATTATAGACACAAATATTGAACACTATTCTTATAAACTAACTATCACAAATCTTCACTTTTGCATCTACTAGCAAAGCAACTTTCTTCATACTGGCTTTGCAGAATCCTCACATATATGTATGTAGGTATGTCTCAAACAGATGGATATGAGCGGTCACAAAACTCATAAAGAAGTTGCCCGTTTGCTTGAATTTTGTATCTGTAAGAGAGATAAGTAAATATTTATAAACACACCACTCATTACATCATATTCTTTTATACTAAGATCTTCTATACTATGCAATTAATTTAAAAACACTTTTCATCATAATTCAGACATTATTTAATTGAATTATGTAGGTACTTAAATTCTTTACAGGACTCCATAAAATGTAGGTAGAATATATTGATAGATTAGGAACATTATATAAAGCATCATTAACATAACTGTTCCTGTCATTTAGGTATGGCAATATTAAAAAGAGATCAGGAAGATCTTATTGTACTAATACTTCAAATTATCACATAGGTAGGTATGACATTATCATTTATTTAAGTACCAAACCACTGCTGGTCACTATCTATAGTCATATCATTATCTACTACTAACACTTCCATTCCCAATGTGTAAAAACATTACTCTTTCTTTTTAGCTCCGTCACTCAGATGAACTAAGTTCATCTGAGCTCTGCCATAGTTGGGTTAAAAGCATAGCTACAACGTTTGAAAATATTATTTAATTTCCTGTTTCTTATGTTTGGAATATGAGTATTTAGCTTTGATGTTATTGTATATTTCGGAAGGCAGAATGTACATGTATAATTTGATGTTTAAGTAGACACTTGAACATCAAATTTGGAAAACCACAAACTGAACTAGGCGAACTATGATATTCCTTCCCATTTAATACATTGATGGTATATTTTATATAATGCCTCTGTAACTTCTTTAGTGGGCTGCGACACAGTAATTGGCGAAATGTCATGGAGGGCACCCTGTCCAATCAAGGTCTGGTAAGATCCTGATGCGTAAAATGAGTGCTACCAGAATCAGCAATAAAAATATAACATTAAATAATAAATTTCTTCTTTATAGGAATAGAATAATAAATCAATATTAACTTCAGTTTTCTCACCTTTATTTCTGCCGATACGCTATCGTTTTGACGCGGTCTGGCCTTAATGGGAATGAGTTTTTGAAATAACTTCCTTACTGAATCCTTTCTTCTGTAAGATGAAACGTTTTTACAAATTTCGCCTCGGGAATATCCGTAAAAGGGTTTGTAGTCATCCTCGATAAGCGACTGGCTTGTTAGTTAGCTCGAGAATATTAGTTCGCAGTTAATACATTATCTCTTTTTTGTAGTACATTAAACTTTTTGATTGTCTATCACTATGTTTCACAAGCAAACACTAGACAAAAGCAATGATTGCACGATGGCGTTACGATGGTAGGTCACTGATCAAAAGAACTGTCAAAATATTACCAGACTACCGCATACGTCAGTCATCGATTTGTCATTATGTACGAGACTACCAATCTATGCCATGTCTTTCAATGGAGTGTCAGTGGTTGACCATCGGAAAATCATAATGGCACCATTGTAACAGTAGACTACCAAACTTGTCAAAATCAACAATTATGAAGTCAGTGATTGACCATTTTGGCACTATTGTAATAACAGACTTGAGGCCCAGATCGTCTCTTACGAAGAGCTTTTAACTGTCCTTGCACAAGTCGAGGCGCTGATCAATCGATCGTCCGCTCACGGCATTGAGTAGTGACCCTGCAGAACCATCCGCGTTAAGCCCTGCACATTTTCTGAACACAGTGCCATTATCGTCACATTTCCGGCTCCTGAAGCAGACTCTTCAAGCTTGCTCCAGAGACACATTCTGCTGGATAAACTCGTGCAGTCGTTCTGGCGGCGCTGGCGTGCGGAATATCTCCACCAGCTTCAGGCTAGATCCAAATGGAATAGTCTTGCATCCCCTATACAGGAGGGAACGTTGGTCGTCATAATACATGATAATGCTCCGCCGCTTTCATGGCCGTTAGCCATCGTGGAGAAACTGCATTCTTCCAAAAACGGTACAACCCGCGTTGTTACCGTGAAAACCGCGAAGAAGAGCTAAGTGCGCCCTGTTGTACGTCTCTGTCCGCTTCCAACTCAGTGAGATCTAGCCTGAAGTTAGATCTACCTCTTAGTTTAAGTATTTAGTTTGTAGTTGTCGCTATAATTGTTTCGCTAAAGTTAATTCAGATTAATTTTAATATCATATCGCTATCTTAGCCTATTGACGGATTATGCGGTAGTACATCCAACATAGCTAAGTTCAAGAGGCAAGTTCTGGGGTGACGTCATGAATGTCAAACAAGCAAGTTCACCTTATGCTGTTTACATATCCAATAAATAAAAAACGTGTTGGAATTCAGTATAGTTAATTGACAAGAGACAGTGCTTTAAGCTATTAACGTCATAAATTGTGGACAAGTATTATTGTGCCGTGTAAAAACATTAAAAGCTTTTTCATTAAAAAGTAGACACCTTAGCCCGTGGAATCTACCGGAAACTTCATAATATAAAATGTGTTTTCTAAAATGCTGTTAGTATCCCATGGTGACAGTGAGTCAGTGTGTGTGCACCCCTAGCCTGCTCAATATATATATGCACTTGGCGTTCTCGTTAATTATGATGCAAAAAAAATCACTTTATGGTTCATGCTTATAACAGCACCATCTATCGGGCTAACCAGGAACTAAGTCATCTATACAGCTGTTCATTCTTGTGCATCAAATAACATAATACATAAATATGTCGAAGTGTGGTGGATGTGGGCGCTTTATATCGGCGAGCGAAGCCGCTAAATGCCACAAGTGCAGCGCTCAATATCACCGTCGCTGCGTAGCGTTGCCTGTTTCCGGTACTGTTTCCCCAACCTGGCTCTGCCCGGAATGTAAAAGAAATCGTGTCACTGATAACGGAGCTGAAACACCCGTAAGGGGCACCACCAATACTTCTTCTGATCACCGCAGCATAGCCACTGGTGACCAGGCTTCTGCACCTTCTGGTTTGCATGCGAGCTCTTCCTCTAGCCCCGAGACCGCGCAGAGCCACACACATCACATCAGATATAAATTCTGAGCTTCTCATCCTCAGGGACAATTTGAGGTCAATTAACAAGGAGCTGCAGTTCTTCCGCGAGGAGATAGGGGAAGTTAAAGCATCGGTGCAAGCGTGCAATTATAAAATTGACCAACTGGATGACCGTCTCTGCGCACTGGAGAAGTTAGGGCCCCTAACACTGGCGCCTGTGGACGCAGCTATCGCCGAACTGAGGTTAGAGCTTAATGATCGCGACCAACAGCAGTTATTAAACGACGTCGAGATTACAAACCTCCCAGAAGTGGCCGGTGAGAACGTCGTGCACACGGCGCTGATGGTGGCATCGAAGTTGGGACTGCAAGTTCAAGAAAGCGATATAATCTGTGCGGAACGTGTGGGACAGCGGCATGTGATCGCGACTGATGCTGCCGGCCCCGAGCGTCGGCCCCGCCCACTCCTACTCCGTCTCGCTCGCCGCGAGCTGCGCAACAGGTTTTTAACCGTTTTTATCAAGCGCGCGCGTACGTCGGGGTACAACGTCAGCTGATTTAGGTATGTCTGGTCCTGCGCGACAATTCTTTGTAAGCGAGCGTCTAACAAAAACAAACAGATTGTTATTTCGAAAGGCGCGGGAGTTCGGTCAACAACTATTTATTATGCTTATTATGCTCACTTTACCTTTCAGTAAAGGGTTGCCACAGAAAGAAAATAATATTAGACATAGTCTTAATATAAATTTGTGTAGTTGGTCATACAATAACGATCAATTTCATGTTTTTGACTCTAACAATTATGTTAGTAAAGCTTTACATTTGACGCAAGATACTTGCTATCTGAATTCTTATTATAAGAGACAACTAGCTGAGGCGCTAGCATTTTGTATTGACATTTCAGCCAAGAATTTGGCTAATGAACGTGTTGCCCCTATACAGCAACAAAATGACATTTATAATGATTCAGCCAGTATTTTGGCTACACAGTCTGACATTTCTATTAATTTAAATAAAATAATTCGACAATAGAGAATACCTCTTGCAATGACACTTTCATTTATAATGGGCTGGTATGTACGAATAAGCCCAATCCAACTAATAATTCATTTAGAAATTCACAAGTATTGAAACTGGTACATCAAAATATACAAGGTATGTCAAATAAAGATTTAGAAGTGGAGTTGTTCATGAACGGTGAATGCGTCGATATTTTGTGTATAACAGAACATTGGCTTAAAGATCACCAGTTCATGTGCAATTTTAATAACCATCTAGTTGGTAGTTCGTTCAGCAGACAAAATGCAATACATGGTGGATCGTTGATTTTAGTTAACAAGCTGCTTAAATTTAAGAATCGTAGTGACATTGTTAGTTTCTCTGTTGAACGGACAGTTGAAATAGCCTGTGTGGAGTTGGACCAACTTCTTGTTTTGAGTGTGTATAGGCCACCATCATCCTGCTATGACAACTTTGAAAGTGTCATGGATGATGTGTTACGGAAGCTATGCCAACAAAATAAATCTATAATAGTAGGTGGCGATTTTAATATTAATTTACTAGAAGATTCCCTGAACTGCCACAAAATTAAGAATTTGTTCAAGTCATATAATCTTGCATGCTTATTTTTGGAACCCACCAGGATAACTTCCACGACATCTACTTGTATAGACAATATATTTACAGATATTGTACCAGTTAGAAAGCAAATAATTAACAAATTAACATCAGATCATTGTGGACAATCTATAACATTTGCTATGCAGTCTAAAAAAGTAGGTAGAAAGGAATTGAGTGTGGTGCCAAAAACTTTGCGTCGTCTGGAGGGACTTAAGGATAAACTCACAAGTACATTACCATACTTATGCTATAATAACGATCCTAATAAGTTGTACAATTCTTTCTTTGACATGTACTGTACTATATTCAATACTATCTTTGTCCCTAAGAGGATCTCAGTTGCTGGTACTACATCCTTCAGTGAATGGGCAACCACTGGAATTTATAAAAGTAGAAATAAGCTTTACGAATTATATGAACAGAAAGTAATTAATAAAAATGATGAACAATTTTTTCAATATGTAAGAAATTATTCCAAGTTATTTAAAAAGATTTGTCGTGAAGCTAAGACACTTTATTTAAAATCAAAAATTAAAAACAGTGACAATAAAATAAAAGCAACGTGGGATATTATAAACAATGAGACTGGAAGGGTCAAGATTAAAAGTCACGATTACACTCTTCAATTAAATAAAAAGATATTAAAGTCAGATTTTGAGGTTGCCACAGCATTTGAAAATTTCTTCACAGACATTCCAGTCTCAACCACTAAATCCCTCAACTCGTCCCCTAATGACGCCGAATCTCTATTGAAACAAAATGTCAATAGGTGTAACATTGAATTTAGTTTTAGTTATGTCACTGACAGAGATATTGTAAAAACTTTTAATACCCTTAATTTGAAGAAGACTAGTGATCTTTGGGGCAATTCTATTGTGATTACGAAATCTATAATCAACACAGTAGCACCGGAACTGGCAATGATTTTCAATAGATGCATTGACTGTGGTGTGTTTCCTGATCAAATGAAAAGTAGTAAAGTAATTCCGTTATTTAAATCAGGTAGCACATCTGACCCCACCAATTATAGGCCAATATCTGTGCTACCCACGTTTAGTAAAATTTTTGAAAAATTAATTCTAGGTCAGCTTCAAATTCATTTTAATAACAATAAGCTGTTACATGCAAAACAATTTGGTTTTACTAGGGGTCGCTCAACTACCGATGCTGGAGTTGAGCTTTTAGCCACTCACATGCTAACGTCACAACAAAAAAGCGCTTGTAGTGCTTACCAAAAAGTTACATGGAGCGCCAGCGCGCCTTAGTATAATAAAACTTGATTTACGACGGTTCCAAGGGGCTATTTGGTAAACAATTGACTGTTTTGTATAGATTAGGGTACGGAGAACTCATTCATTGAAGTTTCTAAGAATTTAACAACCATTTAAAATTATAAAAAATAGGGGAACTTAAAACACATGTCAAACTATGAAGTTGTTAACGAAAATATTTTTTGTTCGAAGTCTATATCGATAACATATGTTTTGTTTATTATAATTATAAAGTACATTAATCAATCTTTTAATTAAGTATTTAATATGTATACGCCACCCTACAAAAAGGGCTTAAAATAAATGTTGAAATAGAGCACTAATTCCTCATACACCGCTTACCGCTACTAGGTAATGCGAAATGTTTATGCCTATTTTAAGAAAACTTTGAACCTGTAGACCAGAAATATATTTTTTTATAAAATCCTGGACTTAGACCCACAGAAGTATGCTGCATAACGAAGTATAACCAAGAAATATTGATGTTGATTGATTGAAATGGAACGTATTCCCCTTGGTAGCCACAGTTACCAGAGGCACTACAAGCGAAATCACTTTGGTAGCCCCAGCTACCTAAAGCACATGAGTGGTTATATAGTATTTTTGATGCCTGGGAGGAGTCGCATGATGCTCTGGGAGTCTTTTGTGACTTATCTAAGGCTTTTGATTGCGTGTTTCATGAAACATTGATCAGGAAATTACATTACTATGGAGTTAAGAACACTGCTTTGGATCTCCTAACATCATATTTGAGTAATAGGATACAGAGAGTTGAGGTAAATGGAAAAGTTTCTATGGGTTCAGTGGTCACACTGGGAGTGCCGCAAGGTTCAATTCTTGGTCCATTCCTTTTCCTTGTATATATTAATGATTTGCCATACATTATGCAAAATAATGAAGAGATAGTGTTATTTGCTGATGATACATCACTTATTTTTAAACTAAGACGACAACAATCAAATAATGACGATGTAAATAACGCTCTCTCTAAAGTAGTTCAATGGTTTACAGCTAACAATTTACTGTTAAATGAAAGAAAAACAAAATGTATACGATTTTCAAGACCGAATGTAAAACAAGTTAAACCTAACATATGTTTGAATGGAGAAGAGTTGGATCTTATAGATAACACCGTATTCTTAGGCATAACCTTAGATTCTAAGCTACAGTGGGGCCCACATATAGGTCAATTGTCGAATAGACTTAGCTCTGCAGCATACGCGGTTTACAAAATTCGTCAGCTAACTGACATAGATACGGCCAGATTAGTATATTTTAGTTATTTCCACAGCATAATGTCATATGGCATTTTATTAGGGGGCAACGCAGCTGACATTCAAACTGTGTTTGTACTGCAGAAGCGGGCTATTCGTGCAATCTACAGTCTTGGTTCAAGGCATTCACTGAGGGAAAAATTTAAAGAAATCAAGATAATGACTGTCGCATCTCAATACATTTATGAGAACTTGTTATATGTCAGGAAAAATATAAATATGTTTTCTAAATTCAGCGACATTCATAATTTAAACTCACGAAATAAAAACAAACTTGTTCTACCTTCAACTAGACTACAAAAAATAAGTAACTCGTACAAGTGTCAAAGCATACGTTTTTACAACAAAATTCCAGGCAATATTCAGGAACTAAGTATTAATAAATTCAAAGTATTTATTAAACAGAGCTTGTGTTCAAAAGCTTATTACACAGTTAAAGATTATTTAGCAGACAAAAATGCCTGGAATTGAGTTTAAAAATTATGAATTTTGACATTTTGAAATTAGTGACATGATATTTTTATTTACATTTGTAATACTTATATTTTTACATTTTGACATTTTTAATTTGACATTTGTAATTTTATTTATTTGGTTTTGACATTGTTATTTTATTTATTTTCTTTTGACATTTAAAATTACTTAAGTAATATATTATTATTCATAAATTGACATTCAATAATATTTTTTGACATTTAATAATATTTTCCGACATTTTAAATATATGACATTTTATTGTTTAAATTTTTATTATTTTTACTTATTGTTTGCAACATGTATTTTACTGTGTATTAGCATGTAAAGTTGTGAGTACGATGTGGGCATTATTAAACATATAAACAAATAGTTGTGGCAACCTGTCTGATGGCTTAGGCTGACATGCTTATGCATACACCTTCTGATGGCGTGGAGGCATAGTGATACAGATCGTGCTGGCTCCCTCAATTAAGGTTGAGCCGTACGATTGCTGTTGAATGCGGGCCATCAGTGGGCCGAGTCAGTCAAAAGCGTCAGATAATTTCCTGCATTGTACTTGCAAACTAAACCCTTTTTTGTCTGGACTTTAAAAGATGAAGAAAAGACTAAAGAAATTGAAGTGACAAAAAAAAAACAATGACTCTGAGTTTGTTTCGGCCTTTCTTCTCAAGAAGTCATTTAGCTAGGAAAAGCCGGCTTCATCTAGAATAGGGTATTGACATGTATAAGTGTTGTAAACAACCAAAATGCAGAAATAAATATGTCTTTATGTCTTTATGTCTTTAACATGGCTGGAAATTTGTATGGTGCAAAGATGGTCGAATCCTTGTGCGTAAAAATTCTGGAGAGCGAGCATTCGTTATTCGTTGTGATAAAGACATCGATGCTGTTTTTTGTAATAAGAATTGAACGAATGGAATGTTTATCTCACTGTTCTTATTATATGTTTAAATTGTTCGCTTTAGTTGTAATATTTATTATTGTCCATTTTGCCATGCCAGCCTTTTGTAGGAAAATTGCACTGTACACTATAATTACATTTGTTAGTATAGTTAAAATATGTTACTGTTTTGTAGTCACAGATACATATGCTATCCAAATACATTTTTTATTTAGTTATTATATCATGATGCTTATACACAATGTACTGTTTAATGCTGTCGGCGCCTGTTTAGCGTTCTATTATGAGACCACTAATAACTTAAGGAATGACTGAAAAAAACTTTAAAGTCGGTTTTTTGAATGCCGGCTCACTGGGTACAAATCATGACGACTTTATAGCGGCCGTTCAAAGACACTCTTTTGATATTTTGGCCATTAACGATGAGCGAGCGCCAGACATTTCTGGTTACGTCTTGCGACATGTGCCGCGACCAGCCTCTGTGCGTTCGGGCCGTGGTGGGGGTGTCGGATTTTATGTAAGACGTGGTCTCAGCGTGCGCACACTCACTTTGGCCGTCGATCCTAGGTTCGAGTCAACTGAACAGATGTGGCTATCGATCACTGTTAACGGGCGAAAGGTTGCGGTCGGCACAGCGTACCGCCCTCCTTGGCTAGACTTAAATTTGTTTTTGGATGCTATCACTGATACCATTACATCCCTCAATCACACTGACTGTTGTGTTATTCTTGGGGATTTTTACGTAAATCTTCTCCATTGTTCTGACGCCAAAACAAAGGTTGTTATGGAATTTTGAAATAGTCTGTCCTTATCTCAGTTAGTTACGGTTCCAACTCACTTCACTGAATCGAGTGAATCTTTGATAGATTTGGTCTGTACAGATCTTAGAGCGAAACAAATAACCACAGAAGCATTTGTGAACATATGTGGTCACTCTCTTATTATTTGTGAATTTATCATTCGACGGGAGCGACTTAAACCTTACAAGGTACAATTTAGACCGTTAAAATATATTGATACCGAGTGTTTGCGTTAAACTCTGTCTCGGGTGAACTGGAGTGATATTCTTCGGTGTTATATGGTGGATGAGAAGGTGGAGAGGTTCAGCGCGTACTTAATTGCTGTGTTTGACGTCTACGCGCCAATTAGAACTTGTCGTATCAAGGAGCAATCATTTCCGTGGATTACGGACACTGTGAGATTTATGATGTCATTGCGAGATTGTGCCTTATACGAGTATAGAAAGTTTAAGTCTTTGAGTAAAAAACAATATTACAAGCAGTTAAAATCATTTGTTTCAACTGCTTTGTATAACGAAAAAGTAGCTTAATACAAGTTCAATATTAACAATATATTCAGTTCAATATTAATAATAAACTAAAGACCCTAAAAGCTTGTGGAGGAACTTAAAGAACACTTTGTTGCCAAAAAAAAAGATGTAATGATCTTCCACCACATTTTTCCGATCCCGACATAATTAATAAACACTTCTTGAACATCCCAGGAAATCCAGTGGTTCAAATCTCGTACCTGACATTTTTTGAGTTTCAGCGATTTAGTGAAGCTGTCTTTTCTATATCGCCTGTGAGTTCCGAGGTGGTCTTTAAGTTTCTCTCGACGCTGAGATCAAATGCAGAGGGTACTGATGGGGTTTCCTTGGAGATGCTAATGCTATCATGCCCCCACTCCCTATCAGCCATCACGCATATAGTTAATACATCCATAGAGACGTCAACCTTTCCACACTCCTGGAAAATGGCCACTGTTAGACCCCTGCCTAAAAACCATAGCCCCTTCAAATTAAAAGATCTTCGTCCCATCAGCATTTTACCATGCTTGTCTAAGGTATTGGAAAAAGTGGTGGGCAAGCAGTTGTCAGAATATTTAGAAAACAATGAAATATTGCCATCGCTCCAATCTGGATTTACGAAGGGCCGCGGAACCACTACCGCATTACTTGACGTCACAGATAATATTATCGCTGCACAGGACCGTGGCATGTGTACTTTGCTGGTCCTGCTAGATTTTTCTCGAGCGTTCGAAAGTATAAATGTTTATTTGTTACTTTCCAAGTAAAATTATTATGGTTGTGATAATAAATCTATAAAATGGTTTAACAGCTATCTGTCACAGCGTTCACAAAGAGTGGAACTGCGTCTTTCTGGAGGCGAATCTGTGGTATCTGACTTTTCTCCAGTCGTGAGAGAAGTCCCCCAGGGATCGAACCTGGGACCACTTTTGTTTATCCTCTATTGTGCTGATATTACCAAGTGTTTAATTAATTCTCAGTATCACATTTACGCAGATGACATCCAACTTTACGTATCATTTAAACCTATTAATTACGAAATTGCTATCGCCGGGCTGTATCAGGACCTGAATAGAGTTAGTGAGTGGGCGGAACAAAACTCCTTAGTACTAAACCCTAAAAAAATCTAAATTTATGTTGTTCGGTTCTAAGACTCAGCTAAGCTTAGTACCTGATTTTGGCATAAACGTCAAGGGAGAGACTATCGAAAGAGTAAATGAGGCCCGTAACCTAGGTCTCAATATTGACTCGAGCCTAAGATACGAAAAACATGTCGCTGAATTAGTTAGGAATTGCTTTTATAGGTTGCGTATTCTGTATAAAATGCGACCTTATCTGTCAGAAGAGCTGCGAGTGCGACTCGTTGAAGCGCTAGTATTATCGAAACTAAATTACGCAGATACGGTATATGGACCGCGGTTATTGGCTCGTACTGATAGGCTTATTCAGAGGGTCCAGAACGCTGCCGCTCGTTTCTGCTTTAAAATAGGTCGCAGAGCGCACGTTACGCCGTTTCTGAATTAAAAATTCATTTTGAAAATGAAAACGAGACGTAAGTTTCATCTGGCGTCACTTATGTTTGGCATTGTCAAATATCAGGAGCCTGACTATCTTTATGCCAAATGGAGTTGGGTTGCTAATAGGCGCGAGTGCACGAGCAGGCAGTGTTCACAGCAACTATCTTTTTTACCGCACAAAACAGCGGCATTTAAGGGCAATTTCCGCTATGCGGCGTCTAAGATCTGGAACAACTTGCCGCCGCCCATCAGATCTCTTAATACTATTGGCGCTTTCAAACGACAGCTATGGCGGCACCTCATTGACGCACAGCGGAAATTGAATATGATTAATGTGAACGCGTCTCTTATCTAGATGTGTATGTGTCTGTGCATTAAATTAAATTATAAATTATATTATGTGTGAATCTGCTGGCTAAATTAATAGTGTAGATTTTAACATAACACAGAATTATTTTATTTGTATTATTATTAGATTTTTTTCTTTTTATTATAGTGTTGTAACACTTTTGTTTTAGTTTATGCTGGTTGACTTTCGTGAGTCACTTATCCGCAGGTTACGGTTAAAAATCAGTATCTGACATAATTTTATGTCAGACGTATACTGAACCGTGACCTATTTTTGCCATATTCTAAATTAATGTGTTTGTATTTTTACTCTGTTGTGTATAATTATGTATATCTTTGATCCGTTTTTTGTCCTTGTAGTGTATGTATGTATGGCAAAAATTAAACTTTATTTCATTTCATTTCATTTCTTCACGCGATAAAAATGGTAGGCAATAGGGCATCGCCTTTAGAGCGCTTGTATACGTTAAGAAAAATTACCGTGTCTGCGGCAGACAAGACAAATTCTTCGTGTACACGACAAGAATTTTGTCTGTTCTACACACGAAAACTTTCATGTCTTCCGCAGACAAGACCAATCGGAAATGATTATCAAAATGATTATCAGACTTGTTATTACTTGCGCATCCTACGCCCGACTGACGACTGCACGAAAAAAATCTTGTCGTGTACACGCACGACAAGATTTTTTGTTGAAAATAAGTTCTGTTGTTGAAGTTTTGTCCCACAATACAGGTTGTCCCTCTACTAAAGTTATAAATAACTCATCAGCCATTTTGTACTCTACGCTGCAATACACGTCCTCACCAAACGCACAACAAAAACTACCCACAGATCACTACTTACCTGGCTGTGTGAACTCTACTACTGCGCCCCCCACCGCTCCGCAACAACGTTCGCCGCGTCGTGTCTTGGGCTGACAAGATTTTTTTCGTGCACCGCTGCGAGCAGTGTACACAGTTCTTTTCTAGTTACGACACGAATTCTTGCATATGCCCGGCGTATTTTCTTACCGTGTACAAGCGACGTTAGAGTAACGCCTCCCATGCGGACGATATCCTTTTTCTTGTTCAGTTATGTGATTATTGAAAGTCAACAGCTTTCATTCACAAGAATAAGAGAAGCAAGAAAGTATTCCCCAACGAGCATACATTTCCAGTCTATGTACTATTTTGTCAAAAAATCATTTATACCTCTTTCATTTTCCTGGCAAAAAAGTTCTATTACTTGCGAATCATATACAAACTTACTAAGGCAGCCATAAGTATGTACCTACATATTTTTGTATCAAACCGTTGTATACATACCCGCACTATGAACCCTCGACCAGCTAGCTTGCATGTCAAGACGCAGGGGCCAAGATAAATTGAAAAGTAATTGAATCAAGTAATTGTTCTCGAAAGCTACGCAGCATAACATCATGTATCGATAACGTAAACTAAATAGTTTATGGTAACGTTGCGCGCCGTTACGCGCTTTCGTGGGTTTCGTTTTACAAGAAAGGGAAGATTGGTTTTTGAGAGCTTCATTTTTATTAACCTTAACGTTTTTGTTTATATTATCTGAATTTGAATTTTATGTGTTTTAATGTTGCAATTAATTATCTATTTACCTATGTATTCTACAGAGCGGTTGATATCAATAATGATTTACTATATCTAGGTTTCTTGACATTTGAGGGGACTTACTGTTAAGACCGTTATAGTGTTTGGTGCTGGCTAGGACTGACAAATTTACGTAATATGTTAGATATACAGAATTACCCACTTACAAATAAGAAACTGAGCACCGCTTCTTACCATCCAAATTAATAGAGTCTATGCTTGCAATTTTGAGTCTCTTCCTTAGAAATACATTGTTCGTGTAATGTACTTTTTCACGATATGTTTACATTGCCGAGAAAAGTCTTTCAAAAACCTAAACATAATTTGAATAACATCATTAGCATCTTCGGTCAGTGGCGTAGAATTGGTGACAGGTGTGTCATGTTGATGTTCGGTGTTACTGTTTGTTTCGTGTGATATGTTGGTGTGTATGTCGTTCAATATGTAGGCTGGTTTAATACGGTCTATCGATACTGAAACGATCTTACCATTAAGAAGGAGTTTGAATACTTTCTCCCCTCGTTCGAGAACCTTATGTGGTCCAGTATACGCTGGTTTGAAAGAACCCGAATTCGCGTCATCCCTCAGGAACACGTGAGACGAGTTAGCGAGATCTTTGAAAATAAATATAGTTCTTTTATTACCGTGCCTGGATGTTGGACGTGGTTGGAGATTCCTAGCGAACATGTGTAACTTGGTCATATAAGCGTTTGCTTCTACGGTGTCGGGGTCTTGTGGTTGAAATAACTCCCCCGGCAGGCGCAACGTTTCCCCGTAAACTAATTCAGCTGAGGTTCCCTGAATGTCCTCTTTAAAGCCGTTTCTAATGCCTAGGAGGACTAGAGGCAACGACTCGACCCAATTCGTGTTTCCATGGCACGTGATTGCGGTCTTGAGTTGTCGATGGAATCATTCGACTAGTCCGTTGCAGGCTGGATGGTACGCAGTCGTCTTCCTGTGTTCAAATCCAGCTATCTCTGACAATCGCTTGAATAGTGTTGACTCAAATTGCCTTCCACGATCCGTGACGATTTGTATGGGACAACCAAAGCGTGAGATCCATCCATACAGGAGTGCTCGCGCCACCGTCTCCGCCCTAATGTCTTTGATGGGAATTGCCTCAGGCTATCGCGTAAAGCGGTCAATGGCGGTGAGACAATACTGATATCCTTGCGATAGTGGCAGCGGTCCTATAAGATCAATATGGATGTGCATGAAACGAGATCGCGGCAGCCTGAAGTTGCTGAGCGGGGCACTGACATGACGAGTGATCTTAGATCGTTGGCATGCTATGCAGTTCCTCGCCCACTTTCGACAGTCCTTCTTCACCTCTGGCCACACGAAGCGTTCCGTTACTAGTTTCACGCTGGCATTTGCTCCGGGGTGGCTAAACTATTTGAATAAATTAGCCAAAATTGCTTATGTACATAATATGACTAATTAACCTTGAAAAGCGAAATAGTTACAAGAAGTATTCGAATACTGGTAAGCTATCACTCATAAGTGTGTGTGTCTATAAGAAACGAGGGAACTGAACGGCGAATGGGTTACCCCATTCGCCGTTCAGTTCCCAGGTTTCTATCCAGCTATCCAGCTAAGTTTATATGTGCTGAGCGAAGTTACGAAATAATAATATACTATCACAAACACACTACACCATCTGGTCCCAAACTCAGCAGAGCTTGTACTATGGGTCCTAGACAATGGTTAAATACATACTATACATAGAAACACCCAGACCAAGACAAACCTTCATGTTCATGCACGCAAATTTTCGACTTGAGCGGGAATCGAACCCTTCCACTCTGCAATCCAGGCGTCAATATATTTCTTTTTCGTGATAGTATTTGACTAACTCTAGCATCAGATTTCATATGCCCCTGAAATACTGCTGACATGGCGTAAATTTACTTGTCCTGGTATAAGAACCGGGGAATTTGAATTTATTCCATGACGCGGTAGATAAGCTTTGATGAAGATGCCTCAACAAACTGTCACATGGTAGCCTCTGCTTACGTTGCTTCATTTTACGGAGCTCAATGAGCGCTACGTACAGGCAGTATAATAGCACGTATTCATCTTACGACACCGTTTCTTGAATAACCATTAATGTAGCTTCACGTATCACAAATCACTGCTTCTGATAGTCGAGGCTGGTCAGAAGGAAAACTACAAGAAAATCTTATTCATAGTAGCATTGTTTCAACTCTTACTTAAGCATTGTTTAATAGTGTTGGCGTAAGTTTTCCTCCCTAGCACATCTTCACTGCTAACGTAACCTTATAACCTAAGTTCTTACACAAACTAGAAGCTCCGTCACTTGAGTATTATTGCGTATAATAAAATAAAACGTACATACCCAGGTCTGGAGAGTGTGTATAATAACCAGGCGTTTCGTGTAATAACCGCCAAGGCCGCTTATATTATGCTAATAACATACATGACATGTGACTTCAAAGCTGTATAAAGAGGCTTCATTTACACGATACGATTTATTCTTTATATTATGTAGATTGTTATTTTGCCTTATTTCTAGTTTATTTTTTACTTAAGCTCTTAATATTTATATCCATATTATTATTGATGAGGAGCGATAGCTGAGTGGAAAGACTGACAGACTGCTACACAGATGGTCTCGGGTTTGAATCTACGGCACGCACCAATGACTTTTCGGAGTTCATTGTCGCTTGCTGAACGGTGGAGACGTCCGTGTAGCGACGGTTTAAGAATACGGCATGTCACCACCCCATATCATCCCATGGGTGTCGTAAAAGCCAACAGAGGGATCATATTATGCAGAGAACAGCTCTGTAAGAGAAGGAAACTTGATACAAACCTTATACCAACCCGTTTGGCCAGCGTGGTATAGTAGGCCAATTCCTCCTTTCAAAGAGCGCGAGCGAGAGAACCCGATGGAGTCTACATCCAGCAGTGGCCATCTCTAAGCTGAGATGCAAACGGCGAAGGATAACATCCTAAGGAATGTATACGTATGTTTTATTATATTATAATGGAAGTCTGTATGTCTAAGTTTTCCATTATTTTTTTATATGAGAGGTGAAGTCTTCCAAGTTCAGCTTAGTGGACTGTGCCATAATTTTCCCATAGTATGAAGAGGTCCATGGCTAGATTTATACAACAGGAATGCATACAGAGCTCACATTATACAAGTATAATTAATGTCCCACGTAGGAAAGCCTTAAAAAAGAGCCTTTGTTAGTTAAGATACGATGTAAGCTAATTATTAACTTTGGTGGTACTACCAGCTAGCATCTTAGGAGTATTATCGAGAGATAAGTCGATCTTCGGTGCTTAACGTAAGCAGTAATTCAGCGATCGACAAAGTGTTGTATGGAAATAGCACCCACAACACTAGGCGTATTGCATAACGGCATAGCGACCGCTTATACCACTACGTCAGCTATGCAGTCATTTTAATAGGAACTATACAATATATCATTTATACTTCAAAAAACACCTTGTTTTTCATCTCAATGCGGTGCGCTCTGTAACCAAACCATACACGCGCACAAAAAGCCTATAGAAATAATAATGTCTGTGATACATATTGGTACAAAGTTGGGCACATTAATCTAACTTCGGAGATCTACACGACCTTTGACTTAGCTCAGCCTACATAACTTTTTAGTGTTTAACCCAAGTGTCAGATTGTATGGTCGAACTTCAAGGACGACGATTTTATCGTTGAAAGAAAGTTTTATATTATGTACTTGAACACACACACGATTTGTTTCCGTAGTAATTAGTGTCTTCTTTTGATGCACGTGTTGTGTGAATGAGTGTGTATTGAGCTTTTCTTTTTCAGCTTCACTCATGTTGTAGCGCAAATAGCGTGTCTTGCCGTTTGTAAAAGAATGTCAAAGTAAAACAATGTCACCACTTGGATGGGTAAAAGGTTTTTGTGTCAAATAAATCAGAGCGCTACTGTATCATGGGATTATTATAAAGGAGTCGGTTCTTGTTTTAAGACATGTCAAATGGCATTAAGTCAGCATCATTATCAATGCGTAAAAACTACAAAATTAAAGAATACATGGTGGGACAAGGATGTACAATCAGCAGTGTCAGAGAAGAAGATAGCTTGGTTAGATTAGTTGGCTGTCAGAGCAAATGAAAGAATGGGAAAAGCAACGAGCGAGGACATAGACGAAGCAAGAAAGGCGTTTGTTAGGTCAAAAAGAATGGTGAAAGAAATGGTTAAAAGGAAAAAAGAGGAAAAGAAAGATGAGTTTGACAGCAGATTATCTGACGATTTCCGGAGAAACATTAAGTTTTCTGGAAATCCGTTCGTGCAGTTCGAGGAAGAACTCAATCCTCAGAATACGCATCGATCAGAGACAAGAATGGAAGGATAGTAAATGGTGAATTGTGCGTGCTGAAGAGATGGAAAGAGTATTTTGAAGGGTTATTTGAAAGAACGGCGATAGATACACCGATCGATGAAATGAATGGTAACAATAGCAATGACGAAAGCGTTATTGACATGGATGAGATCATGAAGGCACTGGAAAGTATGAAAGTAGGTAAGGCTGCAGGATATGATAGGATTACAGTCGAAATGCTGATGGCTGGACAGGGCATCATAGTTGGTCAGTTGCAGCGGTTATATAACCTGTGCTGGAGCACCGGCCGAGTACCTAATGGCTGGGCCACAGCTGTAGTTGTGCCTCTTTATAAAGGAAAAGGCTCGCAACAAGACTGCAAAAACTATAGAGGCATTAGCCTCCTCAGCATTGTCTGCAAATTGTATGCAAAGGTACTGATTGAAAGAGTTATGAAAGTAACCGACAAGAAAATATGGGATGTACAGATCAGGTTTTTTCCTTGCGAAGCATAGCCGAAAAGTTTTTGGCCAAAGGTCAAAAAGTCTATTGCGCATTCGTGGATTTGGAAAAGGCTTACGAAAAGTGGTGAGGAATGAAATGTGGTCGGTGCTGTCAATGAATGGGGTGGACAGCAGCCTCATTCGAGCTCTGAAATCCCTTTATGAAGATTCTAGAGCTTGTGTGAGGATAAACGGGGCATACACTGACAGGTTTACCATCGAGAAAGGTGTTAGACAGGGATGTGTAGCGTCGCCGTGGCTGTTTAACCTCTTCATGGACAGTTGTTTGCAAGATTTAAAACATAGTGACTGCGGATTAAGGATGAATGGTTTACTCGTCAAATGCCTCCTTTATGCTGATGATCAGGTAATACTTGCATCTTCAGCAGAGGAGTTGCAGGAGATGGTAACAATCATGCATGGTGCGTTAGAGAGGAAAGGAATGAAAGTGAATCTAAGTAAAACGAAAGTTATGGTTTTTGAAAAGGAGGAATGCGTTACGGCTTGTAATGTTTTGATCGATGGACAGCGAGTGGAACAAGTGGATGAGTTTGATTACTTAGGTACGTTGTTTACAAGAGATGGTAAGAATGAAAAAGATATTGAAATAATAGTTAATGCAGGTAATAGTGTGAATGGAGCTCAGAAGGCGTTTATGAACAGTCAAAACGTGTCCAAAAAGGCGCGTTTGGCTGTGCATAGAGGGGTGTTAGTGCCTACCCTTATGTATGGTAGTGAAAGTTGGGTATGGCAGAAGAGACTTGAAAGTAGAATAAATGCTGTAGAAATGAGAGCACTGAGAAGTATGTGTGGTGTGTCTTTGAGCGACAGAGTAAAAATTGTGTGATACAAGAGTGGTGTGGGGTAAAAGAAGATGTAGTGACAAGCATCGAGAAACGCATGTTAAGATGGTTTAGGCACATGGAGAAGATGGATGACGAAAGACTGACAAAGAAGATATATAAGGCAAGTGTGAATGGGACAGGAGGAAGGGGAAGACCTAGGCGGACGTTCTCTGACCAGATTGGAGACATCCTAAAAAAAGGACAGTTCAGAAGTACCCTAAAAAGAAGAGCATGCATGAGAAACTTGATGGGAGTGGATGAAGCAAGAGAGGTATGTCAGGATCGTTGCAAATGGCGTTCCGTAGTCTCTGCCTACCCCTCCGGGAAACAGGCGTGAGTCTATGTATGTATGTAATTAAATTCAATTAATAAGGTGGCCTTTTAATTACCTACGCTATTGTTATTTTTAACACCGCAACTCAAAACATGTTCTTATATATTTGTCACACTAAATGCGAAAAAAATTTAATCTTTTTCACACTACCCATGAAACAGAACATTGCTAAAGTCTTGTAGACAGTGACAGAATATCACAAAGCTATTTTTAAGAAATGCAAGACACCGACAGCTATGACTCTTGAATGTGCATAATGCGATCTTTAAAATTTATGTGGCTTGTGATGCAATGAAGCTTGAAACCATTCAAAATTGTTTACGGAATTCATATCCGAAATAATGAAGTTGGCATCTTTGTCAGTTGAAGGAGAATCGTCGATATTACAAACCTTAACCTGGATATTGCACCATTCATCTAATATTGTTAATGCCTGTGTGTAATCTAAGCTAGAATTTAAAGGCATACTTATTTAGCACAAGAATCTAGCAAACCTTAAACTTTTATTCGAGTTTACCACCAAATAAATTAATAATTAAGTATTATAAAAATACACCTACAAACATCTACTCCACAAAAAGTATGCCAATTAGGCAAGTAAAAACAGTTCCTGCAAAAACAATTATATCTTTCCTCTGCCTTCTGTTAATATAAGGTTACTTATACTTTCTCTCAAAGTTATAACTAGAAAAGATTGAGCGTTTATATTAAGTTACCCTAGATCGCGAAGATATATTATCTTCGCGATCTAGGGTAACTTAACATAATCGCTCAATCTTTTCTAGTGGTGGATATTTGTCTAGCAAAATTTCCATGTTAGCGGAAAGGAAAACAGGGGAAACCTGGTTTGAAGATTGAAGGCAGTGATATGTTTGAAGATGAGAGAAATTTTAGAAAGATTCTCATATTTGTTGCATTGTGAAAAAAATGTTTCAGTCGAGTATTAATCAGCCATAAGTGAAAGCACATGAGGATTACAGAAAATAATTATGGTATCGGGAGGCGCTCTTAACAAAGCCTTAAAGATGACTTTATACTTTCAGCTCAGATTAAAGAAGTATCAGATGGAGCGCGTGGCACAGTTAGGTGCGGCCACTAAAGCAAATACAAATTGAAAAGCGAATACAAACTCGTCTCAGTGCGCTACGAAGCATCGTACAGTTCAAGCGCCACGATTACTTCAGCTTTTAAATTCTTAAAATGCTGTCTTGTGTTCATATACACTGTAAAAGTTGTTCCCAAAAACAAAAACAGGAAAAAGGAATATTTTTTCACAGAAAACTATTGATAATTTGACTGTTTCATAATTTAATTTCGATAAAATTCGTATTTGTGCAAGAAATATGTAAGTGTTGCCAGTTTTTGTCGACGCTGTTCTGCCATGAATTAGGTAAAATGCACTTGTCAATTGATTATGTAATAATGATTGTCATGTTAATGAAAAATACATTAACGTATTATAAAAGTATATTGTAGATATATCTTCTTTCTTATAAATATAGTAATAGAATTTCCATTAGTATTTACATTGTTTTGAGTTCGATCCCCAAACGATCCAAATATTCGTGTACACACGGCTACTCGTCAAGCTATCTTATGGCGTAGGGAATAAGTATCAAAATTGTACTGCAACTATTTAGCTTGACTTGACGGTGTGTGTACATTATTTTATTTATTTATTTATTAACTTTATATACACACATAGCATATAAAAGTGGACTTAATGCCTTAGGCATTTTCTGCCAGTCTAAAGTCTACATTAAGTACAGAAACAGAAATAAAGGTTATTGAGGTTTTTTATCGATTTTTGTAATGCTGTGCAAATAACTGTTTTGAGTATTAAAATATTATATATTTTTAAAGTTTTGTTTCTGTTTGCCTCTTAATATGTTGTACATATATATTATAATTATAGGCAGTATATAATTATAAAATATATGTACAACATATTCTCTCATCCTTACACCTGATTTCCAAAAAGCAGAGGTATATTATTTGTTACACATGTGTACATTTTTAGCTACTTAATTAATATTATAAGAATTAGCAAGCCTATTGCAATTAACCAAACATTTCCAGATACCATACTGAGAATTCCTAAACAAATAATAAGCAACATATTCGCCGATCTTAGATCTGAACCTCGTGATTGGTATTCGTAAATATATGTAGTTGGTATTATACAGAGTGGCGCTACCATAGGAGCACTTTTTAAACAGAGGCATAGCTTACAACATTCTGAAGCCTTGTACCAAAAATCAATTAAATCGCTGCAGTAGTTTAGCCACAATATCGATTTTAAGTTCCGCAATTTTTGCATATGCTTTGAATTCCACGCAGCTGATTCAAAACTGTCAACGACCCTATATTGCGCGCCGCGACTCACTACGACGCGACGCCTCGACGTCATCCGAAGTTAGGCTCAGCGCAGACAGAACGGAGCGCAGCGGAGAGGATTCTATTAACGCACTTGAAAGTAAACTTTCTTTTTTTTACAATAAAGTGCATAAATGCTTTGCTGCAAACCTGACAAAAAATATTCGCGCGTCCTCGAAGATACGCGGGAATTCCCGCGCGGCGTCGAGTCGGCGCCCGTGTCGTACGCGTACTTTCAGTCAGTGTTGTTACTGAGTTTAACGTACTTTCGCGACAAAATATTTACTGTAGAGTGGTAACCCAGAACGATTTACTCACGCAGGCTCGCGAGGTCGCGCGCGCAAGCTTGAGCATACGCAATCCGTAAAGAAAATGCCCGAGACCGCGCGGGGATTATTCCTCTCCGTCTGCGTTGACCCTTAGACTTGTAGGTTTTTGCGCTCGAGTTAATTTTTACAGAACAAGACTTTTGAAACCTTCTAATTACCTTTTCAATAAAGTTACATAATAATAAAATGGATCGGTTCCGGCAAGCACGAAAAAATCTAATTGGGTAGTGCATTTACTGTGACAAGGACAAACATAGTGGAGCCAAATAGAGTTGCCCAATTATGAACAAAATATAGTAAATAATATCGATAAAAATACCTACGCACCGTAGAAGTATGTTGTTTATTGTATCGATATTGTTTGTATTTAACGTTAATGTAATCGTCTTATCAATGACTTTACGTTCGAAAATTTCAAAGTGAGAAAATTTCAATGAAAAACATGTAAAGATATTTAATTATTTAATCATTTGAAATAAGTTAATAATTATTGACTATTTTAGCTCTTTCCGTATGGTATTTTTTAAATGATCTAATGGGTTCAACAATCTACATAAGAATTATAATAACTTTGTACTGAACTAATTGAAGTATGTGCATAGTATTTCATAAACTTATTTAACTGTGTCATATTAGCAACACTATTAAGTAATAGCGATATTGTTAATACAAATAAAGAATGCATAGTTAATTGTACATAAAAACATTTTGTAATATTTTGTTGTTAACGTATTAGCGTGTCAAAAATATCGACATTCACAGTACCTATTGGGTATCCCTAGTTCCATGTACCTAGACAAGTCGGCGCCAGCGGCGCATCGGTGATCAGTGACTTATCAAATCTATAGTGCCGCAAAAACGATCGATCAGATTGCGCGCGCGTTTTCTTAACTTTATGCGACAGTTGTTTTTGGTACTTATTTAATTGTGTGATTGTATTTAGGTGTATTATTTAATTGTGTTGGTGTTTTGTGAACTTTATCATTCGTAATTTTTGCATTATTTGTAATAATAATGACAAACTTTACTTCGTCCGAATATGCGGATATGATTGTGTTACGTAGGTTCTTGTTGATATGAAAAAAAAACACCAGTGCTTTCCTAATTACTGAACAAATTTCATTAGAGTGATGTGTAGAATTACAGAAATAGGTAAATCGTGATAACAATGGCGGCTATTTTGAGAATTTGAAAATTTTGTGCTACCTTTTCGTGGGTTTCTGTTAAGTGGGTTTTTGTTGATATGAAAAAGACACCAGTGCTTGCCTAATGAGAGACCAAATTTCATTGGAGTGATGTGTAGAATTACTGAAACAGGTAATTCGTCAATAAATGTGTGTGAACTGCCTCCGTGGCTCCGTCTGCCGTATAGCACACGTTGCCGTTCTTACAAAGGTCAGTAACCTAAAGTCATATTGGTCTACAAATGGTGTTTTGTTTTGTAACTCATATTTTATAGTTTATTTTGTATGAAATTTTTATTTTTGGCCCCAGGGTCTTTTTTGATGATATAAAACATTTTATAGGCATCAATGCTACGTCCTTTTTAAATAAATGCACCTATGGTAGCGCCACCCTGTATATTTCTCCTGGATAGAGGCTATGAATCACAAAACATAATATATTTATTTCTCAATTTAAGAAGTAGTTAAAACTTAACTCGGTACCTACATTTAAGAAATGTATTTATAAAAGCTTAATTAAATCCATAGTAAATTCTTCAAAACCGCAAACGAATATAAAAATATTACTTAACAATATGCAAAATAGTGGGAGATTATTCATAATCTGGCAACCTTACACACACATAGCCGCGCGTGTCCGTACAGTGCCAGTCGCCAAATGTCACGCACACATAGCTGTCAACGTGCCACACTTAGTTGGACGAATGTGCTCCATCTGATACTTCGTTAATCTGAGACTTTCAGATTATTATTATTGGCAGCCTTACCTGTCCCACTGCAGGACAAAGGCCTCCCTACCCTCTTTCTACATCTCCATATCAAGAGCTGTTGCTGTCTACTCTAGATAATTTGCGAAAAATTAATAAACACGTCTTCAAAATCAGAATCCACGTGTCTTTGAAACATACTAGAAACAAGTGTTTCTGTAATATTAGAAACTGTTGCGGCGACAAAGCCTTTCACGACTAAGACTTGCAGGTAGTTTGATAGGTTTGTTTGATTTCACGGCAATACCGGTAGAATATCATGTTGAAGAATGTGCTTAAAGCTTCAAATAAATTGTATTATTGTTGTCATAATGTTTTGAATATAAAAGTGTTATTGATAATAGTTACTTAATATTTTCTAAAATTATAAAACTGTCGTTTTGGCGTTAACGGAATTCGCCTGTACTAGCGGTAGCTGTTCTAAAAAAATGCATAATTTGTTGAATTAGTGGAAAACCAATACTCACAGCAATCATATTTTTGTGCTTTGTAAAAAATATTGTCTCAAGTGAGGATTGAATACATAACACTTGACGCAGTGCTAAACCAGTTCGCCATCTGTGCAGACAAACTTATTTAATTATTTACTATTCCAAACATCTTAAAACTCTGTTATAAACAATTCCAGTTCCCACAGCCACATACACACCAATATATTTTCCAATCTAATTAATTTAAAAGTAGAAAGCTTAGAAACAACATCGAGACTAATCCAAAGAAAACACTTCGTAACCGCTACACCTGATTGGCTACGGACTTATAGTAATTAATTGTCAGACCGATATATGTCATTGTGGTGTCTCAGCGCCATGCTTTTCAAAAGATTAATGGCTGGAATGAGGTTTAAGACAGTAATGGATGTTTAATCGGAAAGCTCAAAGTTGGAGGTAAGGTGTATCGATCTTTTTAATGTACCGTTTAAGGCTGGCTAATTTTCTTTTTGATTGAAGTTCGGTGTGTCTTGGAAAAGTAGTTTTATTTATGATTGTGTTTATGTTGTTTTAGTTTTGTGTTGCTGATCAGTAATTTGGTTTAATGGCTCGCGGAGTATATAACAATAGAGGACGCACGCAGCTACGCCCGCACATTTTTTTAAATTCACCCCTTTTTACCCGATCCCGTGGGGATTGCGGGTGTAACGTATGTCCGGTACTTACCGCGTTGCGTCACAGTACCGCCCATACGCTCGGCCAATCAGAGAAAGCCATCGTCCGCGCTCGTAAGTTTTGCCCTTATTTGGTAATGCGCCGACACCAACGCTGATGGAAGGCCGGTATATAAAGGGGCCGACAGAGAGGCCGTCACCGCTACTCTACACTAACCTACTACCGTTACTCTATTCTGTACCGCTATATCTTTATACATTCTACGTGTATCCTGATCCCAGCTGTGGGTTCCAGGTTCACGTTAAGACTCCGGCTACGCTCCTAGACCGCTACACTTTCCTGCATCGCCTTCGGCGTCATCTCTGCCGAAGAGTCTGGCCTGCCCTGCTCATCGTACTCGCACCGCCGGCGTCTGCCAGCTGAACCATCGGCCTGCGAGGATCTACCGCTACGCGCAGCCTTCGAGCAGCCTGCCCACACACTACCGGAGGGAACAGCGTGGGAGACTGCAGCCCTTAGTGTTCAAGCCAGTGTCGTGTTGTTGGTCGGTCATACTCGTGGCAAGGGAAGTGAGACAATACTCTGCAATAAACGCATCTAGAACCTCTACTGCGTTTTTACTACCAGAACCCGTTACAGTGGCGCCTACGTGGGTTATTGTCTCGCTTTCCGTGCTCGAGTTCTCTTCTAGCAGGTCTCCATCATTGTAAGCGAGGAGGTGCGGCTACAGCGAACCAGTACGTATTGTTGTACTAATTGTCTACCTTTTAGTGTAACTACCTACTACGTAATAGTTCGCAAATTTGAATCTAACTTTTCTTTCTAATTAGTCCTAACGGTCGAACTTTTACGCCTAATCGTAAAGTAGGCCATTTGTAAGGGCGGAACGCTTGCGCACTAAGTGTAGTGTGTAGTGTTGTACTTACGCGATACTCCTTCATACACAATGGGCTCACACCCCATAAAATACTTTCTTTTAAATAAGAACGAGTTAGCTTACGAGGTCGCGATTAGAGGTGAGGAGCCGGCTACCTCTGTCCTAGGTCTGCGGAAGCAGCTCCCTAAATTACTGGAAGCCATTCCAAATGACGACATCTTGGAGTCGGGTCTAGCCATAGCGGTGGACTTCGAGGGCGCTAGCTAGGCCGTCTCTGAGCTGGCCAAGCGACTAAATTCGTTATCTCTTTCTTACGACGTGAACCTAAATAGGAGGTCTACCGCACTGCACAACCACATTTTCCATAGACTCCGTAGGATGGAACGTCCAACGGCGTATTCAAAACGAATAACCGAATTGTGCAGCCGGTTCGACAAGCTCTCGGTGGAGCTGTCCGCCATTGAGCAATCAGCTGTTCGCTCAGCTGATGCTGTGGCAGAGGTCCAATCTGCGCCGTCTACCTCGACGCAGGCAGGGTTAGCCCCAGTATTGCATTGCGGGCATTTGAGAGTTAGCGAACAGTCTAAGCTAAAATACGACGGTACGGGATGCGTCCGAGCGTTCCTACAACGCGTAACCGAATTCCTAACCGCGCGTAATCTACCTTCCACTAAAATTTTATCATATGCCTCCGAAATGTTCACCGGTAACGCACTTCACTGGTACCGCGGCCTAAAAGAATATTTCAATACATGGGAAGAACTCACCACTAAATTAATAGACGATTTCACACCGTACGATTATGACTACCGGTTATTAAATGAAATCCGCCGTCGTACTCAAGGTGCTACCGAAACTATAATAATTTATCTCTCGATAATGAATCAACTGTTCGCTAGGCTGTCACCGTCAAAGTGATTGTCCGAACGCGAAAAGTTAGACATCCTATTGCATAACATACGTCCATGCTACTCACTAGTGCTAGCTCCGTCAATATCTTCAATAGACAGTATAGCAACACTGCAGACGTTATGTTTAAACTACGAACGGATGAAATGTTTGAACTCTCAATTCCGCGAACCGTATTATAATAACGACACGTTGGCACCAGACCTAGCTTACAGTCACAAACCTAATAACCGAGCGCGTAATAATTCCTACAATAACTATCCCGTTGCTACTATAGAGGGTACGTCCGAATACACTGAGAACAACGAACCTAGCAAACCTAAGTCTAAACCTAGCTCTGTCGCTCTAGTCACGTCCAAGTACTGCCCGCGCTGCCGTATCAATGATCACAGTTTGAATGAATGCAAACGCGATCGGTTTGCAATTTGCTTCAAGTGCGGCTGTAGGGATGTGACATTCCCTAACTGCCCGAACTGTAAATCGACGAAACCAAAAAACTAGTTGGTCAGGATCGGGGCGTGTCAAAATCTAAATTAGGTTCTACAACCTATTCGACCAATTTTGACAAAGATGATTGGAGAAATTGGCTAAACACTCTAAAAGTGTATTTCTCAAGTTATTCCGTCGCCTCGATCCTGGATAATAAACCTAAAAATGACCTACGGCCCTATGTTAACGTAACGATTAACAGTTTACCTATTTGTGGATTGCTCGATTCCGGTTCAGCCATTACAATTTTAGGTAACAACTCCCATCTGGAAGTAATTACTAAAACCGGGTTAGAAATACAGCAGTGTCACAACACTAACTCCATTCGGACCGCGAATGGAAATATCTTGTTGCCGCGCGGTTTTATCAACTTACCCACTACTTTTAATAATCAAACTCACTTATTGAAAGCTTATATTATTCCAGAAGTTACAAGTAATTTAATTTTAGGCATCGATTTCTGGAAACTATATAAATTACTGCCTAAGCATATCGCATCCGTATGCATGTCTAAAACATTGCCGTGTAGTGTGTTAAGTGAAAATAAGCCGAGTAACACGAACGTATTGCAATCTTTTAGTGAGTTGAGTGAGTCACAACAAAGAACGGCTAAGTTAATTATAAAGCAATACGAGTCGATTTCTACTGAAAAAACCGGTTTAGGACGAACTCACTTAATAGAACATGCAATAGACACTGGCGATTCTGCGCCGATACGCCAAAGATATTATAGGTTACCGCCGGCGAAATTAAAAATAATTATTGACGAATTAGACGAAATGCTTGCATTGGGAGTGATAGAAAAATGCGAAAGTTCGTGGTCGTCACCAATTTTACTAATGCCTAAGAAGGACGGTAAACTAAGGTTTTGTTTAGATAGTCGGAAACTTAATTCTATTACTAAAAAAGACGCGTACAAACTACCTTACGTATCCGAAATTTTAGACAACCTTAGGAACGCTAGATATCTAAGTAGTATAGACTTATCTAAGTCCTTTTGGCAGACGCCTCTTCGCGAATGTGATCGTGATAAGACTGCGTTCTATGTGCCTACTAGAGGAACATTTAGATTTGTGACTATGCCGTTTGGTTTGATGCGCCTGCGACACAACAGCGTTTGGTGGATCACTTGTTTACGAACAGTCCTGAGTTTGAAAACTCTGTATTCGTTTTTTTAGATGATATCGTGCTTATATCGCCATCTTTTAATGCTCATGTGTCACTATTAAATAAAATATACGAAAAATTAAAATCGGCCAACCTTACAATAAACTTAGAAAAATCGAAATTCTTCCGTGATGAATTGAAGTACTTGGGCTACGTAGTAAACTCTAAAGGATTACAGTAGACCCATGTAAGGTGGAAGCCATTCTTCAATATGCTATGCCTAAGAATAAAAAAGAAGTCAAAAGGTTCTTAGGCATTGCATCATGGTATCGGCGATTTATACCTAATTTTAGTACTATTGCCGGTCCTTTGAACAAACTTACCTCTACCGGTAAGAAAGCCGCACCATTTCAGTGGTTGGTGGAAGCTGATGACTCGTTTTGTAAACTAAAACAATTGTTAAGCTCCGCACCAATATTATCGTGTCCCAATTACGAGAAACCTTTTGAAGTTCACACAGATGCGAGTGCGAGCGGCATCGGTGGGCTACTTACACAAGAAATAGATGGCGTGGAACTACCTATCGCTTACATGAGTAGGTCACTAAATGCACAGGAACAAAACTACAGTATAACAGAACGGGAGACATTAGCAGTTCTAACAGCCCTCGAATATTGGCGCTGTTATTTAGATAACGGGTTAAAGTTTGTTGTGTATACTGACCATTCTGCACTGAAATGGTTCCTAAACTTGAGCAACCCGACTGGTAGATTAGCTTGGTGGTCGGTTCGTCTGTCAGCCTTTAACTTCGAAATAAAGCATCGGCGCGGCGCGGATAATATTATAGCCGATGCGTTATCACGATCCCTACCTGTAAATATAATTAACGCGAATAATAATAACGTGAATGACCCTAATGTTGACACTGATCAATGGTATTCAGCCACCTATAATGGTTGTTTATCTTCGCCTAATGACTATCCAGACTATTCTATTAAAAATAATAAATTGTATCGTTTGATTAAGTCTAGGTGTATGCTACGTAAGGAGTTCGAATGGAAAGAAGTACCACCTTCTTCTGATCGAAATAATGCCATATTAGAGAACCATGCCGAACCCACTTCGGGGCATTTCGGTATATTTAAAACTTACAAGCGCTTAGCACTGCGTTACTATTGGCCCAAAATGCGCGATGACGTAGTTAAGTTCATAAATTCTTGCGACACTTGTATCGCGCACAAACATCAGAACCATGCACCATTGGGAACCATGGGACGACCCAAAGTGTGTTCACGACCCTTCCAAACCATTAGTGTAGATTTGGTGGGGCCACTACCCGTCACAAGAAAACAAAACGCCTACATCTTTGTAGTAACTTGCTGTTTTAGTAAATACTGTTTACTTTTTCCTATCAGGCGCGCAACTGCTGAAATAATCTATACTATAATAAAACTGTAGAGGTGAAAAAGTCTGTACATTAAAGATATTTTGACAAAAATTAGCAAAAAAATCTAGGAAAATGCTAAAAATCAATAATTGATAATTTTTAGAATTTATGTCTGTCTGTCTGTCCGACGTCTTTCCCTATGTTGCTAAAGATCTCTAAAATTGCGAAATTGATTTCAATAAAATTTACACTCATGTACAAAGGATACTCAAACCTATAAAATAGTATATGTAACATCAAAATCGATTGAGTGGTTTTCGGTGTACAGCTTGACCTCTCCTTTGTGCGTAGTCCCAAACAAAACAGGGATCATCCAAAACTGGTTATATATGTGATGCTATCTATGATCATTATAAGTTTGTTAGTAAAAGTATAGTTAGTCTAAAAAGGTACCTTCGAAGTGTTTTATGGCTATTTACCCGACTTTAAAAAGGAGGCGATTCTTAATTTCGTCAGTATATTTTTACGTATTTTCGATAAATAAATTACTGGAACCGAGGATATTTATAGTTATCCTTCCGACCGATAGATGTCACTATTTTCAAATAATTTTCTAGCAAAATAAATGTTTCTTGCAAAAAAGGCAATAATTATGTGTCGGGTATCTTTTTATTAAAAAAATAATAGAGTATAATATTTGGCATTCATAAACAAAAAGTCTCTGTGTCAAAATTTATTACAATGTCCACATAATTTAAACGGTCAATCTCATTTGTTTAAAATTATTATGTTTATTTAATAGTTATATAATCATTTCATTTTATTTTAAATGATAAAAACAATTACAATAGATTTTTTTTTCAATAAATTGTCGATTAGTCCATATTATTTTCTATCTCGGTCGGTTTGTATATGTAAACATAGATGGCGTTTTCTGAATGGCGGTGTTAAGATTCGCCGTGGATTGATGAGGTTCTCGGTTTATTTTCGTTCGTTTTCGTCGGATTGGTGTCTTAGTCGTTTCTTTTGAATAATGAATGTGGATGTGTTTCTTTGATTTCTTTCGTCCGTTCGTGTTCTGTACTTATACAGGTGTCTCATTATTCCCAAATTCCCACACCTCACATACGTGGGTGGGAGACTGAGGCCTGAATTCCGATACCTCTTGAGTAACTCAACGGGGCTATCTTACTTTCGGCAGTGCTGAATATTCGTAGCCCTGTGTGTATTTTCTAAATAAATCGCAGGGACAGACTTGAAACAGCTGGAATCGACCTCCGAACAGGTTGTTTTTCACATGGTCAGTTATATGTGGCATGTTCACGAGTAAGCGGTAAAAATAATTTACATGTTCTATATGAAGATGGTAAAACAGAGAGATAATGTTGTGTATAAAGAAAGTCTCTTATGATATCCCTACTATCCCTACTTCCCTTCTAATATTATAAAATCGAAAGTGTGTATGTATGTATGTTCAGTTTTCACGCTAAAACCGCTGAACCGATTTTGTTGAAATTTAATCCTACTAATATTATAAATGTGAAAGTTTGTGAAGATGTATGTATAGATGGATAGATCGATGGATGGATGGATGTATGGATAGATGTTTGTTACTCTTTCACGCAAAAACTACTAAACGGATTTGGATGAAACTTTAGAGTAATATAGTTTATACATCAGAATAACTCATATGCTACAATTTATAAAGATTTTGTATAATGTTGCCAATAAAGGAAAAGTAATATAAGGAAAAGTATCAACTAAGTAGGCAAAAATCCTGAACTCTGAAAGCTGTCTCTGCGTGCGTTGCCTAAACCGTAAAAGTTACTTGAAGATAATATACGGTGAAATTGTTTATCATAGAGGCTCATTATGAAAAATTCAAGATGGCAGCCGTCACAAAATGGCGGATTACTTATTTTCCACAAAATACTTCAATACGGGTATCAAATAAAAGGGCTTGATTCGTAGAATAGAGCTCACTCTAAAAAATCCAAGATGGCTGTCGCCGCAAAATGGCGAATTACATATTTGCCACAAATACCTCAATATAGGTATCGAATGAAAGGGCTTGATTGGTTGAATAGGCTCACTATGAAAAATCCAATATGGCTGTCGCCACAAAATGGCTTATTACATATTTTCCACAAATACCTCAATATGGGAATCAAATGAAAGGGCTTGATTGGTAGAATAGCCTTCACTATTAAAAATCCAAGATGGCCGCCGCCACAAAATGGCAGATAACTTATTTTCCACAAATACCTCAATATGGGTATCGAATGAAAGGGCTTGATTGGTAGAAGAGACCTCACTATGAAAACAGAATGAGAAGTATTAAAAAACAAAACTAAAAACTTGAAAATACAATAAACTAAAAAAAACATTTATTTTAATTTTGGGCGTAGCGTATCCAGAATAAACATTATGATAGAAATTTTACTTGCCCAACGATTTTATATTTGTCTGATCAATACCCCAGATTGATGAGAAGTTTGGTGCGATCTGGCAGCTAGGACTTACCGAATTACTTTTTAGCTTTTGGGACATAACCTAACTAGATCATTTTTATTGTAATAAAACAGTGTAACACAAAAATATGTTTTTTACATTGCTCATTCGAAAGTAGTGTAGTCATCAAATTGTTTTCAAAATTGATATATTTATTGCCTTTAGTATTTAATGTAGATGAACTTTGTCTTTACAGTAAGTAGTTTGGACGAATAGTTAAAAAATTATCACGATATAATTGATATAAGCGCAGCGTCATTCAAAGCGCTTCCTATGAGTTGGCGCTCTTAAGCGCAGCGGGGCAGAGGGGCGGTCTGATTATGTGCTTTGTGGTAATGCTTTCAGTTTTTATTTTTGCTGCTATTCTATTCAGTAGATACATAAGCTCTTCAATAACTTTAATAATATACCTACATACTAATCTTTACCTAAAGTTTGACGACTATGAAAACAAAAGTAATTTTAAGTAGGTATTATCTGTTTATATGTATGCTACACGGCTAATGTGCAGATCCGTTTGTGATGAAATTTGATATGGATAGTCTGAAACCTGAGGAAGTACAAAGGCTACTCTTTATTAAAAATTCATGCGGGCGAAGCCGCGGGCAAAAGCTAGTAACTAATATTTTGGAAGAAAAAATATTTTTAGTTCATGGTATACCATCTACAATTATATTAGACAATGGTAAACAGTTTGTCAGTGCTACTTTAAAAGCTATGTTGCGCAAGTACAAAATCCCTAATCTTCATTATACTCCTAAATATTCCCCACATGTCAATACGGTCGAATGCTATAATAAAACCATTGGTTCTACCTTAGCGGCGTTTGTAGGAAATGACCAGAGATTATGGGACTCTCTCCTACCTAAGGTGCAGTTTGCATTAAATACTGCAATTAATGAAGTCACGGGCTATACACCTAGTTTTTTAGTCTATGGACGTGAATTAGTTCCATGCGGCTCACACTATGTCGACACGGACGCTGATGATATAGTATACATACCTAGGGACGATTACGCAGAAAACATAGGTCACTTATCAGGCATATTTGACAAAGTTCAGGCACTCCTCATTCAAGCTCATGCTAGGAATTCCCAAACGTATAATTTACGCCGTAAACTAGCTGAGTTTAATGTGGGAGACACTGTGTGGAAACGGACTTTTTATCAGAGTGACAAGGATAAGTCCTTCTTTAAGAAACTAGCCCCTAAATTTGTGAAGTGCACAGTGATTAATAAAAAGTCGCCTCTCGTTTACGAGTTGTCGGACGCGTCTGGAAATTCTATTGGGTTTTGGCACATTAAGGACCTAAAACTTATACACTATGGTGCCTAACTATTTGTTACAAACCGTAGAAGACTTTCCCTTCCTTCTCTCTATATGTCGTCTTAGCTTGGACAGTAGAGGACTCATAGACCTAACGCAGCTAGTCGGATTTTCACATGAATGATGAGCATTTATTATACATTGTTGCATTAGCATTTTATTATAAAGAGGAAATGAAATAGAAGGGCGAGCTTTTCAATTTTGACCACTCTCAATTCCAAGTCAAGCGAGATTTATCCAAATAGCCGATTGGTAACTTTAGAATTGCTTACGGTTATAAGAAAACTAAAAATATAAATAACATAACGTGGATCTCTGCCTATCCACTTAGAAAGTACCGATCTGTACATTAACGATATCTGAATTTGACGGTCTATTGCACCTCTACCGAATACAAAGCTGACATAAATTAATTGTAAGGAATAAGCACTGTCCGTGTGGTGATGGATTAAGAATACGGAATGGCACCACCCCATATCATCCCATGGGTGTTGTGAGAGTCGACAGAGGGAGCATATTATGAAGAGAACAGCACTGTAAGAGAAGGAAAACTTGAAACAAACCCTATACCAACCCGTTTGGCCAGCGTGGTATAGTAGGCCACTTCCTCCTTTCAAAGAAGAGGCCTAGTCCAGCAGTGGACTTTTAAAGGCTGATGATGAAGCTCTGAGAAAATTAACGGAACGTCCACCAATGTCCATGTAAATGTAGTTAAACCGCTACGCCATCCGTGCAGTCATAACATTATTGTCAAGTTTCTTTAGCTCTCATCCAACCTTATTCTCGTACGGCCGATTACAATAAATATTGGGTTTGATCCATGGTTTTGGCTACTAGAGATACGTAATATTCGACATATTTTCATAGAGCTTATATCAAATATGTATCTTCAGGGATTCATGAATTGGTTAAATATTCAGATCTACCCATAGTATTCACAGTGGAAAATAAATGCAGTGGTGGTTAGATTTGTACAGTAACGTTGAAATCTGGGCACAGCGAGTTGACTGCGGTCCAGATGTCAGTCAGTGGCATGTCTGCAGCCAAAATGAGAACTATATTATTATATGCTATACTGACTTAATTATTCCTATGAGATTTTTTGAACGAAAATGCGCGAAAGGAAAGACAACTATTGCGGGCAGAAATTATGAAAGCTCGAAAAAATGGATTACATGCAATAATACGGCATAATAAACTGTATATAGATAGCAGACAAACTAATTTAAGGGAAGAAATAGACAAAGAACAATACTTTTTTGAAACTGAAATAGAGATAAGTCACCCTAAGCCAAATAACTTCCGCCAGACCTACCACCAACCAGAACCAGGACAAAACAATTTTAACCATTCCTTTCGTAAATACAGATCTACAGATTTAAAATTTTATTTCAAAACATACAAAGTCTATACTACAAACAATATATTCTAGAAGAGTTTATTAACGAGGATACTATGTAAGAAGCGATATGTATATCGAAGTCGTGGCTATCATTAGAAAAATTTTGTGTCGTACAGATCTCTGGTTACAAAATTGCTTCATCCAACTGCCGAGTCAACCGAACGGGAGGCGGCGAGTGCATCCTACTGCGGGAAGACATCGAACACAATGAAATACGTGAAGTCAGTAACATGTCCATTGAATATGTTTTAGAAGTCTGTGCTTGTGAACTGCCTAAAGAAAATATATTGTTAGTAACTATATACTGGAATAGAAGAGAGGAATTTCAAAATCAAATAAAGCAATTCTAAATTTTGTAAACAATGAGTATCCATAAACCAACGTAATTATAGAAAGGGATAACAATATTGATGTTTTAAATAATAGTTTAAAGTCTAACCAATTCCTTGACTTTATGTTAGAATATAGATTTCTACAACACGTAAAAAATCCTACACGTATCTCATCAACAACTCAACATGTTTAAGTCTAATTTTCACAAATTTCAATGGATATAATTTACAAACAAACGTCGAAAGTTCTCGGATCATTGCGGGACAACTATTCACCTAACACTGCCACAGCAAACTGAACATATTGGATGATACATAAATAAACGATTTTTCTGTAAATCTAATATAAACAAGAAATTAAGTCTGAATTAACCGATCTAAATTTGAACTCCATTTTATTAGTAGACAATAACGTAAATACAAACTACAACACGTTTAATAGAATATTAAAATCTATTCTTAACAAATACAGGCCAATACAAAAAATAAAAGCTTAAACACATTATAAAAAAAATCGGTTAGCGGTAGGTATAACGCAATCTTGTAGAAATAAAAGACTACTAAACATTCTTGCTTCAAAATCAAACAGCCCCATTATCACGAACTACTATAAAAATATGAAAAGACAGTTAAAAAACTGTTTTAACAGCAAAAAAAAAATAACACTACAAAAATAGAATTTCAATAGCTGACAATAAAGTCAAATCCATGTGGGCTATAATGAACGAGCGAACTAACAAAAAAACAAAAACAAAACAGAGATTTATTCATAAATAATAATAAAAAAACGGACCCTAGTAAAATAGCAAACTATTTTAATAACTTTTTTGCATCTATTGGAGAGAACTCACAGCAGACTTCCAATAGCAAACCAAACGGAGAACGTATCCACCACTCGATAGAAAACACGATATTTCTCATTCCAGTAGAGCCTTATGAAGTTCACACAATATTAAAACCTCTTGAAAATAAACGAAGCCATAGTATAGATGACCTCCCACCTACCTTAGTAAAACACTGCACAAATGAACTAACCTTGCCATTTTATTTATTAATTAATCAATAATTTAAAGAAGGCGCAGTCCACAACCAATTAAAACATAGCTTAGTAAAACCAATACACAAGAAAAACTCAAAAACCGACCCTAACAATTACCGACCCATTGCCCTTTTGCCAACAGCCTCCAAAATGTTTGATAATCCAATGACAAATAGATTGTATAACTTCTGCGAAAAATATAAAATATGAGACGAGTGCCAAAACGGATTTCGAAAAAATAAGTCTACGATATTAGCACTATACAAATATATCCAAGAAGCTCTAAATATTATAAATAATAGGCAATACGCAGTAGGCATTTTATTGGACATGAGCAAAGCTTACGATACGGCTCAATTTAATATTTTATTGGATAAGCTGTACGCAATTGGAATCCGAGGAAAAGTTTACGAATGGCTTCAGTCATATCTTACAGGTAGACAACAAACAGTAGAACTAGAATACTAAAACAAAAACACACATGTGTCGCACGGGTGATTGGTTTGTAGGTGGTGAGCCAGACTCAATCACTCGCCGATCAAAAAGGAAGAAAATCAGGTTTTACTTACAAATGAAAACACTTTTAGAATAGTACACTTCACGATATAATTGCCTATATAGGTAGATACAATGCAGCTACTTTAAAACTAAGACTTTTACTAATTGAGAACCTGAGTAAATTCAGGGCGTGGCCCGACAAGTATAGGTGGTGTTCACTGGTGTTCCGAAGGCCAGTGTCTTGATAGGAAGAAGACTTAACTGCTGGCCGTGAGCTGGAGCAAAGGGAAGATTGAACAGCGTCGCACGCTTATATATGGCGTGCGGGGCGCGTGGGCAGAGGCGCTCCCTCCTTCGTTTGACGTCACAGTTCGGACGGAGGGGCACGACGTCACACACCCTCCCTCTTTAGGGCAGAATTTTTCCTAGGGAAAATTCTCTTGGCTAGCAGCTCGTTGAGGATTACATCAAGTAGTGGAAGTGGTGTCAGTATTTTAAGTAAACAACCAAACTTACATAACTACATTAGCTGTAAATATTGACGACATACCACCAATATTTTGGTCAAGATGTGCCACCAACATCTCGTTTCCACTAGCTTGCATTTACAACACTTCGCTTGGAACCGGTATCTTTCCTGATCTATGGAAACAGGCTAAAATTGTGCCAATCTATAAGAATGGTAAACGCGAGATTATTTTAAATTACCGCCCCATCTCTGTTCTTTGTACTCTGTCTAAGGTCTTTGAGTCTCTCGTGTATCCAATGCTTTACAACCTGGTAAGGAACAATATTTCAGATAACCAACACGGTTTTATGGTTAAGAGATCCACAAATACTAATCTTGTCACATATATCTCTAAATTATCATCTGCGGTTGGTCAAGGATTGCAAGTTGATGCAATATATACTGATTTCTCAAAGGCGTTTGACAAAGTTAACCATGATATACTATTGCTGAAACTTCAATCCTTGGGCATCACTACTGTATCCACGGTAAAATGGTGTAAGTCCTACCTCACCAAAAGACCTTCTACTGGCATCGTGGACGGTGACAAATCTGAGCCGTATATTGCGACCTCAGGAATACCTCAGGGATCCAACTTGGGACCATTATTTTTCAATATATTTATCAACGACATATCGAATATTTTTAATTACTCTACACCATATCTTTTCGCAGACGATCTCAAATTGATGCGCATTATTTCTAATTGTAAGATGTTAGGCTACTGCATAGTGACGTTGACAATTTGAGCCAATGGTGTGTGCGCAATAAAATGTACCTTAACCAAAATAAGTGCTACCACATAAAATTTACCAAGAAGATCAGACCGACCCAATCCAATTACAGTATTCAGGGAAACATAATTAAAGAGGTATCGGTTATCAGAGACCTGGGCATTCATATTGACAATCGACTAACTTTTGTAGACCACATCGACACAATGCTAAATGCCGCTAATCGTGCATTAGGATTCGTGCTACGATCTTCGAAGGAATTTAGAAACTCTTCAACCTGCTTACTTCTATATAACAGCTATGTGCGTAGCCACCTAGAGTACTGCAGCGTGGCATGGAGTCCATCATATCAAGTTTACGTTAACCGGATTGAAAAAGTTCAAAAGAGACTTGTTCAACATCTCGCTTTTAGATTCCGCGTGAGAAATTCGAGATCTTATATAAGTAGACTAAATCATTTTAATCTCTCATCGCTAGAATCACGCCGCACCATCGCTGAATTAACTTTCTTATATAAACTGCTAAACGGTGGTATCGACTGTCCAAAGCTTCTAGAAAAAATAGCTTTCAATGTCCCGTCTAAAACCCCGCGATATCCGCGACCTTTGTTTACGGCTCCGCAACATCGGACAAACTTGGGCAAACATTCGCCTGTTGTTAGAATGACTCATAATTACAACGAGTTGTCAAGCTCCTCGGCAGACATATTTTCCAATTCTTTTGGTAAATTCAAAAACCTACTTCACACCCTACTACATAGCAAGGTATGACCTGACTCGTTTGAAATTTTGATTGCTAATGTTCACACTTTCAGATAAAATACCTACATATATACCTACTTACCTGCATAAAATATTTTAAAGTTTTTTTTTACCTAGTTTAATACATTTGTTTAGTATGTTTTTATACCATTATGTATCCTTTCCGTCCAAGCTGTAACAACCTGTTTTTTAACATAAATGCATGCTGTGTTCTCCTGTAAATGAGGAAACACAAGGTAACAAGATTGTGTAACATCTCATCTATCATTTAATGTGTATTCTTTGTTGGAGAACCAATAAATAAATAAATATAATAATTATATGACCCACAATACGCACGCAACAACTGCCTTATGATAAACTAACACACCCGTCATCCATAAAGCCGCCACACACTACATAAGTGCTTAGGTCATAACATAACAACAGAATATGACAGACAACCATTAAAGGCGAGAAGCGCTTAGGGTAATACACGAGATAAAAAGGGACGTCATCAAGAATGAATTACAGTAGGTATGGGTTCGGCACCTTGACCACTAGATAAACAAAATGCTAAGTCATAGTTAGGTATAAAAAAACAGAAGACATAAAGACATATTTATTTCTGCATTTTGGTTGTTTACAACACTTATACATGTCAAAACCCTATTCTAGATGAAGCCGGCTTTTCCTAGCTAAATGACTTCTTGAGAAGAAAGGCCGAAACAAACTCAGAGTCATTGTTTTTTTGTCACTTCAATTTCTTTAGTCTTTTCTTCATCTTTTAAAGTCCAGACAAAAAAGGGTTTAGTATGCAAGTACAATGCAGGCAATTATCTGACGCCTTTGACTGACTCGGCCCACTGATGGCCCGCATTCAACAGCAATCGTACGGCTCAACCTTAATTGAGGGAGCCAGCACGATCTGTATAACTATGCCTCCACGCCATCAGAGGGTGTATGCATAAGCATGTCAACCTAAGCCATCAGACAGGTTGCCACAACTATTTGTTTATATGTTTAATAATGCCCACATCGTACTCACAACTTTACATGCTAATACACAGTAAAATACATGTTGCAAACAATAAGTAAAAATAATAAAAATTTAAACAATAAAATGTCATATATTTAAAATATCAGAAAATATTATTGAATGTCAATTTATGAATAATAATATATTACTTAAGTAATTTTAAATGTCAAAAGAAAATAAATAAAATAACAATGTCAAAACCAAATAAATAAAATTACAAATGTCAAATTAAAAATGTCAAAATGTAAAAATATAAGTATTACAAATGTAAATAAAAATATCATGTCACTAATTTCAAAATGTCAAAATTCATAATTTTTAAACTCAATTCCAGGCATTTTTGTCTGCTAAATAATCTTTAACTGTGTAATAAGCTTTTGAACACAAGCTCTGTTTAATAAATACTTTGAATTTATTAATACTTAGTTCTTGAATATTGCCTGGAATTTTGTTGTAAAAACGTATGCTTTGACACTTGTATGAGTTACTTATTTTTTGTAGTCTAGTTGAAGGTAGAACAAGTTTGTTTTTATTTCGTGTGTTTAAATTATAAATGTCGCTGAATTTAGAAAACATATTTATATTTTTCCTGGCATATAACATGTTCTCATAAATGTATTGAGATGCGACAGTCATTATCTTAATTTCTTTAAATTTTTCCCTCAGCGAATGCCTTGAACCAAGACTATAGATTGCACGAATAGCCCGCTTCTGCAGTACAAACACAGTTTGAATGTCAGCTTCGTTGCCCCATAATAAAATGCCATATGACATAATGTTGTGGAAATAACTAAAATATACTAATCTGGCCGTATCTATATCAGTTAACTGACGAATTTTGTAAACCGCGTATGCTGCAGAGCTAAGTCTATTCGACAACTGACCTATATGTGGGCCCCACTGTAGCTTAGAATCTAAGGTTATGCCTAAGAATACGGTGTTATCTATAAGATCCAACTCTTCTCCATTCAAACATATGTTAGGTTTAACTTGTTTTACATTCGGTCTTGAAAATCGTATACATTTTGTTTTTCTTTCATTTAACAGTAAATTGTTAGCTGTAAACCATTTAACTACTTTAGAGAGAGCGTTATTTACATCGTCATTATTTGATTGTTGTCGTCTTAGTTTAAAAATAAGTGATGTATCATCAGCAAATAACACTATCTCTTCATTATTTTGCATAATGTATGGCAAATCATTAATATATACAACGAAAAGGAATGGACCAAGAATTGAACCTTGCGGCACTCCCATTGTGACCACTGAACCCATAGAAACTTTTCCATTTACCTCAACTCTCTGTATTCTATTACTCAAATAATATGTTAGGAGATTCAAAGCAGTGTTCTTAATTTCATAGTAATGTAATTTCCTGATCAATGTTTCATGAAACACGCAATCAAAAGCCTTAGATAAGTCACAAAAGACTCCCAGAGCATCATGCGACTCCTCCCAGGCATCAAAAATACTATCTAAAAGCTCAACTCCAGCATCGGTAGTTGAGCGACCCCTAGTAAAACCAAATTGTTTTTCATGTAACAGCTTATTGTTATTAAAATGAATTTGAAGCTGACCTAGAATTAATTTTTCAAAAATTTTACTAAACGTGGGTATCACAGATATTGGCCTATAATTTGTGGGGTCAGATGTGCTACCTGATTTAAATAACGGAATTACTTTACTACTTTTCATTTGATCAGGAAACACACCACAGTCAATGCATCTATTGAAAATCATTGCCAGTTCCGGTGCTACTGTGTTGATTATAGATTTCGTAATCACAACAGAATTGCCCCAAAGATCACTAGTCTTCTTCAAATTAAGGGTATTAAAAGTTTTTACAATATCTCTGACAGTGACATAACTAAAGCTAAATTCAATGTTACACCTATTGACATTTTGTTTCAATAGAGATTCGGCGTCATTAGGGGACGAGTTGAGGGATTTAGTGGTTGAGACTGGAATGTCTGTGAAGAAATTTTCAAATGCTGTGGCAACCTCAAAATCAGACTTTAATATCTTTTTATTTAATTGAAGAGTGTAATCGTTACTTTTAATCTTGACCCTTCCAGTCTCATTGTTTATAATATCCCATGTTGCTTTTATTTTATTGTCACTGTTTTTAATTTTTGATTGAATTTATACGAAAGTTAAACCAAAAATAAATTCAAGTTGCAGACTACAAACCGACAACCGAATTACAAAAGAACAACAAAGTACATAATTATTTTGCTCAATTTAATTACAAAGACCACGATTATCCACGGTGAATGAACACACTATTAAAGTAAACAATGATGAATCATAAGTTCGGTATCTATCTACCAGCGCATCACTGAGTGAGCGCGTGCGCATTGCAATGACAAACTAGGTGTATTTTATTAATTAGATAAGTACTATTTGACTGTTCCGAGTTCGCGACGCTCCACTGTGGTTCGTCTAGAACATGCTAGCTGGACAAAATTATTTATTGAGGTTTTTTAGTTCGTACAGCTTTATTATGATATTCTAATGGGGTATTAGCGCATATAACACCAAAAAACAGGAGGTAGGGTCACGTGTGCCAACAAAAAAAATATAATAGCGATTAATCTTTTATTGCCAGACAGGTAAAAAATAACAATGAAAAAAAATAACAATAGTTATAAAATATTGTGCTACTAAGGACTTGGCTTCTAATTACATAATAGGGCATTGTTACTACCTACTCAATAACAATCTTTTTTACTTAAAAAATATGCAGTTAAAAAACAATATGTTGACAACTAATAATAAAGTTAGATAAGGTACACAGCTTAAAAAAAACATTAGTAAAATATTATTTACAACTTCTATTTATTCTGCATCACTAAATTCTTCTTCTGAAGAATCATCTACCATATAATCTGACATATTTTGATGAGAACTACAATGACTTACACTAGACCTTACATTTACAGGAGGGGGTATAATTAATTCTAAAACCTCAGAAGGAAGTTTACTCGTCGGTTTTTTCGGCACTTCCCTAAGGCCATTTATTACAGGATCAGATGTAATTAGCAACATATTAAGTAAATCCCTATTCGTGGCAATACGTGAATATTTTCGAGTATTGTGCTCCCGGAACCTCCTATAATCCTTATTACGCGCTTCCTGAGCTTCTTCAGAAAGCTGCCCAATAGGTAAAAGAGCCGATCTCACAATTCCTACACTGTGCACAAGAATTTTGAGCACAGTAACAGGCATTTTATACCACGAATAGAGACTAAGATACAATTTTTTTGTGTCCTGTATAAAAGAATTAATTTAACAACATCAATATCGTAACCCGAAGCTAAAGTTCTTAGGATAGTGCCAAAGTTCTTAATTAGTGTCACATCTACACCTGTAATATCTGAAGCCTGTTCAGGATTCTCAAAAAACCGACGAGCAGTATTCCCATCATTCGTTTCACCAAATCCTGGTTTTGGTTTATCTACAATTAAACCCATTTCAACCTTAAACCTTTCTTGAATACGAGCCGAACGTTGCTTCACATTTTCTTTGTCACTTTGACCTCGAAGTTGCCATTTCTTAACTTCAAGACGATAGCTTATGTGAAGCAAACATTCAAAAGACCGGATCCAAGCGTGAAGGGGAGATATACCAAAACCAAGAGTTTCCTTATTTACAACAAATTCCCTAGACTCGTCATTCATAAATTTAGGAGTAGCTCCACAAATGTAACATTTAAGTGCTGACGAAGTTTCAGTCATAGCGTTGCACACTTTACCATCAATCATCGTGAACAGTAATTCGTGTTTGACCGATATCTCTTTACCATCTATATTACCTATTGTTGGCACCAATTGGTTTATTTCCTCCAAAATCTTATTGGTTTCTATTACAGTAAAATCTGTTGTTTCTTTGGAGAAAATAAACTTAATCGGTCGACAATACATGGTAGAAGATGGTCGAGGATTCTGCCAAGCAACTCTACCACTATTGTCACGTAACTGAAGTGGCACGAATGAGAACATAAACAAAAACTCATCTGTGTCTTCACTGTTTGAGAATTTTTGTTTGTAAGTGCTATGACCGGAACTTCCATCACACCCCTACTTGCTAACAAGGGAGAGTGATGAGCCAGAATCTACAGATTTTAAAACTTCACGCTGTGCACAAATTAGACGTTCAGCTGTTTTATTTAAAACCGCCTGAAATTTAATTTCTGCACGCGTTTCGCTTATAAAAATCTGTTCCTCGGGAAGGTAGCATTCAATTTTTGCCTGCCTAACACTATAAAATGATGGGAATACCTGGTGTCCTGCCTTGATGCTCCATTTCCTCGTTTGTTTATAAGAGTGGCTCGTGGATTTGGCATCCACATAATATGCCAAAGCCTCCTCTTTGGACAAACATCTTGGTTGTTCGCGTACCTTTTCACCCACATATCTTTTCATTTCTTGGCACTTTTCCGGACTATGGCTTGCTTCTTTAATCACAGGAGCCAAATTCCGATGTCCGGATAATCGTGCCGATATTTCAGCAGCGGCTACTAGCTGGTTTACATCTCGCGTGTGTAGTAGGTCCTCCACGCGTCTCCTTTTCGTTTTTTCACTTGCTTCAGGAAAATCTATTGATGGACGTCCACGAATCGAACTCTTACTTGATGATGATGGTGTTGAGAGGTGGACAGATGCTTTGAATGTAAAATCCCCAGACAACCACTCAGAATTCTTAGTCAGGAAGCGATTACGGCATTTCCCACATTTTTCCCATTTTTCTGTGTATTTGGATGACAATCTTCCAATTGTCATTTTAATTTCCCGCTCAGATGCTTCCGTGATATTAACAAGATCATGTTTCATCATTATAAACTCATAGTCTACTGTTGCGGTTCTCTTTAGCATGTTTCTGCCATTCATCAAAAAACTCCATTTTCGAGACTGAGAATTCGTATTCTAGAAAACAGACAAAATGACAAAGTTGTACTCAAGTGTGCAGGCTAAGATGACTAAAATTTAAAAGCTAACAGATATGGCTATGCTATATATAAAATCTAGCCCGGGTACAAGAGGGTACAAGTAGTTTCTAGTCCAATGAATTCAGAAAATCATCAAAATTTGACAAACTTCTTTAAACTCGAGCTATTTAAAAAATGGGGAAATGTAAACTTATTTTCTTATTAGAAATAAAAAGAACATACCTTTAACTTGAAGATCCATCACTTAAACTCACTGACATAGGATGTTACTTCCGTACACGCAAAAATGCAATTAATAAGTGGTTTTCTTACCCTTTCCTTATATACTAACCTCATTACCTTATCAGTAGTTGACACGTGTCCAAAACAATTCTCAGAATTGGGGCACCTGGGTATCTGGTAAAAGGCTCAGGTAATAAATTTCAGGTAATTAGACAATGACTTTTGTCCGGCTAACATGTTCTAGACGAAACACAGGCCCGTTCAATCACACAATAATGCTTTATAAAAGTACCTACATTAACAATTCGATTATAAAATCGATTCAAAATTATGAACAACAACAATAAAAAAGAACTTCAGAACAAAGCACAGCGAAAAAATAATACGCCAACAAGTAGACATTAAAATAAATCGACTTCCAGAAAAGACCACAAACGAGAATCGAACTTGTATACTCGGCTAACAGTGACCTTTTATAATCACCGATCCACAGGGAAAAAAAACAATATATTTAGTTTATGGTAAGATTTTTTAAAACAATGTCTAACACAACATTTGTGTACATAACTGCGCAGCAATTTAAAAAATAGTGTATTTTACTAGAAAAAAATATTTGCTACCCACAACAAAAAAATAATTTATAGTAGACACTGCTACAAACGGTAATGTAAGTTAGAGAACATTCATTTGGGAAAATAAACAATGTATAGGTTATAAGTGCTTTTTTTTATTTAATGTAATTTTATGTATCATTCAATCTTTTATATGCCATTCGTCAAGTGGTTTAACATTCATATATAATTTACTTCCGAAGAATTCTGCCGGATTAGGACGATTATTATAAAATAAACAATTGCGTTGGTGAGCCGACAACAGAGCTGAGTATACCTTCTCGAAAATAGAAGATAAATAGTTCAACGATTCGGCATAAACTTCACATGGCTCATGCACCATTTTGGAATTGAATTCCATGTCAATATACTGAGAACCAAAATATCCTTAATTATTGAGTTTACGCACAATGTGAGGCGTAGGTAGTTAGGTACCTATACAATGGCGTATAATTTACATTTAGAACATTTTATTTCAACATAAGATTTTAAAATTAGTGCCAATAAATATGAACATTGTTTGTTGTAAGAAAGATTGTGGATGTAGTAACATGCACAAAAACCACAACACATTTTATTTTATCATTTTGTTATTAAAGTTTATGTATTTATTTATGTTAAACAAACATTTAAAACAACAAATAGGCATTTATATTGTGAAGGTATTTATGAGCGATAACTCATAGCACGAGTTTATGTAGGTATTTTACAACAAATGCCCGACACCTGGCAATTAGTGATTACGCGCAACGCGTAAGAATAATATAACACAAAGAGTTGACCAACAGTGGGCAAAAGATACTGGGTTCTCCAGTAGTGACCCAAATAGAAAAAATATATATTTTCACATATTATATCTATTATTATATACACTAAGGTCAGACAGAATGACCATCATACGCTAAAATTATTTAGTAAGTGTGGGTTAAAATCTTATATAAAACGACTTAACCCTATTTTAGTTCTTTTTTTTAAACAATCATTTTTTGTTAATTAATACACACAATTTATTGTTATTACCTGATAGACAACAACATAAGTAGGGTTACCTAGGAACCCTTTTAAACACCAAAAACCTTTAGTCGGAACTTGAGAGTTTAAAAAGAAATGCCAAGGACTGTTAGTAGAACTTGAACATTTTAAGAACGAGTCTTCACCACGTTAGTATTGTAGTGAGAACCGGTATAGAACAACAAAAATAACAGGTAAAAACACTAAAAGACAACAAAAATCATCGATAAATCGACGCAACCACAGCGGTCATTCAACGATAGAACTCCAACGTTAGGCGTTGTCGGTATAAACAACAGACTCCATAACACTTTTAACCCGACAATGCCCATTCTTCACAGCAAGAAGAACAGAGAAATATACCGTTCATCTCTTGTTTAGCAAGAGCAAAAGTACCATTAGAAAATGACAAAACGTAGCACATACATCATCAGAATCAGGTAGCAAACAGCACCCAATCTTCTCCCATTTAGCAAGAGAAGGAGACCATTATATGAATGACAAAACAGAGCACCATCGGAATCCGACAGCAAAAAGCATCCATGCGCATTTAGTAGCATCCGTACAGATTTCACATAGCAAATAGGGTCAACACACGGCTAGTAGACGCCGCGTGGACTACCAAGCACTCAGAATTATCTGGTCAAAACAGAAAAATAAACAGCCGATCAAAGGCCAGCAAAGGCTAGAATAGAATAGCCTTTCCCAAAGCTACCAACTCAGCAAACCAACAGCAATAGAAAGAAAAAGAAAATTAACTTTATAGGTTAATTCATTGATTAATTACTTTTACAAGTAAATTATTTAGTTATTTATTATTTATGTACCTTCATTAATGATATATAGATGCGAGATTTTGAGCAAAGTTATTTGAATAAAGCATTTATTTAAGAAAGAGTTTTTAAAACTTATTTAAAGCTATTTTAACAGTTAAATTCACACAATCGCATGAGAAAAAAAATAACAGAGAAACGAACCCATGAAGAATAATGGCAAAAAAATTATAATGAATTACACTGCAATTTTCATTAAAATTACACCCATACTAGTGAAAGAAAATGAAGTGCGTAGTTGCGTATTGTAGGAAGAGAATATAATAAAATGTAAAATGCGTCCAAGAGAAATTGCAATTGTAGGTAGATAAAACACGTGGCTTCGTTCAGCCGGCGCGCGGCATCGCTCGTACGCCAAGCGGCCGAGAATAAAACGTTTGATAACATTGCGCGATGCAATTTGTCTAGCAGATAGTTCAATTAAACATATAATTAGTAAGAAAATACAATTAAGCAGCTTGTGGCTGTCAAAAAAAAATATAGGATACTCCTGGACGAATTTAACACATAAAAATATATAAAAATACAGAAAAAAATACCACTCACGTTCGGAACACCAATTTAGATATAAAAAGAAATCCTATTGGGCGCCAATGTTGCACGGGTGATTGGTTTGTAGGTGGTGAGCCAGACTCAATCACTCGCCGATCAAAAAGGAAGAAAATCAGGTTTTACTTACAAATGAAAACACTTTTAGAATAGTACACTTCACGATATAATTGCCTATATAGGTAGATACAATGCAGCTACTTTAAAACTAAGACTTTTACTAATTGAGAACATGAGTAAATTCAGGGCGTGGTCCGACAAGTAAAGTTGGTGTTTACTGGTGTTCCGAAGGCCAGGGTCTTGATAGGAAGAAGACTTAACTGCTGGCCGTGAGCTGGAGCAAAGGGAAGATTGAACAGCGTCGCACGCTTATATATGGCGTTCGGGGCGCGCGGGCAGAGGCGCTCCCTCCTTCGTTCGACGTCACGGTTCGGACGGAGGGGCACGACGTCACACATGAAATACAAAAAAAAACCGTTCCTATAAGAAATATATAAAAGCCTCCATTCCTCAAGGTAGTGTGATACTGACACTAATAAAGTAATATATTTTTTATTTTTACGCGGTGGAAAAATAAAAAATATAATATATCCCTTCGGATTTCCGACTCTTGGGGAAATGAGAGCCGGAGTATGTGGTGTTACCACTAAAAACCACCTCGACTTTCTCATGTACCCGTGTGTCGGAGGGTCGGGTATCGCCGAAGCATTCGTCGCAACGCCTGACCATCTGGCGGGCCCCGAACAAAACCCCCTTGGCGGCGGATGAAGGTGTTGGGCTCCGCCGCCAAAACACCCAGCGGTGGTAGAGGATAGGGAAGACGGCAACGCAACACCGCATCTCCTCTTCCTCTGCGTCCCCACCGCGACGCAACAATGCAAATGGTGCGCCCCCATTTGGTCGCGGGAGATAAGGCGCGCGGCAACGCAACACCGATACGCCTCTCCTCCCGCGACCGCACCCGAATGCGAGGGACAGACCGAACTGTCCCCCGCACCCGCACTTTGGACGCATCCTACGCAGGCCTCACCCAAGCCCACGTGGAGTGTCCCCTCCCGGGATCCCGTTTAGCTTCACCATGGGTGTACCTCAAACCCACGGTTACTGAGCCCCCCCACCACGACAAGGTGGAGATCCCACGGGGGGACAATTATTAAGTAATAATAATTACTACCTTACTATGGGAAAAGTATTGATGTCATAATTAAATTTGATATCTTTATTTTCGTCATATATATATTTTTTTATATTAGACATAATAAAAAATCTGTTCCTTCTAAGCAGTGTTTCTATCAGAACACCAGACCAATACCACGCCGAGCTGTACAAATAAGTAAGTGTGTGGCGCATGGATTTGTTGGTAAACTGGTACGGCTGCAGAAGACATAATTATAGCAGATTGTGCGGAAAGAGTATCGGCGGCCCAATCATATTTCTCATCCCTCAAAAATATACCTAGAGAAAGAGAATACCATTTACCATGTCCCCGTCTTTTCGTCCCATCTGAGTAGCTACACTTCTGCAGCTGTTAGAAAATAGCCACTAAAAACGAATAAATATAATTATATTAATTTTATTAGCCTTATATTTTTAAGACCACGCCCGTTCTTGTAATGAACCATATGTCGCGGGGGCTTTACAAACACAATCTACACAAAGTACACCCAGACCCAAAACAGCAATAAGTGTAATACACAAAATGTTTTCTCATGTGGGGATCGAACCTACACGACTACAAAGACCTTTGATTATTTAAACATTTCCTTTACATTTGGTAAATTTATGACTTTAACTTTGTGTCGTAAGCTTGAATCTTATGGACATTCTTGTATCTATAGTATTTATGTAACTATTCTATGGGAAAGTTCAACATACCTGCTGCGTCTGGCTTAGTCCACTGCTGGACATAAATGTAACAAAACGATTGTAAGTCTATAGGAGGACTTGGCTTACTATACATCGAGTTTGCCGCGTCTTCCGAAAGATACCTACTAGTGTTGCCTCCTATGACATCCACGGAAATAAAAAAGGGTAGTGACTCTATCTTTAATGAATAAAAAGACCACAAAAACATACAGATAACAGTTGTAGTCCGAAATATTCATAACAACAAGTAAATTATCAGTATTTTATATGGTTCTATAATTAACATGCCGTGTGGTTGACGGCATAGAATACAAGTGTCACCACCCCCTATCTTCCCGTGGCGGGTGTCGTAAGAGGCGACTAACGGATAACACGATGCAAATACCATCTTTGCGTAGAGACGGAAAACTCGACATCAAACCCTATACGTCTGCCTCGTTGGTCTCGCGGCATAAATGTGCGCGTGGGATCGGGAGGTCCCGGGTTCGATTCCTGGGTCGGGTAGTGTTATTGGGTTTTTCTGTCAAGAAATTCCCAGTAGCAGCACAGGGTCTGGAAATGTGCCCGGTACGGCAATAGGCTCGCCCCTTATTACGTGGGACTAAAGTATATCTGGTGAAAAGTGGGTATAGAAATACACTTCTGCCTACCCCTTCGGGGATAAAAGGCGTGACTTTGTGTGTGTGTGTAATTAACATTAATGAATCGATAATCAAGCAAATCAATCAGTCAATCAATGCTACTTTTACATACATACATAGACTCACGCCTGTTTCCCGTCGGGGTAGGCAGAGACTACGGAACGCCATTTGTAACGATCCTGACATATCTCTTTTGCTTCATTCACTTCCATCAAGTTTCTCATGCATGCTCTTTTGTTTAGGGGACCTTCTAACCTGTCTTTTGTTTAGGATGTCTCCAATCTGGTCAGAGAACGTCCGCCTAGGTCTTCTCCTTTGTCTTGTTCCATTCACACTTGCCTTATATATTTTCTTTGCCAGTCTTTCGCCATCCATCCTTTCCATGTGCCCAAACCAGCTTAACATGCCTTTCTCAAGTCTTCACTACATTTTCTTTTACACAACATTCTCTTATCACACAATTATTTACCCTGTCGTTTAAAAACATACCATACATACTTCTCAGTGCTCTCATTTCTACAGCATTTATTCTACTTTTAAGTCTCTTCTGCTATACCCAACTTTCACTACCATACATAAGGGTAGGAACTAATAACCCTCTATGCACAGCCAAACGCGCCTTTTTAGATACGTTTTGGCTGTTTGCAAATGCCTTCAGAGCACCGTTCACTCGATTATTATGACATTTTACTAATCACCCGGTATCTAATAGAATACCTATGGCTCGTCTCTTTCCGATTTTGCACAAAGCTGGTAACTATAGTGGGTATCATACCGGTGATTCCACTGACGTTGAACAGGTTTTTTTTAATACCCTCGGACACTCTATAATATGTTTGTTGACACCTCTATAGGATACAAAAGCCAAAAATAAAACAAAGTAAAGCTTTTTTGTAATTCTTTTTATTAAAACATTCACAATCATCGTTTACATTATATCACTATAGGTAATATCAGTCAAGTTTGCCTAATAATAAAACGTATTTTTTTTATTTTAACAACAAACAGGATTTAAAATTTATCAATTTCGTCATTTCGTGCAATTTAAAAATTAAAGTAATGTTGTATACAATTAAAAATATAAAATAAAAATCAATTGATTGATTCGAAAGCAAAAAATAATAATATTATATTTTATGTCTTTTTTTAATTGCTTGCAACATAACAAATGATTATTCTAGTAATTATAATTAATATTTTGTATATTTATAATACCATTATGTCATAACTACTTATTGTAGACAATAGTCACTTTGTAACTTACTCCATTTGAGGCTGCCTCGTTTGGAGTAAAGTGGCTCGTACGCTCGCATTCAGTAAATTTGCTTCTGTGCCTCGCAGCGAGCAAAGTGGCTTTATGCTTTTTGCCAGTAATTTAAACGCTTTCAACACCCGACAAACAATTCCAGTTGCAATAAATTTTAACATCGTTGATGACAAACAAGCAAGATTTTTAACCTTTCTTCTTGTAACCTCATATCTTTTGTCATAAATATGTTAACTTGTCGTACTTTGTGATAAATTACTAAACTCCTCATTCCATATAAATTTTATTCCTATTTAACGATTTACTCATATCGCGTCGAAAGCAATTTGACACTAATATTTACAGTTACAAAAGTGCTAATAGAATATTCCTAGCAATTTATAACATAACTTGTTAATTATATTATCATCATCATCAGCCCTTTACAGTCCGCTGCTGGACTAAGCCTCTCCTTTGAAAGGAGGAATTGGCCTACTATACCACGCTGGCCAAACGGGTTGTTATAGGGTTTATTTCAAGTTTTCATTATCTTACAGTGCTGTTTTCTGCATAGTATGGTCCCTCTGTCGGCTCTTACGACACCCATGGGATGATATGGGGTGGTGACATTTCGTATTCTTAATCCGTCACCACACGGACAGATATATTATACATCTTATATAATTAATTTACATTTATATTATCGTAAATAATAATAATATTTAATTTACATAATTTATATTGACTTTACTGACTGTACAATATCATACTTAATTTTAACCAAAAGTTAAGTTAGCTAAATTAATACTATATTCGGAATAAAGACAGCCGTATTTATTTAAAAGCCTTATTATGCTTAAAGGAAAATAAAATTAATCTTTAGATAGCACTATCCATGAACTATCTAAACTATCCAGTCTCACCGCAGCCTGATAAAGTTGCTGTTAAATTAATTTGTCAGATTTTTCAAAAACATTATATCCACACATTGAATTTATCTGCAAGATGCTGCATCTTATCCAGATCCAGAGATGGCGAAACTGGAACTGTCTCATAAAACTAAAAGTTCAGCATGCGCCACAGGTTAAAGGTTAAAACATACAATACATAACTATATTACATAATATAAAACGACAATATCAACGGGAAACATCGAGGTAGGTGAACCCTGACTCAGAAAGTTTCAATTTAATCAATCACTCGGAACAGAGCGGCTAATATTCCACATCCTATCTAAAATATTAATTGTAAAAGTTAGCAGACAATTATTTTCATCTCTCGACTTTGGGAGGTCGACATTATAGCTCCTAGTTTTAAAATGTACTATAGGAATGTATTATTGAATACTAATATAGAGCAGCCAGTGTGCATAACAATAAATTGTCATCAGTTCTTAAGTTGGAATTTTTCATACGCATTTTTCATTAGGTGGGTCCACACAGAGCGAGCAGCCTCGCGAGGCATTTGCCGCGCGAGGAAACGGTCCCCGAACGAGCGAGGCCATAGAATAAAGCTGCGTTCACATTTATTTGACGTGATCTCTCGTGACGGTCTCTGTCGTAAACTCGTAATTACTTACCGTTCACATTTGTCTGTCGCCGTCTGTCGCGATCTGACGCAATTTTAAATCAGTTCTGTCTTGACTCTCGTGGAGTCCACACTTTCGCAATGTTTTTTATGAATTATCCGATTCAGATTAAGTAGATATCCAATCATATCCATAAATTATTTACATAGGATTATATTATTTCGTATTCAATTAGCTCATCTATAGGTACTGTATAAGAATAATATTATAAAAAGGAAGTCAATTAGTTCGTCGTCCATTGAGCACAATTGCATACGCGCGTCTGACGCTTTACGACAGACAGTGGCGCGTCCACATTAGTCTGACGAGTTGTGTCGCGCGAGTTAACTGTACGGAACCCAACAACGTTAGCTTCGTTAGCACATCTCTCCCCACCAAATTATCTAGATAATCTTATTGTCATCTTAGCATTAATTTATTATAAATACCTTTGTAGATATAACATTAGCAATTACTATTTTATATTTTAAATATACTGTTAAGCTGTTATAATTAAATAAAATATTTTTTTTACAATTAATCTGAGTCCAATATCTTAATTCGCCCCCCACCCCTTTCTGTCGCAGACCGGGATATTGTCTGTCGCGACACGACAGACGCAGTCACGACAGATTACATCAGATAAATGTGAACGCGGCCTAGAGCGCGACAGCCTCAGCACCGTGGGAAAAAAACAAAATTGTAGTTGCCATAAAGTTTGAATTCAGAACATAAAAATATAGTTGAAAATCTATTATGTATTATTGCGCATGTATCAAATTGTCGACTTGTGAATTAGAATGAAATAGTACATTTGCCATCTATCGGTCTTAGTATCAATGTGAGATTGTTGGTCTCTCCTCTCTCTTATTTTAAAATTTTGTTTATAAATATAGTATTTGGTAATGGTCATACTGCAATAGGGTTGTGGCATGTGTTTCTACTAGCCGGCTGCCTGACGGACGCCAATTGCTGTACCTACGTTGGGTACTAGACAATGATAATAATGGGCCATAATATACATATTTACATATACTTACTTTTTTTGTAAATATATACATAGAAACACCCAGACCAAGACAAACATTCATGTTCATGCACACAAATGTTTGACATGAGCGGGAATCGAACCCGCGACCTTCGGCGTTGTAGTCGTTTACACTCCCGCTTTGCCAACCGGTCGTCGATTATTGTTATACCTAAAGGATGGAATAGGTAGACATGGAAAAAAATATAGAATGAATTATAGGAAATGAATGTCTGTAGGCAAGGATACTGTAACCGAAGCACAGACTGAAGGATTATTATTCGTACAATAAATAGCGTCAAAGATGAGAATGTTATGATGAATGTATCCTCCATCATTCAGTGACCAGTGGATAGGGTATGCGACTGCTGAGCGGAGGTCCCGGGTTCGATTCCCGGGTCGGGCAAAAGTGTTACTGGGTTTTCCCGAATTCTCAGAAGCAGCACGGAGTCTGCTGATGTGCCCGTCAACGGCAATAGGCTCGTCCCCTATTACATGGGACCTAAACATTTCATGGCGAAATGTGGATGTAATATTATTACAACTCTGCCTATCCTTCGCGGATACAGACGTGAGTCTATAAAAAAAATTTCCAACATACAAACACACTTGCGAATTTATATTATTAGTAGGGATTATTATGTTCGAGCGAGGCACGAAACAGCGTACAGACCGCGGCAAAACAAAAAACCAAACTCGATGGCTCGGCCGCTCGGTCGCTCGCCCGCGGCGGCACACGCGCTTGCCTCGACCGGGGCACGTCCACACAGAGCGCGCAGCCTCGTGCGCCAATTCCTCGAGAGGCTGCGCGCACTGTGTGGACGTGTCTAATTCGGTAGCTCGGGCGCACGTGTGCGGCCGGCCGCGGCTGCCGTGCGCTTTCCTCGACCGAGCCACGTCCACACAGACCGAGCAGCCTCGCGAAGCATTTTCCGCGCGAAGCTGCTCGGTCTGTGTGGACCCGCCTATTTAAATTTTAATGTTATTATCATTTGCGCCGTGCCTTGGAAAACGCGGAAAGACGTCAGTCCCGTTTGTCGTAAAGATGTTACAACAGTCGTTATGGAGCGTCAATATTATTATGCTTAAATATCTTGTCACTGGTCTAAACCAATGAATGGCTTAATCTTTGGGTTGCGTATGTAATACGACAGAAACTCCCACGAAAATCTTGTTACACAAGAAAGCTGACCCCGTGTACTATATTGAAGATTTTGGAATGCAACCGCGATAACGCTTAAATGATCTGACATGACTTATCTTTTGGATAGTAAACGGTTATTAATAATTTTGTCAAATTGACATTTTAGTTTTCAATGGTTTCAAGAGGTTCTGTTCGCTGGACTCTTGGAACATTTTATTAAATTTTAGCAAACATTATAAGCGAAGCGGCGATAGCTCAGTGGTGTACGTAACGGACTGCCGAGACGATGGTCTCGGTTTCGATCCCCAGTTACCCCGGGCACACACCTCTGACTTTTCGAAGTTATGTGTGTATTACAAATGTTAATTATCGCCCGCTTAACAATGTGCCTGGTAGATGGCAATAGGTTCGCCTCGTATTACATTGGGACCGAAACATAACTAGCGAAGTGTGGGTGTGTAACACACCTCTGCCTACTCCTTCGGGGTTAAAAAGCGTAAAGTTATGATGTTATAAGCTGATCAGTTATCAGAGGAATTTCTATAGAAATACCGTCTTTAGTTTGATAAACAAGTTGCTTCTTAAACAAAGTTTATCCGTTTAGTATACGGCTTCATCGCTCAGCAAATGAGTTCGTGATCAATCTATAGTAGGAACTACATATTGTGACGGACTTACTAGAGTAATGTCTGATGGCAAGACTAGAGACTCGTAAGGCCCAACAATGTATTGTTATGACGATATATTCAATGTTGTTGGTAAAAAGTAACAATTTTATTGGTAAACATGATAAGCAGAAACTTAAATTATATAATCTATTATTGAATTATGATCTATTTCGCAGTTAGATAAGTGGTTTTAACATTATTGATAGAAATGTACTAATCGGGACATAAAGAGAAAATTAAATAAAACTATATTTTTATTTTATTTTCTCTTTATGCCTCGTTGGTCTCGCGGCATCAATGTGCGCGTGGGATCGGGAGGTCCCGGGTTCGATTCCTGGGTCGGGCAGTGTTATTGGGTTTTTCTGTCACGAAATTCTCAGTAGCAGCACGGAGTCTGGAAATGTGCCCGGTACGGCAATAGGCTTCCCCTTATTACGTGGGACTAAAGTATATCTGGCGAAAAGTGGGTGTAGAAATACACCTCTGCCTATCCCCTTCGAAAAGGCGTGACCATATGTATGTATGTAGGTTATTACTTTCTCAACATTAAAAAATAACATAATTGAAAGGATTATGATCTTACAAGTTCTTTAAATAAATGTGTATCATTATACTATGATGTTCAAATTATTGAACAGCCTTTGTATGGAATTGTTCGAAGGATTAGGCGGATGTATGTACTTAATAATTTTATTTAGAATAATTATTCAATTAATTACTGTGTCAATTATTATGCCTTATCGCATTTTTTTCAATTGACCATAAGGCCACAATTTTCGGTGAGATTTTTAACATGTTTCGGTGTCTATACTGAAATGCTATTTAAATATTGACAAAGTTAATCATAATATGCAATCTGCAACACACATAACTTCACGCCTGTTATCCCCGAAGATGTAGGCAGAGGTGTATAACTAATTAATCTGCAACTTACTACGTATTGTGGAATCCGAACATCATTTTTTATTTTATCGTTACAATGATTTATAGCCCGTAGTAACTAAAGCTACAAGACGCCGGAATCGTACGTGGCAGGTCATATAATATGTACGTGACAAGTACGTATACGAACACGTAATATGGTTGCGTGTCTCACACAGTCCCATACATTATAAACCAGGGGCACGTGATCGTCTTGCGAACGCACTTGGGACGTTCGAAGATCATGGCATAGTGTACCGGCACCGTAACAGCACAGCTTGGAGCTGTCTTGAATGTTACGGAGTAGGCGCACTGACAACATGCTTGGCAGTTTATTCTGTCGATGTGAAATATATCTTACGACATACTATTGCATGGTCAGATATAAACAACAAGTTAATCGCTTAGTTGGAGCTATGCTGTTGCGGTGCTTGTATCTTAAGAGATATATCACAGGGTATCAGAAATAATTTTGTCACAGTAAGGTTCAACTATATTCCAAAATTATCACACTGTACACATTTGCAGTACTATCCTCAAAGTGGTGATATATGATGCTCTTTATAACCAAAAAGCCACAAATCACAATATCAGTTGCCTTTTACTAACACATTAGCGATCAAAACCAGTGAAATCATATCCGAAACTTATATCTACGGTGAATAAGAGTCGATAGATTTAATTACATACAGATTTGCACTTATCTCTTTTAGGTTCAACTTCTTGTCTTTCTGACAGTCATATTAATATATAGTTCGATCACAATGTCACATTTATATACAACTTTCTCGAACTTTCCTCGCGGTGGTGACCACTTCTGGTCTTCTTGCGGCTGCGATGTCTGCATTGCGGGCTGTCACGCCTCGATTGACTACGCATATGCTTACTGATGACTGTTGGAGAAAAATAAAGAGAAGAGTAAATAATGGTTAGTAAGGCTTTAGAGGGTGATAAATAGTCGCAGCGGCAACTAATGCAGAAACAAATCCCTATTAATATTTTAGGTTTATGTGTATTTATTTGTTTGTCCTTGTTTCACGTCTCAACAGAGCGATGTATGAGTTTTAGGTGTGGAGATAGCGACATAGGTGGCTTTTCACCGCAATAAAACATTTAGCGGTAACTGGCCCACAGGGTGCCGCAGGCAAAGACTAATTAGTAAATTATTGCACAAGAATGTTTTGAACTTTTTCGCATTAATGGATTTAGGAGAAAACAATGACATGTCTCTTGTCAAAGTGTTCATACTTACAGCACTGGTAGGAATATTGGGACGTTCACCAAACACCCTGTGTGGATCTGTGTCCAGTCCAGGGGTCGGTAGCTTACTGTAGTCACTTATGGGCTTCTTATCTGTAACAAAGTGAACAACACACTCTTTATCGAAAAAAATCATAACTAGTGGACGCTGTTTATTTACATTTTAAATAGATAGATAACTCTAAGTCAGTAAGTAAAGGTACTTTAGTAAATATTAAAAAAATATTGATAGGGGTAGGGTGATTTGATTTTAATGCTGAAGAAGACAATTTTAATGTACAACAAATAAAATTGTAACTATTATAATTATTAATTGTGATGTTAGGGCGTCGAAAATAGCAAAGCCTAAGAAATATAAACGAAAGTAAGAGTACAGAAAACAAACAAACAATTATTTAATTCATCATCAATCTGTTTTTGTAGCTGTTCTGTTTTGTCTTGTTCTGTGCACATAAACAAATTTTATGAATACTTAATTCTACTGGAAGTTGTCCCTGTTGACCATAGTTTGTAATTGCTGCCAGTAAGAGCACCTTCGTGCTAATACAAAACATAATAACTTAACACTCCATTCTGGTAATGCGTGTGCATGTCACATTATGTGTCATTATTTTAAACTTGCTTAAGAGGCACTTATGCTACGATAAAGCCCACTATCCCCTAGATATTACATTCCATGTAGGTGGGATAGGGTGAGTAGTATGTTGTAAACATATTCAATAACCTCAGAACAGAAAAAAATTAAAATGTATGATCAAAATATGCGTTGAATGCGTTGAATGAAACGTGACTCTAAACAGCACGGAAGTTTCACACAAAACACGAATCTAGTTTAGCTTATGCAAATTGATATGGATCTCAGATAAAACAGCTGAAGTTAAATCCATTTAGGGCAAAGGATGGTGCACAGATGTATATACGAGACACGTATTATTTTTTTTTTTTTGTAAGAAAGAAAGTCGCTTTATTACCACAGGTGAGACAACTTAAAGCTTTAGGCGATACCGATAATCCTGAAATTGATCAGACGTTTCTTTTACCGCTCCACCTCAGTTTTCAGTTAATTGAGCCTAAATTTATCTGTTGCTATAATTTTTTAATCACTCCCGCTGACAAAGCTGCCGCCGCCGAGAGGCCTATTTCTATCAGAACCCGAGTTCAAACCTAGGAAGTGCACTTCTAACTTCTCGAAGTTAAGTACGTAATAAATTCTTAATTACCGCTTGCTAAACGGCAAAGGAAAACATCGTGAGCACTTTTAACAACATTACTTAACTATTTACGAGGTAAAGAGTTATTTTACTTGAATGCTTTAACCACTCATGTGGTTACATTTGAAATTTGATTAAAATGTGACGAGTTGTTTTCAATGTATTCTTAATAATGGGTTTTTAGTTTATAGCACTTCCATGCCGATTAAGAAAAACATCGTGACTAAACCTACATGTCTAAGAGTTCTACATAATATTCTTGAAAGATTCGTGCAGCCTACTAAACTGCATTTGGCCAATGAGTTGGACAATTCAGGCAATAGTTCTCATAATATCAATATACAAACTTTGGGATTGAAAAATATTTTCAATTCAATGTGCCTTATAATTATATATAATTATCATATTTCATTTGATAACACGTACATAAGATTTATCACATTATGACCTAAACTATTAAATCTCTACTTCATGCACAACGTTTCGCAAAACACAAGTCCATTGATAAAAGTTTATTAAGCTGAACGCAACAAAGTTGCAGGTACTGCGAGCTCTTTAAACAGTCTAAGTCCCTTTCGTGGAAACATTATTTTGCCACCAAAATGCCGCGTATAGATTTAAACCCTCGCACCCTTTTCCCATTTCCAGGAAGTCGGGTAACTTCGTGAAATTGTCAATCGTCACCTAAAAGACATTTTTTCGTTAGAAACGTGCGGTGGTGATGGCCGTAGTTTTGTGATCGTACAATGTTATTGAGGTTAAATGGACAGCAAAATACAGACTCATAATGTAAAAGGCATAGGACTTACATTATTTGACGCGACACAAAACATAGCTAACAAAATGGCGCTATACCCCGTGCCTTAGACATCATGTTACGCCATCGGTCCCACATGTCACAAAGATCTTTGACAGTCACTAAGGAGTCAGTATTTTTGAATGTACTGACACTGGTCTATACCACTTTATCCCTGTGAGTTGCGGGGGTCAGAACACCCTAATGCTATGAGTAAATAAAGTAAATAAATCCACGCTCAAAGTAAAAATAATTATAATTATTATAACCAGTCGGCCATAGGCACCCAAATTTCGTCGAAATTATCTCTACACAGATTTTTGATAACCTGCTTATTTCATGCGTTAATATTACCTTCGTCACCGTTTTATTGTAATTGCCTTTATTAAAATCATAGAGGACTTTAATATAATTAGATAAAGGGCTCTGCTACACTGTTATATAATACGGTACCGTTATCATTGTCAACATTTTCTCAAACGAGTTTGAGTCGAGTTCAGTATCATCTGCAAATTGCAATATTTATTACAGAGTATGATAGGAAAAAATGGGTCATTCTCGTCTGAACTAAACATTTTATTCTAACTATAGACCTCTTACTAGAGAATTAATGTATCTTTTGCATTCATTCTTATATCTTTCAGCATAGTTATTCGAAAACACATTCAAATGTGCAGTTTCAAATGCAGGTAATTTTAAGGAATAATCATCGTCCTCCTAGCGTTATCCCAGTTAGAACCCGAGGTACGCTTTCTAGTCTAACCGAATTTTACTGAATATTAGCTTTTCCACAGAGCGAATGCCTGTTTGACCTCCGCATCCCAAAGGGATAGCTGCTGCTATATTCCATGGTTTAGACTACATAGTGTCAGTTTATTAATGGGTACTGACTCTTCTGAAGAACTTCGTAACAGCCCAGATCGACGGCTCCACATGCTCTTCAAGGCACAGATCAAGCGATAATTTACAAGTGGTGCGCGCCGTGGATTGAAACCTGATACCCTCTGCATGGCAGTCTGTTACCATTAGGCTGTCGTTGCCTTGCTGCTAATTATAAAGGGTAATATTTTAGAATATCTACTATGAATAATTTGGGATGTAGGTAGGTAGGATGTAGTTCGCCAGTAAAGATTTTGTGAGGCAAGTGTGATATGAATGCTCTCCACATAAACAACATCGCGGGAAATACCAATATATTACTAAAAATATTCTTAATTACAAGAGAAATTGTGTGACTTACCATAGTGACAAGGTATTATATCAGGATCTGTGTCTTCTCCGCTGCCCTTCACCTTGAGCTCGTACTGACTGCAGTAGTCCAGCTTAGGTGAAGCGCAGTATGTGTTTAAGTTGTCTTGCTTCGAGAGAGACTCCACACTCTGTTCCATGTAGAGTGCGTTACTGTACCAAAAGGAAAATTTCGTATGAAATTGTAAATTTGCATTGACAACAAAATGCTTTACCAATATTAATAAATTAATAGTTTAAAAAACACTAGAAAAACACGCTTTTATAAATGCACGTAAAAACAAAAAATAAATTATGGATCGTTCTAGTTGTCTCTATTTCTGGGCTAAACTATGTGTTTTAATTATAATATTTGATTGTAAAAGCATGGGGCGCTGGGACAGGAAAGACTTTTTTGTAAACTAATACTAATACTAACTTCCTGGCGGAAGCTGCATGAACTCGCACAAGAGCATAACGTTTATGCTATTAATTTATTTTATACTTTTAAGTCTTTGATAATGAAATATTTTTAAATATTTTTAAAGGCAGCGATAGCCGAGTGGATATACCAACAGACTGCCATGCAGAGGTTATCGGGTTCGAATCCATGGCGCGCACCAATGACTTTTCGGAGTTATGTGCGTATTGAATTGTTAATTATCGCTTGTCCCGTGCCTCGGAGAGCACGTTAAGCCGTCGGTCCCGGTTGTCATGAAGATCTTTGACAGTCGTTACAGGGCGTCAGTACCTTCTAAATAAACTGACACTAGTCTAAACCATGGAATATCGCTATCCCTTCGGGTTGCGGAGGTCAGACAGGCAGTTGCTCCGTGGAAAAGCTAATATTCAGCCAAATCCGGTTAGACTAGAAAGCGGACCCCAGATTGAAACTGGGATAACGCTAAGAGGAAGAAGAAGAATGAAATATTTTTAACATACATTTATTTTAAGTAAGCGAATGAGCCCGCATCCTCTCCATCTCCGCCAGTGCGTCTGTATTGCATGGTGTTTCAAATGTCAACTTAGAACAATCTAGCTCTTCAACTGGAGACCACTAAGCGATTTTACTCTACTTAGGCCCACATACGCCTGTCCAGCCACAAAAGTACGGGGCCCTAAGTATACCACTGCGTGGTCTAACGTACAGCCTTGCATCTTGTGGACGGTAGATGCCCAACTTAATATCACTAGGAGCATGCGCCTATCCACCGTACCGTAGCTATACTTGGCCGGAAACTGGATGTCTATAGGCTGAATTGCTGAATGCTCACCGTCGTTTCCAAAATTAACTTTGATGGAAGTTATGTCGGTTTCATACATTTGGTTACGTCTAAAATGCGGCCAGACGATGTCCGAGATGAATCCGATGCTGGTCTATATACTTTTTATACAGGCACCTATGTTAATATTTACACTCTTGGTAAGAAAGAGTCGAAAGATTCTAACACCTTCAATTTCACCTCAACTGACGACGGCTACCGGTCAGTTCATTCCAGTTAAAGGCGAACAAATGGTGGCTATAAAAATCGGTGACAAGTTGACAACCTATTTTGGCAACGAGCGGCTATTGCAGATATCGTAGATGATTGCATTATTGAGCTGGATTTCTTCAGAGATCATCAATGTAGATTAGACAGTAAAGGTCCTTGGGTCGAGGAGAAGAAACGCTTATTCAGCGCCGCTTCTAGATCCAGCAAGAAGGCTATTGCTGAGGCCAAGTCAGAACACGTTGCCAGAATTGGTGAACGACTTGGAAGATATCCCTCGGGGAATCGTGCTTTCTGGTCGCTCGCCAAAGCTGCGCAAGGCAACTTCTGCCAGATCAGTTTCCCACCACTGCGTACCTAAATTTGATGACAGTCTGGCCCATAGCGCAAAAGACAAGGCGGACGTCTTGGTCCAACTATTTGCCTCGAACTCGACTTTGGATGACAAGGAAGCCACACCACCGTCCATACCCTGGTTTGTCCCTGCCTGAAATCCGCATTACGCAACGTGCGGTCAGGCGGCAGCTCAAACTTCTGGACATCCACAAGTCGAGTGGGCCTGACGGCATCCCAGCAGTGGTGCTGAAGACGTGCGCCCCTGAGTTGACCCCCGTATTAATGCGCTTATATCGTCTTTCCTATAATGCTAACAGGGTTCCATCTTCGTGGAAGATAGCCCATGTTCACCCTATTCCTAAAAAGGGTGACAGACCGGACCCGTCAAACTACAGGCCAATAGCGGTAACGTCCTTACTCTCCAAGGTAATGAAGCGAGTCATCAACAACAAACTCCTCCAGTACCTAGAGGATCGCCAGCTGATCAGCGACCGCCGGTACGGTTTCCGTCATGGTCGTTTAGCTGGCGATCTTCTAGTGTACCTTACACACCGCTGGGCAGAAGCCTTGGAGAGTGGGGGCGAAGCTCTAGCCGTTAGCCTTGACATTGCCAATGCGTTTTACCGGGTCTGTTTAAGTGCCCTGAGCCAGAGCTCAGGGCACTTCTATCGAAGTTACCATCTTACGGAATCCCCGAGGGACTCTGCAAATGGATTGCCAGCTTTCTGGCTGATCGGAGCATTAAAGTTGTCGCAGACGGCAGCTGCTCCGAAATCAAGTCGATCAACGCTGGCGTCCCACAAGGCTCGGTGCTTTCCCCAACGCTGTTCATCATGCATATCAATGACTTCTTGTCAATTGACAACATGCATTGCTATGCAGATGACATTACGGGTGATGCGCGGTACACCAGCCACCAGAATGTCCCTCGGACCCAGGTAAAGGAAAGACGATTGCAACTTGTGTCTGAAGTCGAGGACTCTCTAGGGCGCGTCTCCAAATGGGGTGAAAAGAACCTTGTTCAATTTAACCCCACTAAGACACAAGTATGCGCGTTCACTGCGAAGAAGGACCCTTTCGTTAAAGCGCCTCGGTTTCAAGGAGTACCCCTGCATATTGCCGAGAATATTGGGATCCTCGGCGTCGAAATATCGAACAAGGTCCAATTTGGTAGTCATTTGGAGGATAAAGCCAAATTGGCAAGCAAGAAGCTGGGAGTGCTGAACCGGGCTAAGCGGTACTTCACACCAAGCCAACGGCTTATACTTTATAAAGCGCAAGTCCGGCCACATGTGGAGTACTGCTCACATCTCTGGGCCGGAGCGCCAAAATATCAGCTTGATCCCCTTGACTCCCTGCAGAGACGAGCTGTTCGAATCGTCGATGATCCCGATCTCACGGCTAGACTAGAGTCTCTGGAGCAGCGGAGAGACTTTGGTTCTCTCTGCGTATTTTACCGACTTTTTCACGGGGACTGTTCCGAAGAATTGTTTAATTTGGTACCAGGGTCACCCTTCTACCAACGTACCACTCGCCGACGCAGTAGAGTTCACCCGTACTACCTGGAAGCGTTCTCATCTAGTACGGTGCGCTTCCAGCGATCTTTTCTACCACGTACGTGTACGCTCTGGAATGAACTACCTGCTGCGGTGTTTCCCGAGCACTATGACTTGTCCTTCTTCAAACGAGGTTTAAAGAGAGCATTACTTTCACGGTAGGTAGCGGCTTTGCTGTGTATACCCTGACATTAGCAAAGTCCATGAGCAGCGGTTACCGTTTACCATCAGATGGGCCGTTCGCTCGTCTGCCACTAGCAGCAATAAAAAAAAAAACAAAAAAGGTGGTATCCTAAGTGTGGAGACGTCAAGATTCCAATGAAAGGTGGTGGCATGGGGAAAGTTTTGTGCCTCAAAGATAGCAAATCTGCACATAGATCACAATCCCATATCTACGAAGTTTAATGACTTGATTCATGCCGACAGGAGAGCGGTGTATCATGGATCTAGGGATACGCGGAACGCGCATGTCTAGAGGGGGGTAGTGTGACGGCCAGTGTCATGTCAAAATGTCACGGAACAAATAAGTCCAAGCATAAGTCATACTGACGTCTACACGAGAAGTTGGCTGGTCGTCAAACAGAATATTTTTTTTTTATAATAATAAAAGAAAAAATAAATTATAAAATAATTGCCAAAACAAAGAGGTTTGAAGACTATTTCATTATTTGGAAATGATACGAGGGTCAAACTGAAAGTTCTTAGAAAATCAAAAACTGATTACATTAGCCAGTTATTAGTTTTATTATATCTTTTCAAAATATTGTCCATTGACGTCAATACACCGCTGCATGCGATGGAACCACTGGGAAAAGCACTTTGCCCACTCGTCCTTAGGGGTCTCTTCAATGGCATCGCGATACGCAGCCACCGCTTCTTCAGCATTCATAAACCGCTTTCCTTTAAGTTTTTCTTTAATTTTTGGAAATAAATAAAAATCACAAGGCGCGAGGTCGGGGCTATACGGCGGGTGACCCAGTAATTCAACGTTTGATGTCGCCAAATAGTCGATCGTTCGCTTGGCGGTGTGCGACGAGGCGTTGTCGTGGTGAAGGAGGATCCTAGTGCGAGGTCGTTTCTCTCGAACTTTTTCCAAGACAAGTGGCAAACAATTGGTAGTGTACCATTCTGCAGAAACTGTTTTTTGATCCTCTAACACAATTGTTGCGAAATGACCTATCCTTCCAAAGAACGAAGCCACCATTTTTTTTCCCGCACTTCGATCTCTCTTCATTTTAGTTGGCAACTCCTCGAAAGGAAACACCCACTGAGCAGATTGTCTTTTGGTTTCAGGATCATAACAGTAAATCCAGCTTTCGTCACCTGTTAGTATGTCGAACACAGCATTTGAGTCACCTCCGTTAAATCTTTCAATCATTTTACGGCACCAATCCACACGATGGAGTTTTTGAGCCTTAGTCAAATTATGAGGTATCCACCGGGCGCAAAGCTTCCTGACCGCTAAATGTTCGTGGAGGATTTTGTGCACTTGACTCATACCGATGCCTAAGCTTGTCCGAATCTGCTGATAGGTCACTCTTTTGTCAGTCTCTATCATACGCCGCACAACACAGATGTTATTTTCAGTCGTCGCCGTAGAAGGCCGTCCCTCACGTACATCATCAGTGAGATTAATGCGACCACGTTTAAACTCATTAAACCAGTTGTAAACAGTTGCACGAGATGGGGCTTCATCGTGAAAGGCCAATCGTAGTCTATCATAACTTTCTTGTTGACTTAAATGACATCGAAAGTCATAAAAAATCATTGCACGAAAATTTTCTCGTGTTAAATTCATATTGACGTGACACAGACAATTTTCAATTTGCCGCCAAATCGTAAAACAAATGACAAATGAATGAAATATATACTCAGTAATATTGGCAAAGAGTTCTATTTTCAAATTTTGGAATATTTTTTTTATTATATTGTTTATAAGTGGCCAGTTCTAAGAACTTTCAGTTTGACCCTCGTAGTTTCAAGTTAGATGACGTAAATACTAGTCATCATAACACTCTGTCAAGTGTTCGGCAAATTCGCTAGTAACAGTTAACGAGGCGATGGGCGTGTGATAACACATACGCTTCACGCTCAGAAGGTGTGGGTTCAGGTCCCAGTTATAACATAACAGTCATGTGGATTTTGGTTTTTATGAAATTTGATTTTTTTTATGAATATTTAAGTAAGTCAAAGTCCATTACGTGGCCTTTCTCACAAGTGCAAACACGAATATGATACGATATTCCATCATGGAATGCCAGTGCCTATCTTCCGGCTTCATCATCAGACCTAGAAACCTAATTGAAGTCAAAGTTCACTACGTGGCCTTTTTCAAAAGTGCAAACACGATTATGATACGATATTCCATCATGGAATGCCAGTGCCTATCTTCCGGCTTCATCATCAGACCTTGAAACCTAATTGTAGTCAAAGTTCATTACAAGACTTTTATAAGAAATCCAAAACAGCTATGATACGTTTTTCCATCATGAAGTTCCAGGTCATATCTTCCGGCTCCATCATCAGATCAGTTTGACAGTACCTTAATATTGTTTGTTCATCAGAACAACATACAGCTGCCAACTTTCATTACACTACGAGTCTTGGAAGATGGTTAAATTTGTTAGCTTAGATTCCATTACATAGTTACATACACGACGTCCTAATAAAAGCGTGTTAAAAATGTAAATTTTTGTAATAAATAAACTCAAAGACGAAGAAAATACTATGTCCTGCAGTGCACGTTTCTGAGTGAAATGAATGATAAAAAGAGGCTCAAGAACCATAGAACCGATTTCAAAAATTCCGTCCCCATTAGTATGCCGCATTATATCTCAATAAGGCTAATAGGCTCAATTTTATTTCTAATCGTGTGAAGACGGGACGGGCCGCAAGAAAAAGTACTTTTTAAGGTGTAATTTGTGGAATAGTGACGATTGGAATATAATAATGTTACGGACGGGGTAACGGGATTGGAAAGAAACACCGAGTAGCACTGATGACACTTTATTCGACTTGACACACGACACGCCGTTTAATTCCGACGCAGACAGCACAAACACTAGCGTCTTTTGCACTGCACTTTTCACTGCACTTCACTGCACTTTACTGCACTATACTTTCACTTCACTTTTCTTACTACTTCTTCTTTCTTCCTTTACTTCTTCCTTTTCTTCTTCGCTTTACCACTTTTCAACTTAAACTGGCGCTTAGCGCGTCTACACCGCCTTATATACCCTAAGAATGTTCTAGATCTACTAATTTCGATTGTCTTTTCGTTATTCAATTGTTTTTCCATCTCCTGTCTCTTTTTAACCTTTCCATTCCTTCTTGAAGTTTCTAGAATTTTCTAATCTTTATTCGAAATATTTAAATTTGTGTTTCCATCTCCTGTCTCTTTTTAACCTTTCCATTCCTTCCTGAAGTTTCTAGAATTTTCTAATTTTTACTCGAAATATTTAAATAATCTTTTAAATATTTGCCAAATATTCATAAACATTTTCCAAATTTCATAAAAACCATAATCCACATAACAGTTATGACTGGGATTTGAACCCACGCCTTCAGAACGTGAACGGAATGTGTTATCCGCACGGCCATCGCCTTGTTGTCAATGACTGGTGAATTTGGCGAACACTTGACAGAGTGTATACGTCATCGAACTAAAAACTCATTTCCAAATAATAAAATAGTCTTCAAACCTCTTTGCTAATAAATTATTGTGTTTGATGACCGGATAGTTTGTCGTGTAGACGTCAGAAGTCCTTGGCAACGGTAGTGATGACAGCTTGGCATGACACCGGCCGTCACAATAATACTAGACTTCAACCGCGGCTCCGTCAGCGAGAATTATACACCTAAACCTTCCTCAGGAACCAGACTATGTAATGGTAAACATGTACATAAATCTGTTTGGTAGTTTTTAAGCTTATCGCCTTATACAGAGAGACAGGAAGTAAAGGGTACTTAATACTACGTATAGATTTTACTCAGAAAATTACAACTCAACCAATTCCGTAAAATATAGCTTGCTGACAGGCAGACAAACGGATGTACGGTTGAGGCTTTAGCGAACGAGACCTTATTATTATTAATAACAGGATCCGTTCAGTGCCCGTCGTGTCCAGAATCCTAAAAAGTAGTATTGGAGTGCAAGGCTACTTCCCACGCTACAAGTATTGCGGTATCGAACGCAATAATAAATAAAAAATTGGTTGCCTGTAAAGTCGGTATACGGGCGAAAGTTTTACGTGACAACGACTTTGAGTGGTAAAATAATTTTAATGTGAATATTCATTCGTATAGTAGGAAGAAGGATGAAAGACGCGTGCCTTTCACTTTTTATGTCTGTCTCTCTCGCTCTTAGGCGGGACGCGTGCCTCTCACTCGCTCTCATTGTGAGCGCATAACGTGAGCGGAGCGTAACGCAGTTTCTTGAAGTGTCACCCGGCAAACCAATTTATAAGACGTTGTCACGTCAAAAATGGCTTTTATATACATGTAATAATTTATCTATACGATAACAATATTTATATGTTACACAAAAAGTAATACGAATTCTGTATATATGAATTTGTGTTCTGACCCTTTAGTGGGCACCGCAATTTAGTAAATGTGAGTAAAAATGGATGGCTGGATGATGCTGTTGATTGACTGATCGACTTATAAAGTAGTCGAATTAGAATAGCTGTGAGTAGCAATAGCTTAGTAGAAAATCGAATAGACTAACATGCAGAATCAATCACGATCGTTAAGGACTGCCATTTCGGCATTTTAATTAGCAGTACGTGGTGAGGTACAGTGGAAGTCTTCTATTCCATAAGTGATGTTTATAATATCTTGGCAGTCCTTATGAAGAGTAAGTACTTTGAGATGTACTGACAAAAACCCATACCAAAAATCCCAACCCAAATCAAACCAGAATCCCAGTCCGATATTTTTACTATAATTATTTACTACTAAACGTTATTGATCGAATAGATCCGAACTGACTCCAGGTAAATCTAAAATGCGTGCCATGTTCCAAGGTAATGTTTGTGGATCGTAAATGGTGCAACATAGGATAAAAAAATATGATGATTGGATAAGATTAGATGCTAAAGAGGTGATTTCATGGCACAAATAGTATATGATGTTATAGGCTAAAGTAGTGGTGGAATCTCAACAGACATAATCATTTGTTATTTTCTTTCACTACTAGAGCACAAAATGTAACAATAAATAGTAGAAAAACTTTGCGAAAATGTATCGCAACTTGTCAAGTAGAGTGGCATATTTTGGTCGCTTATACATTAGACCGTAAATGTCACAGCCTGTGGGGTTAAAGTTCCTTAAATAGTTCGAACATTTGTTACATTAGAATTAAGTCAGATAGAGTTAAATTTCACGGCATGTTTACTTAAGATAACAACTAAGTATTTACGGTTCCTGTTAGGAATACATGATTGTTGAATGAAATTTAAAACTAAAGATGAAGTGGCAGAAGCCTAGTGGTATTAAATAATCGCAGTTGATTGAGAAAGCGTGGATTCAACTGCTGCCCGTGCATTGTGGACTTGAATCCACTTCAAGCAATTTAAACTTAGTTGAAACGGTTGCAATAATAATCATTCACACTTACGATCATATCCCTAACTAAGCAGTGCTTGTACTATGACCACCAGATAAACATAAATATTTAAGTATATCTTTTTCCATTTATACGTATTATCGAAATATAAATACACCTAAATATATAACAAATAATCTTTCCTATTACACTGGCAAACCACGACCTCCGGTTAAGCAGTAAGGGTCACGGACCTTTTAACGAACATATATATAGACTCATGCCTATATCCTATCCTATATAAAAGGGGTAGGCAGAGGTGTAATATTACACCCACATTTCGCCATTAATTGTTGGTCCCACGTAATAGGGGGCGTGCCTATTGCCGTTACCGGGCACTTCACCAGACTCCTTGCTGCTAATGTTCGGAAAAACTCAGTAACACTTTTGCCCGACCCAGGAATCGAACCCGGGACCACCGATCCGCAGTCGCATATGCTATCCACTGGACCACGGAGGCAGTTTAACGAACAGGCCAGCCAAAATTTAAATACTTCGTCAAAATATCACTTTAATTTTTACGCAATGGTTTAGCTATTCTACACAACAGCAAAATAAGTAGGTACAACAATACTACTAAATAAAGCTTTGCAATAAAATAATACTTAATATTTAAACATGTGTATTTCATCTATAAACTATAATTTGTTTTTTTTTGTGCTTGTGACGTCACATCGCGCTCCTGCGCCGCGAGCCTCGCTACGAGTGACGATTTGAAGAGAAAATACTTACGTTTTATCCATAATCATGTCATTAACATGCATTACTAAATAACAGTAAATCCATTGCTGGAATAATTTGTGCTAAAATGTCAACACATAATTAATCTAAAGAATTAAATAGTTATATGATTGCGTTTCTGGTCAACCGTTAAATATTTTAGGGTTGCCATTGTCTGAAGTTGTTTTACATTATAGGTGCCAAAATATTTAAATCAATTTATATAATATTTTTTATTCAAACAGTAGCAGTTTTCAATAAGAAAATATGAAGTACCAACACACCAAAACAGTTTTCAATAAGAAAATATGAAGTGCCTCCGTTGTGATTATGTGTAGAATTAGCTTTTCATAATTTGCTCTAAGTACGTTTTATCCAAGTTGCATATTTTGCTAGAATTTATTGTTGGTATCGACAATTCTTTTTATATGAGCTTACAACAAGATAAAAGTAACAAATATCCTCAGTGAATGAAAAGAGTAAGCAGTGTGGAAAAATAATGCCATGTTCGCTCCAGATAACAGAAGAAAGGAAGCCAAAGATGTTATTTACCGTAGTAATTCAAGTCTTGACTTGATATACGCTGAAAATCCTTCGGGGAATGGCTTACGACGTGAGTACGGCAGTCATGGTTCGATCGACGTGATCGGAGGAGCTAACGAACGGTTGCCCACGATGGTTCACAGCTACAGCGGTGTGTCGGCACCAGACAAACCAACTGGCCTTAACCGTACGTAATTTCTGACGGATTGAACACTGATCATGCAGATGGGCCGTCGTCAAGATCAAGTGCTAGTCCAAAACCGCGACTCAAACTGAATAAACTGTGGGGTGGAGCTGCGCCAGTACTACCCCGGCCACCGCTAGAAGACGCGTCACTTTCAACTATAGCTGATAGTAACAAGAGAAAGCAGTTTGCTCATTATGACTGTCAATCGCTTATGGCCAACTTAAGCTATGCAGCTGAAATCCGTGGTGCACTGCTTAGCAGAAGACGCAATACAACAACGGAGCATCAGCTGCATCATTACTTGCAACCCGTAGACTTCCTCCAGGCGAAGATGCTGTACCTGATACTGGAGATGGAAGATCTAATGAACTAGTGGAAAGCTGTCCTTTTTTCAGAAATGAATTGGGAGGCGAAGAAGAGCGCTGCGTGTCATTATGTTGGAAAACTGCCCGTGGAGCTATAGTCGGCCAAACAGGTTGCTGGCACCGGCCCCGCGCTGCTTATGGCATCTCTGTGTTGGAGTTTCCTCCTGTCACTTACTCGCACTCCGGCCCCACGTTGGGCGCCAATGTCGCACGAGTGATTGATTTCCACGGGGTAGCCGGGATCGATCACTCGCCGAGCAATTAAAGAGAGATAATTAGGTTGACTTACGGGAAATAAATAAAAAATATCACCAGGAAAGTTTAAACTCGCGTTATAATTCCAGTTATTCGATACAAAAAAGAACTGACGATTAAGGTTAACAGAAGAGACAAATTATCCCGGGCGTGGGCGGCGTTGGCACTTCACAGGTCTTCAGATGATCTTGTACTCAACTCGGTGGTGCTGGCCGGAGCAAAAGGGCCGAAGCCTCGTGTGTCCCCTGTATTTATAGGGCCGGCGCGGAGGGGCGCGAGGGAGCGGCCCATTGCTGTGCGTCACTCGTAGCGAGGCTCGCGGCGCAGGAGCGCGATGTGACGTCACATGCTCCAAAGCATCAAAGGAATTGGAACGCGCAAGTAATCCCAAATAAAAAGCCAGGGTATTGGTCTGTCCGACCATTAGACAGGCCTTCGGGTACGCGCTCCCGGCTCTCCGAGCTACTGTAGTTACTACCCTATGTCCTTCCAGTGACTACAGTACCCCCGCCTACAAACCCCTTCTTCCTCAACATACATCCTATCCATTTACCCCGTTTCTCCTATCCCTCTTCCTTTACGACGAAAACATTCCCAAGGAGGGTTGGCGTCAGGCAGGCGGCCGGCTAGTAAAATCCATGCCAAAACTATTTGCAGTATGGCCACGTATGTTAATGAGTGCTATAGGGTTAGGGCGTTCCCCGCAGGCGACGCGCAGGGGCAGCACCCGGCACCTGCGAGAAGTATGCAAGGGTTGTTGCACTACTCCGGGCGAGTGCAACGTAAGAAGCAAGCCTGTGATGTAAGGGTGAGGTATGCAAGTTTGAATGTAGGTACGATGACTGGACGGTCTAGAGAGTTAGCTGATGTTTTGAAAAGAAGACGAATAAATGTGGCATGTCTGCAGGAAACAAGATGGAAAGGTACGAAAGCTAGGGAGATCGGAGAAGGATACAAGTTTTATTATTGTGGAAGTGATGGGAAAAGAAATGGTGTGGGAATTGTGTTAGACGAAAATCTGAAAGATGGTGTGACGTGTGTAAATAGAATTAATGACAGATTGATTGCTGTGAAAGTGATATTGCAAGATATTATTCTGAATGTGATAAGTGTGTATGCCCCTCAGGTAGGATGTGATGATTGTGAGAAAGAGAAGTTTTGGATGGATTTCGATAGCATGATGACGGATATTCCGGAGAATGAAGAGATAATTGTGGTAGGAGATTTTAATGGTCATGTGGGACGAACAAGTGGAGAGTATGGAAGAGTACATGGCGGCTGGGGTTTCGGCAGCCGAAATAGCGAAGGAGAAGCAATTCTCCAAGCGGCTGCCGCTTTTGATCTTGCAGTGGCTAACACTTGGTTCCAAAAAAAGAGCAACACCTGGTAACCTACAACAGTGGCCACCATATGACCCAGATTGATTATTTTCTGCTAAGGCGTAAACGTATCAACTGGGTCAAAGACTGTAAGGTGGTACCGGGAGAAGACTTAGTCTCACAGCACAGACTCCTGGTGGTCGAATTAAAAATTCGGCTGAGCTCGAAAAGGACCAAGGAGCAGCTAACCCCAAAAGTGAAATGGCATATTTTAGAGAAGAATGAATGTGCAGTAGAGTTCAGAGATAGAGTGGTAGATAAAATTATTGAGATGGGCGATATGAAGGATTGCAGCGTGAATGAGAGTTGGGAGAAGATGAGTAAATGTATGAAGTACGTGGCAAAATATGTTTTAGGAGAATCGACAGGAAAACGTATGAAAGATAAGGATACCTGGTGGTGGAAAGAGGAAATACAGAGTGTGCTCAAGGAAAAGAAAGCAAGGTTTAAGGAATGGCAGCTGATGAAAGAAGGTAATGACTCGTTGAAAGAGAGTAAGAAAAAGAAGTATGATGAATGTAAGAAAAGAGCTAAAAAAGCTGTTGCCTTAGCTAGAGCAAAAGCCCTTAACGACCTATATGGTTTATTTGAGAAACCCAAGGGCCAAAAGTATTTATACCGACTGGCTAAGGCAAGAGAGAGAAAGGCGAGGGATGTATCCCATATCAAGTGTATAAAAGATGAAACAGGAGTGGTTCTTACGGAGGATGATAGGATTAAAGAAAGATGGAGGACATATTTTGAAAAGTTAATGAAATGAAGAGAATGATTGGATCAAAAAGCTTGAGAACAAGGCGAAGAATATTGGACTAGTGAATGTAATAAGTAAGGATGAGGTAAAACGGGCTTTGAGTGGAATGAAGAATGGGAAAGCATTAGGACCAGATGGAATACCAGTAGAAGCATGGAAGGTGTTAGGGGGTGGATGGATGGGTGTGGCTGACTTTATTTTTCAATAAGATGTTGCATGAGGAGACAGTACCCAAGGAATGGTGCAGCAGTTACCTAGTGCCCATTTTAAAAAATAAGGGAGATGTCCAAGAATGTAACAATTATCGTGGAATAAAGTGAATGCCCCATAGTATGAAAGTATGGGAGAGAGTAATTGAGCGACTTGCGAGCAAAGAGTGTGATTTCACGCAACCAATTCGGTTTTATGCCTGGTCGAAGTACGGTGGATGCCATTTTTGCAAAATCTGCATATGGTATTCGTTGACCTTGAAAAGGCATATGACCGGGTACCGCGTGAAGTCTTGTGGTGGGCCCTCAAGAAAAAAGTAGTGCCTGAAAAGTACCTGAAGTTGATCCAAGCTATGTATGCTGAATGCCACACGCAAGGCCGGTCCGCAGCTGGAATCACAGTCAGATTCGATGTGGCTGTAGGCTTGCACCAAGGGTCGGCTCTTAGTCCTTACCTCTTCTTGTTTATTATGGATGCCATATCATCGGACATACAGGAAGAGGCACCCTGGTGCATGCTGTTTGCCGACGACATCGTCCTGGTAACAGAAAGTGGACAGGAGGTGCAGAGCAAGCTGGAGGAGTGGCGGCAGAGACTGGAGAACGTAGGCCGTAGGATAAACAGAACCAAAACTGAATACATGTTCTGTGACTTTGGCGGCCTCTCTAGTCCAGGCCCGGTTACACTCGGCGGTATACCCCTACCAGTATGCTCCGACTTTCGCTACCTCGGTTCACTCCTGCAACACGACGGCGAAATTGACCGAGATGTTCGGCAAAAGATCAACTCAGGATGGATGAAATGGCGACAGGTCTCGGGCACAATATGCGATTCTAAAATGCCTTTTAAAATCAAGGGACGCATATATAAGGCGGTTATAAGGCCTGTCGTATTGTATGGAGCTGAGTGTTGGGCTACTAAGAAGATGGATGAAAAACGATTACATGTGGCAGAGATGAGAATGTTGCGACGGATGTGTGGAGTTACGAGAATGGATAAGATTAGGAATGAATACGTAAAAGGTAGTCTGAAAGTGGCGCCTATAGACGAGAAAGTGAAAGGAAGTCGTTTAGCTTGGTATGGACATATTATTAGAAGAGATGATATGTATGTAGGTAAGCAAGTGATGAATACGAAAGTAGAGGGATGGAAAGGGAGAGGGAGGCCAAGGTAAAGATGGATGGACTGTGTGAGGATGGATATGAAAGAAAAAGGGGTAAATGATCAGATGACGGGTGACAAAAAAGAATGGAAGCGAAGGACGTACTGCGCCGACCCCAAATAGATTGGGACCAGGGCAAGAAGATGAAGTAATCCCAAATAAGGACCTGTTTGATAAAGCCAGTAGGATCTTAAATGGGGAAAACCCAATAGTAAACTGATTTTTGAAGATTGGGAAGTTCTTTAATCGCATAAAAATGTTCAAAAGTTCACGAAGGTAAGAACACTAAAAAGGAAGTCAATATTATAATTAATAGTTTATAAGGAAAAAAGGGTTCTTCGAGTGGTGAAGGACTAAGAATACAAAGTGTGACTACCCCATTTCATTCCGTAGTTGTCATCGACTAAGGAAAATACACGAAGCAAATAGTATATGCGAAGAGACTGAAAATTTTACATCAAAACCTATACCAACTCGTTTTGCCAGCGTACTATAGAAGGCCAAATCCTCGTATTGACTCATATTCCTGATGTGATGCAAATTAAAACAGGTTTTTGTCCAGCAGTTGCCGGTTAAAGGCCCATGATATATAAAGAAAGGTTATCGTTAAGACTTGGCAGATTAATATAACAAAAGCTTGTAAGATACTAAAACATTTCATTTAAGTACAAGGCCTTAACATTGACTAATGTATTTTGCCAGGTCTATGTTCCATAATCAGTCAAGTGTGGCGTTATGTAACTTATCAAGTTACATGCGTACAATTGTGGCACATTCAATTATTCACAAGAAAATTAGGTAGATGGTAGTCTTGAATAAAACAGCTTATTGATTATTTAAGCTTCAGGGTTGTAGTTAAATGTATGAAAGAGGAAACTGACATAATATAAAGTGTATAATACGGTGTGGGTGTAATATTACACATCTGCCTACCCCTTCGGGGATACAGACGTGAGCCTATAATAAAATAAATATAATACGGTAAGAATACGTTTAAATATTTAAAAGCAATTGGTATTACCAGCACACATACATCACAATACTCATGGATTGTACACTTTCTCTAAGCACTCTAAAGCATTTGTACACTAAATATATTGTAAACTTTACTTCAAATCACAGAACATGCAAATATTTATCAAATTCAGAGCATTTATCAGATATGGTCCTGGCCTAAGACAGACTTTGAGGCATCGTATCTGTTTCTATCAATAAAAGAAAACTTTTTGCGCCACTATTATTGATATGTATAAGACCCATACATCTCGTATTTTATACTTGATGACAAGGTACTGACAATAGCAGCTCTAAAGGATGTTGATCCTTTAGAGCTGCACACAAACAATTTAAAATTTAATATGTATACAGGTCAATTTCATCAGGAACTGTTAGATCAAACTATGGCACGTATCTTCTTAATTAATTCAGTTCATAAACAGAGTTTAAAATAATTGTTTTTTTTCTGTAAGTGGTTGGTTGTGGTGGATAGACAGACAGAGACGGAGTTAATAACAACCGGTTTTGGCCTGAAGAAAGCGATCTTATCTTATACTAATATATAAAGCTGAAGAGTTTGTTTGTTTGGAAGTTTGGTTGAACGCGCTAATCTCAGGAACTACAGGTCTGATTTGAAAAATTCTTTCAGTGTTAGATAGCGTGTTTGTCGAGGAAGGCCATAGGCTATATAACATCACGCTATCAGCGACGGGAGTGAAGCAGTAAGCCTTAAATAACACGGGTGTAACCGCGGGCATCCTCTAGTTTAAAATATAAACCTTTCCATTGGTTCATTTCTAATCCATCTGATAGATGAAAAAACGAATACCTACTGTTCTTTGGAAAAATAAAACTTATTCATCTGTTAAGTATTGCAGACTTATATTATCGGAATTTGATTGATTGATTGATTAACACTTTATTGTACACCAGTAAACATAAGGAGATACAATATTTACTTATATAACTTAAAACTAGTAGCACAATAGGGCGGTCTTATCGCAAAATGCGATCTCTTCCAGACAACCTAGTTTGGAATACAATGAATTATGTACATTAGTGTGGGTTACGGTGTACCATGAAAAACAGTGTCATAAATAGGTAAAATAATGAGACATAGTATTATGTCAATACAATGTTATATAAGTAAAAAAACATATAGTACGTATAAATTGTACGTACAATACATATAATAATACTAATACTAAATTACTGAAAAGCAAAACAATACTTATATACAGTAGATAAATAAATTATACATATACTAAACATTACATAATATACATATAAGCTATATACAAATATATATATTTAAATATATTTATTGATATATAACTACAACATAACTGTCATGATAATTGTGACAAATAATGATTTGTGACAAGTTTTTAGGGTTCCGTACCTAAAAGGTAAAAAACGGAACCCTATTACTAAGCCTCCGCTGTCTGTCTGTCTGTCTGTCTGTCTGTCTGTCTGTCTGTCTGTCTGTCTGTCTGTCTGTCACCAGGCTGTATCTCATAAACCATGATAGCTAGAAAGCTGAAATTTTCACAAATTATGTATTTCGGTTGCCGCTATAACAACAAATACTAAAAATAAAAAAAATGAAAATATTAAGGGGGTCCCATACAAAAAACGTGTTTTTTTTCGTATTTTTTGCTCAAAATTACTAACTGTAACAGGTAGATGCTTTAAATTTTCACAGAATATGTAGTTGTATATTACCTTTCAAAATAAATAATTAAATTTAAAAAAAGTAAATAATAAAGGGGGGCTCCCATACAACAAACGTAATTTTTAAGCAATTTGTTACTCGATCTTAATAAACAGGTAGAAACTTATAAAGTATTTAAGTATACATACAACGAACGTGATTTTCTTTTATAGATGATGGTACGGAACCCTTCGTGCGCAAGTCCGACTCGCACTTGCCCAATTTTTTAAATACAGGGAGAGATTGAGCCCGTCTGATTGTTTCGGGTAACCCATTCCACAAACGTACAGCGTGCACTGTAAAGGACTTTTGAAAGAAAACTGTGGAATGAGTAGGGACCTTCAATTTGAGATTCTCTGATGATCTCAAGCACTTCAAATGAGTATCATGAAGATATTCGAATCTTCGTTTGAGATAAAAGGGGAACTCTTCTTTCTCTTAGCGTTATCCTAGTTTCAGTCTGGGGTCCGCTTTCTAGTCTAACTGGATTTGGCTGAATATTAGCTTTTCCACGGAGCGACTGCCTGTCTGACCTCCGCAACCCGAAGGGATAGCGATATTCCATGGTTTAGACTAGTGTCAGTTTATTTAGAAGCTACTGACGCCCTGTAACGACTGTCAAAGATCTTCATGACAACCGGGACCGACGGCTTAACGTGCTCTCTGAGGCACGGGACAAGCGATAATTACCAATTCAATACGCACATAACTCCGAAAAGTCATTGGTGCGCGCCGTGGATTCGAACCTGATACCCTCTGCATGGCAGTCTGTTGGTATATCCACTTGGCTATCGCTGCCCTTGAGATAAAAGGGGAACGAAGGATTAAAAAGTATATTATATAGAAGGCAAAGGATGTGAGTATTCCGTCGAAGGCGAATTGGCAGCCATTTGAGCTTGTTACGAAATTCAGTGATGTGGTCATATTTACGTAAACCATATTTAAACCTTATGCAGAAGTTTTGGAGGCGCTCAAGTTTATATAGCTGGTCCTCATTGAGATCTAGATAGCTAGCATCGGCATAGTCAAGAATGGGAAGAAGAATAGATTGCACAAGTGCAATTTTAGCAGGTATGGGAAGGAAATTGCGTAACCTTCTCAGTGATGCAGCGGCAGCAAAAAGTCGTCGAGTTTTATTTTGTAATTGGACAGTCCAAGATAAAGTTTTGTCAATGTATATCCCCAGATTCTTTACTTCTTTACTAAAAGGAATTGAGACGCCACCAAAAGATACCTGGGGAAGCAAAGACCAAGACACCTTACACATCAGTCTAGAACTGCCTACAATTGTGATCTGGGTCTTCGTATGATTAATCATAAGTCCGTACATTTTCGTCCAATTTGATATACTAGCCAGATCGTTATTTACTGTGGAATTAGCCGACGACAAAATTTCATAGTCTGCTTGAAAGTAAATTTGCATATCATCAGCATAAAGATGGTAGGAAGAAGAAATATTATAGGATATAGAATTAATACAAATTGAGAAGAGCAAAGGAGATAAAACGCCGCCCTGTGGTACACCCGCATAATTATAACACCAGGAAGAAAAAGATTCATCCAGATGGACACGCTGCCGGCGGCCAAACAGGTAACTACGAAACCAATCGATTACTGATGGAGATATGTTAAGAGAGCTTAAAATGGCAAGGAGAACATCAAAGTCAACAGTATTAAACGCATTGCTAAAATCTAGCAAACAGAGAATAGTAAACATGCCATTCTCCATACAAGACCTGATATCATCCGTTAGATTAATTAGCGCAGTAGTGGCACTATGATCCGTACGGAAACCAGATTGGAAGGGATTGAGAATGTTAGATGGAGAGAGGAAAGAGTTAAGTTGGTTATGGATAAGACGTTCAAGGACTTTGGAAAGAAAGGGTAAGATGGATATAGGTCGATATTCAAAGAAGGACACAGGGTTAGTTTTCTTAGGGAGAGGAACTACGTGGGCATTTTTCCAAGATGTTGGAAAGATGCCGCTAGAAATGGAGTAATTAAGTATGTGGGAAATAATAGGAAGGATCTCATTAAGGATGGGGAGGATCATATTTCGAGTGATACCATCGCTACCAACTGCGATGGAAGTTATGGATAAAATGCTCTTCTCAACATCACATGCAGTAAACTGACTAAATAAAAGGAAAGGAGGGAGATCAGGGGTTGAGAGGGACGAAAGGTAATTTAAAGTATTAGTTTTTATTGTCCTATCAAAATTGGACGAAGCAGAGAAGTACTTGTTAAGCAAATTGATATTAATATTAAAGGATTTTGTATTCCGACTTTGCTTTCCAACACCTAATGATCTAAGGAATTTCCATACTTTTGCTGGATCTTCGTTTTGAACAGAATTATGGATATGCCGGCGTTGTGCATCCCTACACACCCTATTGCAGTGATTTCTTATCTTAATGTACTTTTCTTTATTAAGCTCCGTGGGTTTAGACTTGTACTTGGATTTTGCAGCCGCTTTTTTATGAATAAGTCATAAGTTATTTATTTCTTAACAAATATACATTTGTGTTGAAAATATAGTTACAAGATTCTTAAACTAATACACATTTATACACACAATTATTAAACACTAAAAAATGTATACATTAATTACATTATTCATTAAATACCATTATAAATTATTACAAATAAAAACAATAAGAACAATAATAAAATATGAATCAACTAACAGAATAATTTTAATTATTATTAAATTAAAACATTTTTCTCGTTTCTAAATTCATCTACGCTGTAATACCCTTTTTGCAATAAATACGCCTTCAGTTTGTTTTTAAAAATATTTGGGTTATAAATAATTTTAAATTCAGTAGGTAACTTATTATACAAACTGATAGACTGAAAACTACGACTATGCTGAACTACATTTAATTCTGGTTGAATAATATGCTGCAAATCCTTTCTGCGCGTACTTGCTCTGATTTCTCGTTCAGTATCAGTTTCATATTTGCCTAGATATTTTACTAGATTGCTCAATAGGACCAGGATATAGAGACACGGTACTGTTAGAATTTCAAGCTTAATGAAATATTCCCTACATGAATCCATTTGATTTAGTCTTAACATAATCCTGATAGCTCTCTTTTGCATTACAAATGCTGAGTTTGTGTTGTAATTATAGCTGTTACCCCAGCATTCAATACTATATCTGAGTTTAGATTCGACTAAAGCGAAATATACAATCTTTAGCTGAGGCAACTTAATAATGTCCCTCAAGCTTCTGATAGCATAGCATGCTGAACTTACTGAATTTGTTAAGGACAATATCTCCTCTTTCCAATTCAATAAGGCGTCTATATGTATCCCCAGAAATTTTTCATTGTCGACCACTTCTACAGCGTTACCGCACGATTCTACATGTAGACTATCCCTGTTCCGTACCGTTGACCTAAACAATAAACATTTAGTTTTTTTGACATTCAATAATAAATTATTTGTGCCAAACCAATTTTCAAATTCTTTTGATATATTATTAGTTTTTGCTTCGAGTTCAGTTATATTACCAGCAGATATTATGGCGTTAGTATCATCAGCAAAAATGATGAGTTTCGTCTCCGGTATTTGATTTTCTATAAAGCCCGTTAAGTCATTAAGGAACAGAATAAAAAATATTGGTCCCAAAACAGAGCCTTGTGGAACACCTCTAGTCACAGTCACCAGTTTAGACTTCTCTATCCTTTCTTCACCATTTATGACTGTCTTAAGCTCTACATACTGACGCCTATTACTTAGATATGAACTGAACAGCTTCAATTCATTATTTCTTATACCGTAGTGTTCAAACTTTGCCAAAAGAATGCTATGATCGACAGTATCGAAGGCCGAGCTAAGATCTAGGAATATTCCTGCTACCTTCTGCTTTGAATTAATACTGTAAACTACATCATCTATTAGAGCCCCAATAGCATCAACGGTTCCCAGTGATTATTGGTAACCAAACTGTTGCAGATTTAAAATATTATTAGTTACCATATTGCTCATATGCTCATAGGCGACCTTTAAGAATTTTCTCAAACAGCTTAGATATAGTTGGTAACAAAGAAATAGGCCTGTATTTTGCCGGATCAGTTTTATAACCTTTCTTAAAAATAGGGACTATCCTTGCGATTTTAAATTGATCGGGAAACTGTCCTGACTCAATGCATTCATTGAAAACTAATGCTAAAGGATTTACTAATATATCAATGTTCTCCTTCATAACAGTTACAGGGATTTCATCATATCCAACAGAGGCTTTGTTAACCATTCTATTTACATTTTTTTCTATTTCTAACGGTGTGACCAATTCAAATACCATGTTGTTATTTATTTTATTAGTGCTTTCTGTTAAATATGTTTTAGCTAATTTTTGGTCACAAGCATTTAAGCGCGCATTATTAGTAAATTGCTTTAAAAAAATATTAGCTACCTCTGATGCATCACTTGTTGCTTTGTTATTAAGCTTAATTATAATCCGCTCATTATTTTGTTTTTTAATAGCATTACGATTTGAGTTGACCACTTTCCATATCTCTTTACAAGAGTCCAATGCTTGGTTCAATTGTGTTCTAGTGGCATTTCTTTTTGCATAATTAACAACCCTTCGGTATACTTTCATATATGTATTGCGATACTGTAGCAGCGAGTTATCACACTGTGCCTTACCTATGGTGTTTAAAAAGCGCTTGACTTTACTGGCTATACGTATTCCTTTAGTTAACCATTTAAGTCGCTGGGTTTTATTAGTATTAACTTTAATTTTGATTTTTCTAAAAGTTGCTGCATGTATGGTTTTGAATTTATTTATAAAAGTGTTAATACCAGTGTTCCAGTTGCTCTCTAACAGTGATTTTCTAAAGATATAGTTATATTTTTCATTATATTTTCTTCTGTACACATAGACAAAATTCGGCTGCCTTCTAAGACTATTGTTTTGTAACACTAAATTACTAAAAATACCTGCATGTCCGTCTGACAACCCATTGTGCTCAATATATGCATTTTGTATACAGGTGTCAGGTAAATTTGTTAAGAAATTGTCTAAGCAGGTTTCTGACTTATTTCTAATAAAAGTTGGCGAGTTTATCAAATGCCTGAAGTTATAACACTTTAGAAGTGACAAGAACGACTTTGACCTAACATCATTTTTTAAAAGATTAACATTAAAGTCACCACATATTATGCATAATTTATTGAAAAAATACTGGAACATCTTTTCTAATCTTTCCATAAAATCATCAAAATTGTTGCTGTTAGGTGTTCTATAGCAGCAAACAATGCACAAATTGGTTTCAATATCTTTAGCACCACATATTTCAAAATAATCCATCTTATATAATTGTTTACATACTTGAAGTTCATAAATTTTTCTATTTTTAAGGGACATGATCAGTGACCCTCCTCTATGTTTTTTCAATCTAGTGTTATATGATACTTAATTATAATCAATCATATTAAATTGCTTTATTAATGTTTCATTGAGAAAATGCTCTGTGATACATATGAAAGTTAGATTGCTAGACAGTTCACTCAAATATATTTCCAGGTCATCTTTGTTACTGTAAATTCCACATACATTTTGATGAAAGATGGACACTATAGAATTACATTTATTGACGGAAAAAATTTGTACCAGGTTCTACTATTTTATGAAAATAATATGGTATTGTGCCACGTTTGTTTTGCGAAGGAGAACTTAATGTAATATTGCACCTATCTGTAATATTCCTTCTGACACTGATGCTTGCATCACACTTCATCTTAGAGAAATAGTAAGGTATGGTACCTCGTTTATATGTCTTTTCTTTGTTATATAGTAAACAATGTTTGGGTATTGCACAATTTTTCTTTAACTTATTTTTAGTAAAATTGAGGAATCTCTGTTCATAGTTAAATATATTAAGGCATCTATTAATATGTTTACAAAAACTATCAAAGTTATTTTTAATTTCTAAATCTAATAAATTAACAAACCTGACATAAGTAAAATTTTTACATATAAGTTTCAAAGTCTCATTAACCGCTTGACCGCGCACAAGTTTCTCCCAACAAGATTCTCCCTTTTTTGAAATGCCGTAGACCGCGCACAAGTGACTATTTTCCCTTTTTGGTTACAACGCTATACTCGGCCTGAATTGACTGTTTCTTTCTATTACGTAATGTTTTAAATTATTTTTCTCTGTTCTATTCAAATCATTGAACATTTCTTGATGCTAAAAATACGAAGCGAGTCTTAAAATCGTTAACCCGGAACGAAAAAATAATGTCAAATGCCACTCTTTGTTTCGCGCGCTCCGTGATTACGTGCTTATCGTATGCGTGTAATTAAATCTTAATATATAAAATCCTTGCGTTACTGACTGACTGACAGACACGCTACAGCCGAAACTATTGGGCGCAGGAAGCTGAAATTTGGCATGTATGTTCCTTGGGGACCGTAGGGGTGCACTAAGAAGGGGTTTCCCGAAATTCCCACGGGATCGGCCAAAGCGGGTAAATTTAAAAAAATGCAGGCGTAGCTGCTGGCGCCCTCTAGTATTTTTATATAATGATACATGTTTTTTTTATTTAATTCGGTGTAGATAGAATCCCTCTACAGTTAAAACTCATAAAATATGTATGTCATCGATTTACTTTTTAAAATAATCCTGTTTAAAATACACAAAGTGTTTTTTTCAACGATAGTCAATGTTCGCTGCTAAGTAATTACGGGCCTATCGTATGCGTGTAATTAAATATTTTTATACTATGATACATGTTTTTTTTAATTTAATTCGGTGTAGATAGTATACCTCTACAGTTAAAACTCATAAAATATGTATGTCATCGATTTACTTTTTAAAATAATCCTGTTTAAGATACACAAAGTGTTTTTTTCAACGATAGTCAATGTTCGCTGCTAAGTATAATAAATTAGAAAATCAATATCAACAAAGAATTCATACGACTCGAAAGAGTAATTTATAAGGTTAAAGAAAAACATCACTTCAACTTACTCATGTTACCGACTTATCAACAATAAATGTTTATGTTAGCGCGCCCATCTGGCGAGCGGCGGCGCGACATTTTGTTTAGAACGTGAGCGGTCAAGTGAATTCGGCGAATTGGCGCTAGCGGTCAAGCGGTTAAGTTTACTCTCATTTAAATGAATGTTATTGTAAATACCTAACACAAAAATGCTACAGTTTCCTAATATTTTTAGTGCACCATAACATGAAATGGGTTTGAATTATGTTCACCAACAGACAAAATAAAGATGTCATCAGTGGTAAATTTTATTTCTGTACACACCTTCAAAATATCTTTAGTTGTAGCTTGCGGTTTTGTGATGGCCATGTACTTGTAGATTCCATCACTGTATGTTGTTAACTTTGAGGCCAGGCCAACACATTGTTGTCCTCCTATAATGTACACATTTCTCTGTTGCATGGATGAATTATGTTGGCCGGAGTTGCAGCTTTCCATGATGTAATTTGTGTTCTCCACAAGTTCACTCTGCTGAGTTTCAGTACCATTTTCTACAACAAGTGGCTCCATCTGTAATTCTTGTACTGACTGCTGAATGCCGCAATATTGTTCAATTGCCTCAGACGTTGCTGGCTGTATAATACACTCCTGGACCTCCTGGTTGGTAGAAATACCCTAAGGGGCTTCAATTGTATTTTTGTACAGGTTATTCAGGTGTTTTAACTGACATTTTCTTTTATTCGGTGAATTTTTTGGTGATAACGCCGGACTAGTCGCAATTTTTTTGTAGAGAGCATTTTTTCTTAGGAGATGTTCATTTTCTTTTGTTAATTTACTATTTTCTAAAGTTAATATATCTATTTCTGCATTAGCACTGCATAACTTCACGGTAAGGTCCTCAATTCGTTTCTTTAAAATAGTAATCATGTCATCGTCTTCGTCGTCCGATATTGAAGGGACGCTGTGCATAGTGCCATCTAACGTTTCTTTTGCCGAACTAACATCGACGTCCTTATGCGTATGAGACTGTGTGCGCGCACGCCTGAATGTAATGTTCCCGGCTTGGTTCATAGTTGGATCCAGTGCCACTAGATGGCGTTATTTATGTATACAGTACTTGTACCAAACTTGGTGTTCTGTCAGTATTGTGTAGTTCTCCTAGATGTCGTTGTTCTGGATAAACAAAAAGTGCGAGGGAGGTGCGAATTTATATCAGTTCAAAGTTCAAATACTTCAAATAAAAATAACGATGTTTTTCTATGATCTCACTTAAGACCTCTTATGCACTGAATTTTATAGTATATATTGTAGATATTATGCTGTGTTGCAAGAATTGCTTACGGAGTTACACCAATGTTTATAATGTTTTCAAATCGTTATTTCACTTTAAATATTCCACAAAGTGTTTGACTTTCCACTTTAGTCCATATAAGTTATAAGTTATCACTTATCACAGTCTACTATTAACACAATCACACTATTATATGTCTATTTTTCGATCTTTTAACTTAAGAACAGACTTAAATATGAACTAAAACTATATAATAAGCGTTTAAAATTACGGAGCTAGTTTGTTTAGATGTTTACTTGTCAACGTCAAAGTGACCGATGAGTAAGGTTATGTCTGTAGTAAGCCAAGGCGTAGGTGCATGTTTTAGCTTTATGGCTCGGATATGTGCATGAACTTCATAGAGGTCAATAATGTTCCTCTCAAAAAATTGAACTTTATAATCCAAAGATAATGCATCACGTAACGGTTGCCAATTTATAGTTTTGGCGTCCTCACGCAAGAGATTGCTATCCATTCTACTAAAATTGCGAAGCAAGAGAATTCTAGACTTAGCCTTGGGCAGGACGGACTTTGTAAGAGAGAAAAATGAGATCGTGATAAGAAAAAACATCTGCATCAAATTGGCCGTGCTTAACAACATGAACAAGTGATGAGACAAAGCTGAGGTATAGAAGTGAGGGAGTAGAATTGGGAAAATTATGGGTAGCGTTGAGGGGAAGAATATGTAAATTACTGGAAACTGAAATAGAATGTAGAAATGAGGAGCGTGAGTCGTTCTTAAGGAGACAAGTGTTAAAGTCACCCATATCTATAGTTTGACTGTAAGAAGGAGACAAGTTAAGTAAAAGATTTTCAAAGGAGGAAAAGAAGTCAATACGTAAAGAAGGACAGTAGTATACACCAAGAAGGATTTTGGTGTGGTGCAGCTTAACCTCCAAGAAGAGATGCTCACCAGCATTGGGTGGAGGTGGTTGTGCAGACATGCTTACCACTGAAAAGTCAATATAAGAGCGGAGATAAATAGCAACAACCCCGCCACCACTACCAATTCGGTCATTCCTAATTACTGAAAGCCAGGTAAAGAATAAAGGCAGAAGAAAGGCATGGCTTAAGTTATGATTCTGATACAAGAATAGCATGGATGTTCTTACAGTCAAAGTTAGCCAGCATATCAGGGAAATGGACCGGAATACTCTGTGTATTGATATGGACAACATTCAAATTACTGGGAGCATCAGAAAATGCAGATTGCAGATTATCTGCTAGTGTCCCTTACACTAACGAAACTATCGTTGTCGGTACTCACTGAGAAAAAGTCATCACTATCAAAAAACATATAAAATCCAAGTATAAATATATAAAATAATATAAATAATAATAAAATATATAAAACTAATAAAGTATATATTTAAATTAGTTTAATTATCCGATATGCGCCAAGCACAAGTAAATAACACTATTCGTCAAAGTGCACCTCGGCTGTCCCAAATCAAAACACAGTAAGGACTTAGAATAAATTTTACAGGAGGGCAAAAAAAGCTGATTTGATTATGCCTTGGGTCAAACACAAAAAACGAAAAAAAAGTGTTCATGCAACGTAAAGCCGTTATTAAAATATTATATCAACATTAAATACATTTAATAAATATTTCGTGTTGAAAACTAGTTACATTTCATAAAAAAATCGTTTTGTATTGAAATTTAATTTATAATTTTTGCTTTTGAATCTGAAAAAATCTCCTTCTGTGGACTGTTCGGATACCAAGTAGTTGAGTTTAAGTGATGGTTAAAAATATATACACATACTTTCGATGATTTAATATCGTTCCATTACATGAGTTATATTATCAAATATTTATAACATAACGTATTAAAAAATATATAATTCAAAATTTTGTAATAAAACGTATACACATGTTGTTATAAAATTTTTAGTCTACTTCTGTAGACTTATAAAATAAGCCAAAATATGCCGAAGATAAACGCATCGTTTTTATTTTGTTTTATATGTTGGTAGCACTGTATTCTCTGTCATTTGCTTGGTTGGGATTTTACGTAAAGTGCGTGTGACATTAAAAATTCCAATTTTATTTAATTACACAGGTTTTCGGTAAAGATCAGTGTGTCTTTCCTGTGCAAGGGATATCGGAGTAAGTAGCTTTTACAAATAAATAAAAACATCAAGATATTTTAAGCTTATGGGCGCAGTATGCAAATATCGCATTGCTTAAATTATAACCTCATAATAAAGGATGCCATCTTTGATTTATGAAAATATGTCTCTCGTGTAGACATCTTAACTGTAGACATTGTATCTACAGAAGAGACGTATGTCAACAGAAGTGAATAGGCAAAAGAAATTTGCTGTGTTTGAAAAAGAAATTGGCAAGTGCGAGTCGGACTCGCGCACGAAGGGTTCCGTACCATCATCTATAAAATAAAATCATGTTTGTTATATGTATACTTAAATATTTTTTAAGCTTCTACCTGTTTATTAAGATCGAGTAATAAATTGCTTAAAAATACGTTTTTTGTATGGGAGCCCCCTTTTTATTTACTTTTTTAAATTTATTTTGGAAGGTAATTTACAACTACATATTCTGTGAAAATTTAAAGCGTCTACCTGTAACAGTTAGTAATTTTGAGCAAAAAATACGAAAAAAACACGTTTTTTATATGGGACCCCCCTTAATATTTTTTTTATTTTTAGTATTTGTTGTTATAGCGGCAACCGAAATACATAGTTTGTGAAAATTTCAGCTTTCTAGCTACCACAGCTTATGAGATACAGCCTGGTGACAGACAGACAGACAGACAGCGGAGGCTTAGTAATAGGGTCCCGTTTTTTACCTTTTACGTACGGAACCCTAAAAAACAATAGCGTTATTCACTGTTTAATTATTCCATTATATATCTATTTTGTTTAGTATTTTATAATGTTGCTTGCAGCGATCTTTTGTTTCAGTTACTATGCCACAAGCAATTCATCCTTGTACAATATGTCACCTGTTTGCCCTGAGGGATCAAGATCACCAGACTCTTTATCTGCGAATGTGTCTATCCGTGATTCTCCTACGGCTCCAGTTACTCCTGAGGCTCCAACTGAGCCAAATTTACCAAGCCTCTCAGATAGACTGACTCCAGATCTTTCTATCGAAATACTTAACCAAAGGCATAAACCCCAGAAGAGAAAGAATCTATTTAGACGACTCTGAAGCTACTGAAGATTCACCACATAAAAACGACTGACGAATTCCATGTGAGATGATTCTGACGAGGATAATATATTTTAATATTCTGTTCCTATATTTGCCTACAGAAGCATAATGTCTGTTCTGTGGACAATTTCTTTTTATTTTTTTGCACTGAATTGGTATAGAATTTTGATTATGTTTTGTTTGGAGGTTGAGGAGAACTCCATTTTAAGTATTTTTTTATTGTTTCTATTCTTGATCTTATTGATATGATTATGTAAGGTAAATTTTTGTTCCCTTCTGTAGACAACTCAATCTCTTCTGTAGACGTGAAAAAACTAAAAACGTAATTAATTCCTAAAATATCCAAGACTGATCTCTAGTGATATTATTGTTAGCATAACATAAGCTAACTTTAAATAAATATAATGTTTCATAAAAAATCGTGAAGTTTTATTTTAAATATTTTGCAATGTTCACTTTTTGTGTATGACCCCCTTACCAAACTATGAATCTACAGTTGAATATGATTCTTGGAGATGGTAGATAAGATTACAGTCTACATTTTTGCAAACTAAAACTTTCAAAATATAATTCGATGCACGTTGTATAACACTTACTAAGTTTGGAATGGGATCCAACACTATCCATTTCCCATGGAAACTAAACCAAAACACAGTAAGTACCTATAAGACATTATTAGATTTTGTTTTTTTTTTAAACTTTTACTTATGATAAAGAAAATGAGTAAAGTTCGTATCTTAAAATTATTGCAGTAAAATACCTCAGATTATAGAACCAGAATTTCTAAATTCTTGTTCTATAATCTGTGTAAAACACATTAACGAGAATTAATCATGTTTATTATTCTAATTCTTAGAATGTGAAGTAATTTAAAGTGAAAAGTTCCAAATTATAGTAGAAAACGAGGAATTAATAACAAAAACAGATAAACTCAAAATACGTAATAAAAATTAGTGTGTGTATCTGTATACACACGCAAGATATATCATTCGTTTATTAAGTCCGGAGACCTGTCATTAACTGGTAAGTCTTGCCAAAATTTATTTCTGGACTCTGGCATAAATTTTACCAGTTCTTTAATTATTTCCTCCTTTTTGGATGTTTTGATGCCACGAGGTTCGTTCCTGGAAGCAGGCCACACTGAAGGTTCAAATTTTTTTATCATAAAGTCCAAAGGAACGAACGGCTCATTGAAAGAGGTTTTATACATCTGACGCATACCTCGAACGAATTTGACCTAAACGATTGAGTTCAACTGAAAATTCTTTAAAGGGTCGCTATTAGATCGAGGTTCTCTTTTCTTTTTCGGCCAATCGAGGTAATTTTGGGGCTCTACAATCCTTATTTTCATCCGAACTTGACGGATTAAACTTTTCAAATCCTCAAAATCCAGTACTGGCCACGTACTGGCGATCGGCGACGCTATAAATGAAGGCACGCACCGCCCCGCCCTTCTCCCGATAAGATAGCGGCAATTTGATGTTTTTCACTAATTTGAACCCTAATTCCTGGAGATAGAAACGCCGACGGGTGTGTGCTATATTGTGTAAGTTTTAGATTTTATGGTCTTTTAGACATATTGATCCCCCAATCAAAAACCTAGCAACTAGAAAATCCCAATCTCGGGATTACTATTGATGAAACAATTTCCTTCCGTGAACATATAACAACCTTAGTGAATCGTGTCCGGAAATTAATTTATGTATTTAAAAAACTAAGGACATTTGCGGACTCAAAATTAATCACACAGGTGTATCTGGCCCTATGTCAATCTATAATCCAATATTGTATAACTTCTTGGGGTGGTGCTCTGAAAACAATCTTATTGCCCCTTGAGCGAGCACGGAGAACGATCTTAAAAGTAGCACACTCTCGCCCTTTTCTCTTTCCCACAACACTATTATATAAATCCTGCCATGTGTCAACTGTTCGTCAACTCTTCATCATGCACATAGTTTTAAAACAACATGCCATGCTTACCTATAATACACACAATACTAACAAGAGGCGGCATGATATAGTCTGCATTTCACATCCGACCTCAAAATTTACTTTTACAAATAGATTTTTCACATTTATGGGTCCATATTTATATAACAAATTAAATAGAGTCATAAGTTTATATACCTCAAACTATTATAATTGTAAAAAAACACTCTGTAGTTATTTACAAGACATGCCATATGAACAGACAGAAGAGTTACTTGGAATATTAAAATAGAACTAAGAACATAACTGTATACAACTATTATTATTTTAGCTTTAGTTATTTTAATGTAGTTTTACCATATAAGATAGTTTTACTTGATCGCCTGAAGCACAGGTTTTTAACCTAGTACAGGCAAATATGTATTCATCCTTTAAATGTACTTATAAGAACTGAATTGTAAATGTTTTTGCACTATTTTGGAAATAAATTTATTATTATTTATTATTATAATCCAAAACAAAGTACGTGTGCCTTGCTGTGTTTTGAACTGGTTATCAGCTCTTACTAGGTTTTTGATTTAGGGTTTGCGGTATAGTCTGTGCACTTACTAGGTTTTATGGTATCGCTATATTGGGGATGGAGGCCTTTATTGAAAAAAGGGTTTTTGCATATTGTGGGCATTTACCGTGTTTAAAGAATGGTGTAAAAATCTTGATTTCGACAAAAATGCCCCTTACTGTGTTTTGATTTGGGACAGCCGACCTGCCAGTTACATTATTAGTACCACGTTAAATAAATATTTAAAACAAAAATACAAGCATTATAAGAATAAATAAGATTAGGTACAAACCCAGGCAGAAAAGAAGAAAAATAGAAAACATTATAAATATTACAGATATACACTGTTTATAAAAACATTACTACGGCGTGTAACAATTAAAACACTTTGAAGTGTATCCAACATTCCGAACGGCTGAAGTATTAGGGGCGGAACATATCTGACGGAAGATCCGTCGAACGTATTTTCGGTCGCGTATATTCCGTCAAATGAGTCGGCACACATCTGACGGAAAATGCGTCGAGCGTATCTGCACACATTTGCTAAAAGCGTGGCTATTATGCACACATATAAGTTTGTTAGTGCAGGGCCGTACTCAGGGCAGCTCAATATTTTACTGTCATATTCTTTTACCTAATCATTTTTCGTGTTCCCTGATGTTATGTAGTCACTGAAGTCCGGTAGTTATTGATGTTGTAATTCGAGTTTGACTATTAAAAATATGTCGGACTTAAGAGATTTTTATAGTAGCCAACAAGCGTTATTTGAATATATTTCCTATATAGGTATGGGGGTTCAAAATTAAAAGACGATGATACGATTTGGTTACGGTTTTTAAGAAAATGTATACAAATGATATAGAAGGGGTTACAGTTGCAGCGCATGACACACAATGTTTTCTATGTAGGTATTTTAATATATAAAGTTTGGAAATTAAAAGGCGTAGCCATGAGACTTATTACCTGTTCTTTCTCATGGTTCTAACTTCTACGCCTCTACGTCGCATTAACTGTAAATGTAGAATCTTTGGTAAAAGTGGGTTTTGGTTACAAATCCGCCTGATCTTAAGCGTACATGGAGTCCCATAGCAAAAGTCATCATGCCAATAAAATATTAATAATAATGGCATGATGGACCCTAGCTTTTAGGTATGACGTGCTTAATGTTACTAACTTTTCTTAAATTCTCAGTGCTGGTTTTTAGGTATTTTTTAGAAAATATTATTAAAATCATAAATAATTCTGCTAGACTCTTCTGAAAAAATAAGTAAGGTCTGGCGGCCCTGGAATCTTACTCTACTACGCGTCACTCAAAATCACCTATCTGTGAATGACATGGATATGGCATGTCCAATACCTACGAATTTAGCGTGCATACCTACGAAATTTGCGTGCATACCTACGAAATGTTGGGCAATTTAAAATGGCTGCCATTTGGGTTGTACTCCAGAATATAATCGATATCGATATGGAGCCGGTCAGAGGAAAATAATACATTTTTGTAGTAAGTTACTTTAGTTAGCTTAAATCTTTTGCCAGATTAGTTTATTTCATAATGCAAATGTGGGCGAACATGGCAAAGCGAAGGACGACCCTTGTATCAAACATGTAACAAAATATTCTCTGAAAGCCAATATCGATACTGTGTCGCTGAGAAAGTACCGGACATGAATGGCACCATACATACGGTAATGAAACACACAGCCTGAAGCACTGATTCATCTGGTTTTTAGACATATTTATGCACAAAAATAAAATTATTATGTTCGATATACAACGATTTCACAGCAGATGTACCACAAACCTTGACAAAAAATATGGCGACAATGGCACGAATGACATTTCTAATAAAATATCGTCATGATTAACTTATTCAGTAAACTAGGGCTATCTCTTTTTTCTGACAGTGATATCCCTAAGATAAAACGAGACAACACTATGTTTGGTGGCTTTATGTCGATTTCGTAATATAAATATTTTCTTATATGTATATAAAAAAAATCATGGTGAAATGTGGTGTAATATTACACCTCTGCCTACTCCTCCGGGGATACAGGCGTGAGTCTATAAAAAAATATATATATATATGTGTATAATGTAATTTTTCTATATGTACTATTTGCCCTCTCCATGTATATTCCTTAATCAATGGTCAAAATTCACGTGGTGCGTGGTGCGCGCGACGTCGACGGATAATCCGTCAGTACGCTCGACGTACTAACGGATCATCGGTCAGGTGTGAAAGGTTGAACGTTTTTCTATACATTTGTATGTATTGGCGTTACGCGACGGATAAAACGCGACGGATCTTCCGTCAGATATGTTCCGCCCCTTAGATTAGAGAAGACGGTATTTTACCTCTGACAGATGTCGGTGTTTTTTTTCTTTATGTTGGAATTTGTACTCTGTGATGACAGGAATGTAAAATAGGGTTACCCGTGCATAACATTTTACCCAATATTAGTGGAAATGCTTCAAAAATTCAAACGCTTGAAGCTCATGGCCGCAAAGTGGTTAGATTACCGCCATACCACTGCGAGCTAAACACTATTGAATTTATGTGGAGTCTCACTAAAAGGCGAGTCACAAGCAAAAATTTAGGACAAGAGGCAACCAACATTGTGAATTTAGCTGAAGAAGCTTTTCAATCTATCACTGCAGAAGACTGACATAAACAATGCAATCATGAGCGCCAGATTGAAGACAAGCTTCGTGAAACTGATGGGACTACGGATGCTGAAATGGACAGGTTCATAATAAAATTAAATTCTGAGTCTGATATAGAATCTGACAGCAGTTACGAATCATCATAACATTGGCAGTCCACATGGATCATTCTTATAGACTCACGCCTGTTTCCATGCAGGGGTAGGCAGAGGTGTAAAATTACACCCACATCATTCTTATTCAAAATAAATATGAAAATTAAATTTGCAGTTTTTGTATTTGATAATTAGAACCTCACGTTGGCGTAATTATAGAATAGAATAGAATATTTCTTTATTCAAGTAACCATGACTCAAAAATGTTAGTATTACTTAAAACTATGTTAGTAAAATGTAACTATTATATATTTAATGAGCGTCACAACCTATAGAAATATATTTAGGTCACCGCTGTTTAATACCATGCGAGATGGCACAACAGTGACTCAAATACACACAATCAAGTCTCCTTGCAATCATGCTTAGGACACTGTTGGAGCTGGCTCGCACCCTGCGCACCAGAGAAGCACACCTCTTTCGCATGGTTGCGTAAAAACAATCTACGTGTGCGTCAGCAAACATCCCTGATGCGCTACAGAAGCGAGGCAGCCCCACCAGTACCCTAAACGCATTATTGTATTGAACACGAAGAGCGTTGTACGATTTTTGAGTATATCTAGCCCACAGGCTGCACGTGTAGAAAGTCGTACAGTAAGCTCGGAAGAGTGTGATCTTAACATGAAGTGAGCAGCGTGCAAACCTACGAGCTAGCATGTTCGCTCTAACCGACAACGCCCTCCGCTCCCGTTCAATGTCGTCATCATCACGGAGATGAGGGGTCAATACGTGCCCCAAATATTTGAATTTGTGTACTCTCTGTAATGGTATGCCGTCGAGTACAACAGGTGGTACATTGATGGTGTCCCTAGCCCCCGCCTCAAACACCATGATTTCTGACTTTTTGGAGTTGTACATCAAGCCATATAGTTTAGCGTACCTTTCACATTGAGCCACAAGTCTTCTAAGGCCACACACCGACGCACTCAGTAGCACCATGTCGTCAGCGTAGCTGATATTATTGACGCATATACCGTCTATATGACAACCGACCCTAGTGCTACTGAGCTCGTCGATCAACTCGTTTACGTATAGGTTGAAGAGCGTTGGTGAGCTTAATCCCCCCTGCCTCACCCCGCACTCCAACCCATACGGACGTGACAGAGCTCCAGCCCATCGTACATTATTGATTTGGTTACCATACCAGAACTTGAAGATGCTTATAACTCCATTTGGTACTTCAGCGTTTTGTAATTTTGTCCATAATTTATCGTAGATAACCAAATCAAAAGCCCTCGATAGGTCCAGGAAACAGGCATAAACAGGTGTCCCTCGCTGTGTGTAGTACGAGACAGCCTGCTTAAGACACAGCACCGCACTCTCCGTTGACAGCCTCGGACGGAACCCAAACTGGTTGTCGTGGAGCGTTATGTATTTATTTAATTGTATGTTAAGCAAGCTGTCAAATACTTTGGATATCACAGTAGCCAGTGATATGGGCCTATAGTTACCGCAGTCGGAAAGGTCGCCAGTCTTATTTTTAGGTATGGGCACTACTACTGTTCGCATCATTTCCCCTGGCATGTAACTATGGCTCACACAGAGGCTAAACATCATAGCAAGTACCCTAGGCAGGTGCGGACCTGCATATCGGAGGTGTTCGATGCTGAGACCGTCATGGCCAGGGGATTTACCCCTTGACATTGACCTTATTATCTGGGCAATCTCTCTGGCTTTAAATGTAACTCCTATTGCCGCACCGGACTCAACATCGATCACCGACCGAGATGGACCATACGGAGATTTCACAAGGAATTTCTCCATAAAGAGATTAGCTATTTTATCGGGCTCACTAACACCGCCGACGCTCACAGGGATTCCAGGTTTGGATTGCAATTTATTGGTATGCTTCCAAAAACCACGAAAATCGTTTTTTGAGTGGTGCGAGGCTAGAATATCCATTTTTACTTGGTCCTCATGATCTTGGCACCATTTCAATCTTGACTTGAAGATTTTTCTAGCCTCACACATTTCATCTGTGTGCTTCGGCTACATGTTTGTTCCAGCCTACTACCACCCTTTTGGGACTACTTTTGCCACCTCTCTGAACCATCGTGGCCGCCTCGCTCAAGGCGTGTACGATGTCTGAATAAAACTTATCTATAACAATTTTGTGACTAGAATCACTGCACATATTATCACAACAATCTCTAAATTCAAGTGGGAAGTCGAGTTGTCTCAATCTCTCATGACATTCAGTTTTGTACGATTCTATTTGATTTGTACTTCTGTCCCCCCACACTACCCTGTTCACATTAATCCTAGACACATATGTCTTTGGCACTATAGCTTCTAAAGTACATTCTACTACTAAAGGCAAGTGATCAGACCATAGAACATCGTATAACACATACACATTCTTAACAGAGCTGACAGCTGCTTCAGTTACTACGCAGTGATCGAGCCATCTCTTGGACCCGTGAGCCTCACTTATATATGTATACGTGTTTGATCGTATACCTAATATCTCAGTATCAATACATGACCATTTTTGCTCAATACAATAACTTGAGAGTTCATTAAAAATTGTTCTGATGGGTGTGCATTAAAATCTCCTAGCATGTATACACAGTCTACACTATTATCATCAATAATATCACTCACCGCGCTCAATGTGTCCGTAAAATCCGCCAGATTCGACATGGTATCCGTAGGCATGTACACACTTAGCACTAAACAACATTTATCACTCATCACAATTTTCACAGCGCAGATACGTGGATTACCGCATTTGATTATGACCACATTATTAAATATACGTTGTCGCCACAGAAGGGCCACCCCACCGTGTGGCCTACCTCGCAAGATACCCGCCGATGTGTCTACAGCTGACACTCCAGTACAGCTAAACTCATCATCTATGGAGTTAAGAAATGAAATTTCCTCAGGCAGCAACCATGTTTCCTGCAGCGCAATCACATCGGAATGTTTACACAAGTCACGAATACTCTGCAGCGAGCGCTTAACATTCTTACAATTAAAACTAGTAAATTTGTAAACAAACTCATCAGACATTGTCAGTGTTTTGTTTGCCGGTTACCATATGAGTCGATGTTTTGTTTATTAGTTTCGGTCTGTAATTCACAAAACGTCCAAATATAATTCCTTGTGGCCACAAGTTATGATCCAGGTACATCTGAAGCTTACTCTGAGATACAAAGAACTGGTACGCATTGTGTTCACATGGGCGTTTAATATTAATTTTGTCTAAGGTCACCGTTTCTCCAGTTTTCTTTTGAATATAATTTGTAATATCCGAAACTGATGAATCTTTATGCACGTTCGTAATAAACATGGGTATTTTTCTATCAGCTGGTCTGAATTTTTCCTCAGATTCAACTATAACACTACCCATGTTTCCTTTAACCCTGTTCTTATATTTATTCTTTTTATATTGCACCAACGTAAAACCTTCATTGTTTTCCTTCGCTGCAACGCTTGCATACGATTGACTAGACTGCGGCGGCAGTGCATGACTCATAGTTTCAGTCACCTGTTCGCTTGGGCCGCTCGCAGCCGGTCGTAGCGATGACGCATCAGGCTGACCGCTATTTGTCGCCCGAATCGTTCCATCTCTGTTGCACGCGTTGGAAACGCAACTGCTAACCGTTTGATATATTGATTCAGCACTACCCTCCACTCTTCGGATATTCGAAAAATTGGGCATATTTTCGCTTATTGATGATTTTTTCGATTCTTCTTCGTGACAAATATATGTAATATTGTTGTCATCACAATATGCACCCCTTTTTGTGTTTATATTTGCTGTTGTGTTAGCAAGAGGCATAAATTTTAAGTCACACTCTTCTTTTAAGTTTTGCAGCTCACTTTGCGTCACAAATGAGGATTTAATACTCTTAACTTCAGCTTGCACCAATACTAAATCTTTGAGCAGTTTTGATACATCCAGATGATCAAAGGTGATGGGTGGTAATTTCTCTAGATCGCGAGCCACAAACACGGGCAGCACATCAGGTTCCGTTGTTTTGAAAATTGCAATGATATCATATAATACCCGATTATCTTTGCCTTTTCCTTTACGGGCTGTACTGCGAATCTCCGTTGACAGTGATTCTATCAATAACGCCTTTGATTTTTGAATTTGGTCGCTAGTAAAAGCCGACGGACAAATTTGCACTAAGCTCGCCTCATCAGCGATCGACACTTTATTTTGCACATAAGCTAAAAGCTCATCTATCACAATGTTGCATGATATACATTTTACTGTACTTGACATTTTGATAATTGCGCATGGGCAGCGCAGCAACCGATAACACGAGCGCAGGCAACGACTGCGCGCGCGCAACTGAATTATGATGCGTTTACCTTTGTATATTAAATAGACAACATTTTTATTATAACTACTTATCTTCAAAGGAAATTAGTTATTTCGTAAGGAAATAAATGTACATGCATATAGCCATGCCAATATCAAGAGGTTTTGTTACAAACATTACTTCCAAATATTTAATACGATCGCTTAGGCAATAAAAAAATAAGTACATTTTTAGCAATAATGTATATTTAAAATGGGAGTATTATATACCAAATATAGCAGCACAACACCCAGGTTGGCCAATCTAACAGCTAGAGGTAAAATAACTGTGAACGGACTGTACTTATGGAAGTAATGGAAATTACAATGGATACAAGAAGGTATCAGACAACCCCTCCGGGAAACAGGCGTGAGTCTATGTATGTATGTATGTATCAGACAAAAACAATGCAAATTCAATGTAATTAAGTGATGGAAGTTTATAAAAAGTTCTGTAGATACCGTCCTAGTACGAGAATTATAGTTGGAGAAATATTTGGACACCTACCTGGGTTTGAAAGTATAGAAAAACGATAAAAATTTTGCACTATTTTTTTGTTGCTGCAGCTCTTCTTGTTTTAGCCGGCTGATTCGTCAAAGCAGGGGGCTCTTGTTGCTTCTGATCGACGGCAGATAGATGGCAAAGGTTTTGAACATCCACCAAAAGAATGATGCGATGTCGCTCACCCTTTGCTCCGAGGACATAAACCATCCCTTCCTTAGTCCAGCACTTGGAGACTCCAAATTTCTCCCGAGCAGTTATAAAGACGTCATGTCGGGCCTTGGTGAGGAATTCCGAGGCTGTGATACCGGAGCCCTTAAGTTTAGGTTTTGTGAACCACACCTTATCCCGGACTAAGACACTCTGGAACTTGACCATTATTGGGCAATGTCAGTTTGGAGCTGCGAGTCTTCCCATACGTTGGCAGCGCTTGAAGCTACTTGGAGTGATGTCATCGAGCTTCAAGTGTGCTCTCAAAAAATTAGCAACAGTCTGCGCAAGATCTTCTTTCTTATCTTCTTTTACACCGTGAAACAAAAGAATCTTACGGTGACCCTGCATTTCCAAGTGGTCCACACTCTGCATTAGCAATTGGACTTGTTGTTGCAGGCCCTTTAATGCTTCGGTGACAAAACCCCGGAATGAAGCAAATTCGGATGCCAGACCAGCCATGTTTGACGGAGGATTGGTGTTGCTTTGCAGCTTGTCCTCAAACTGCGACATCTTTTGATGGAACATGCTATTTAGGTTTTGTATGGTGTTTTGTAATGACTCCATAGTATTATATGTGTATTGTTTGATTGAATGAATTTAAGAACTGGCAGGTAGCGTAATATAATAAACCAAATTAAATCATAAAATAACTGAATAATTAATAGAAATAAATTATAATAAATTAAAAAGGAGGACTAAACATTTTTACTGTTAAGGCCTCAACTACCTACACAGAAAATAAACACCCACTTTATTTAAGGCTACTGCTCCGCTCCCGTGGCTCATAGCGTGATGTTATATAGCCTTCCTCGATAAATGGGCTATCTAACACTGAAATTTTTTTTGAAATCGGTGCAGTAGTTCCTGAGATTAGCGCGTTCAACCAAACAAACAATTGACTCTTCAGCTTTATATATTAGTATAAGAAATACTTACACGTCACAATTTTACGTGAATCTTTATAACCGGTGTTTAAAGCCTTCTTTCGTGCGTAACTAGAGAGTAAACACACGTACACTGAGAAAACCATCGAGTACTTATTATGCTACTTTACCTATCGAGCAGATGTCCAAAGACACACAAGGAAAACAAAAAGAAAACATAATGCCACAAAATGTACAAAATCACGTAACTAATGAAACATTTTCTATACCTTGTTATAACAATATACCAAGTTTAAGAAATACGTAGAAACAGTACTAAAGAAAATGTTTGATGAAGCTAAAGGTCTCTCCTTACTGTTAACGAAAACGTGCTATATTTTGCTAGATTGTGTATTATTTACATCTGACTATATTTTTTATATTATTTTAGATTTAATTAGACTTTATTTTACATTTTATTTTCGTGTAATGGAAAAATAATATTTTTTTTTAGTGTAAGTCCTTTTTATTTTCTTTTTTATTAAATAATACAATATGCAAATATATACACATATTTTTTTTATAAAACCTTATACATCCCAATAAGCGTGAGCAAAAGGAGTATATAATATATGGTTTCAACTTGTGCCAAAATCAAATTAAAAAAGAGGTAAAAGGTATCAAAAGTTATGTACCTATTTCTTTTTTACAAAATCCGTAATATATAGTCAAGCATAACTTCGCCGGGTATAGAAAGCTACAATAAGAAGTGATTAAAGTGATTTAAAAACTTTTCCAGTTAGATTTACTTCTGTCATTTTGTACCATAGTTGCCAATAATTAAAAACACAAATAAGGAAAATCGATTATCGATTTCCAGATAAATATTTTTTATTTTACATACTGATTACCCACATGATTCTTGATTAATTTGGTTGTGGCTGGTATACAAACTGATTACAACTTATGTTATTTATAAGAACTGTATATTATTACAATCGTATTGGTAAAAAACAGGCATTGCTAGAGCTAAGTTTTTTTTATTGATTTAAGGCATTATTTTGCATTATTAAGATTTTCAATGTTATTGTTTCACAATATCAAGATAAGCTGGTGCCTAACCATTTCTATTGAATGATTTTATAGTCGCCAAACACAAACCAAAATTAGGGAGTGTAAAATATTTTTGGATCTGAAAATAGCACTGAGCTTTTTATTTATTAAAATACTATTCGGCAGCAATAGCATGCTGGCGGTCATTACAAATAAAAATATCGATAATCGTATTTATATAATACGATTATCGATTACAAATAAAAATATTGTGGCAACACTGAGATTGACAAAACTAATCAATAAATATATTTTATTGGTTGACTGACGTTTCCTGCGCTTACGCTAGCGTGCGCTTGAGCTCCACCTTGTCGTGGTGGGGGGGCTCAGTAACCGTGGGTTTGAGGTACAACCATGGCGAAGCTAAGCGGGATCCCGGGAGGGGACGCTCCACGTGGGCTTGGGTGAGGCCTGCGTAGGATGCGTCCCAAGGTGCGGGTGCGGGAGACAGTTCTGTCTGTCCCTCGCAGTCGGGTGCGGTCGCGGGAGGAGAGGCGTGTCGGTGTTGCGTTGCCGCGCGCCCTATCTCCCGCGACCAAATGGGGGCGCACCATCGTTGCGTCGCGGTGGGGCCGCAGAGGAAGAGGAGATGCGGTGTTGCGTTGCCGTCCTCCCTATCCTCTGCGGCCGCTGGGTGTTTTGGCGGCGGAGCCCAACGCCTTCATCCGCTGCCAAGGGGGTTTCGTTCGGGGCCCGCCTGACCATCTGGCGGGCCAATACCCGTCAGGGGGTAGCGAGGAATGCTTCGGTGAAACCTTACCCTCCGACACATGGGTACATGAGGTGCACGGGTTGGTTTTTAGTCAGTAAGTCTGAAAGTCCCCTTCGCCCTGCCCCCCCAGGGCGGAGGGACTCCATGAGGATATTCCAACCCGACACCAAAAAAAAGCGTGCGCTTGAGCTCGTTTGTTGTTTTTTCTGTGATATTTATGGTTTCTTAGCTTACGTCGAGTGATATTTGAGTTCCTCCGTAACTATAAAAAAGTATTAGAGATAGGGAGTCTTACTTTCCGTGTCTTTTTTGTGTTTGTGTACAAAACCGAGACCAATATGAACTATATTCGATCACGTTGTGTCAATTGTTTTATGAGACTGTCACACCAACGCTGGCGCAGGTTCGGAATACAACTGCGATAACGTTATTATGATAATGTGTAAAATGCGAGGCAAAACGTCAATTGTTAGATATAATCTTCTTTTTCTCAAGGACAATTAGGTGATAATTAACAATCGCCGTATAATGGATCGTGCGCCCAGCAGTTGGTTACGTGGCAGATAGGGGATCGCGGGCGTAGATGATTTCGAAAAGTACTGTAGTTTTAGTTGTACAAGCACCTTATCATCATCATCACCCTAGCGTTATCCCAGTTGCATCCAAGACTGGAGCCGCTTACTAGTCTAGCTAGATATGACAGAATATTCGCTTTTCCGCAGAGCGACTGCCGTCTGACTTCCGCAACCCGAAGGGATAGGATAATATCTAAAATATCTCGAAAATATCTAAAAATATGTAGGTAGGTACCGTTTGCGTTTGTAGAACATAACCTAAATTGAAATTCGTTGGTAGCCTTTTATTAGGAAATCCGGCGAACTAGGGACAAATGGTATTTTGTAATTTAATTACCATTATAAACACTACAAATGAGGTAAATTTGACGGCACAATAAAGTATACTGCGAAACCAAACTCCGTACTTTAGTGCCCAAACTCCTTTCAGCGCATTATCTTTTTAAACAACTGAGATATAAAGTTTTGAGACGAAACATACCCATTATTCCCACTGTGCGGCGAGGCGGCCGCTTAAACCATTACGCCAACCGTGCAGTCTTAGCAGTATTTAGTTCCTTCTTTGCCGCTAAATCAAAAATAATATAAATCCATACTTACGTAGACGGTGGATGCTTATCAATTTCATGTCTTTTAGCGGCGTGTCGGCGATACAACGCTGTGATGACTCCACATACTCCCGTACACAGCAGAGCTGCGATTGATAACAGCAATACTAGCATCGGAGACAGCAGTATTGAGGTGCTTACTCCTGTAGAAGAGACACAGGATTAAATAAAATTTAGGTAATTTATTTTCTGACTAAGGATAGGTACGTCATCATCAGCTTTGTTTACAAACTGTCCCGTTGCTGGGAACTAGACTCTTCTCGCTAGTAAAGGGCTAAGCTATTGCCCTTCACACTAACCAAGTGTGGGTTAGCAGACTTCGTATGTCTTCAGAAAAGAGCACATAAAATACTGCATAACTGAGAGCAGTTATTCAGATTTCCTCACGATGTTATTCTCATCATTCAGCACTTGCTAATTATTAACTACTTGATATGCACATTACATCGTAAAGTTATTGGTGCACGCTGTATATTCGAACCCGAGAACCTCTGGGTAGCTGTTGGTATCAAAACTTGGCTATAATATTTGGAAGATTGAGGGTACTCGATCTTAAAACTTTAGCACTTTTAGTTAAAATTAAAAATAGCTCTATTTGCGATCCTTGTGTCACGGAAAACTTTTGGAAATATTAAAAGTATTGACTCCAAAACTCTAACCAAGACCTAACAAACTTTTAAATTTCAAAACGTTTTGTTTCGTATAGAGGTTCAACTTTTCTGACTAAATTTGTACTCCTTCGTGATCGCGTAGCTTTTGAACGGCTAGACAGCCTTGTAGTAGAACATTGCTGATTTCAGCATGAATGGGCCGGCTCGACCGGCGAAGTACTACTCTCTCACAGAAAATCGACGTAAAGTAACAGTACCTAAACTTTTGCGTTTCGTTCGGTGAGTGAGAGTGCCGAAGGCCCTATCCCCTTTCCTTCTCCCTCATCCCACTCCTCATCCTATCCCTTTTCTCAACCCTAAGGGGCGGCAACGCACTTGTGACTCCTGTGGTGTTGCTTGTGTCCATGGGCGGCGGTAATTGCTTACCATCAGGTGATCCGTCTGCTCGTTTGCCGCCTATTACTATAAAAAAATGTTCATATAGGTACACATACACTTGCTTTATAGAGACTGTGTTTCACTTCCAAAATTCAAAAGCTAACTCGTTGTCAGATCATCAATTTGGTACCAGTACCAAGCTCTGCTTAGCTTGGGACTAGATGATGATGTGTGTATGTGGTAGAATATTAGAATTAGAATATTAGAATTCCTTGAGTAATGGTAAATATAAAGTACCTTTTTCTTTTAGTTTGAATGAATGAACTGAATTTGAATAAAAATGAAAAAGGCTGCGAAAGTGCTCCTTCATAGGCACAAAAACGATTAGCTTTAATGTAGTTATTACTAATAGTAAATAAATAATTTATCCCACTCACGCATGTTTTGATAACTTCAGTCATATAAATAGTGTCATCTATCGTGCTATGGCGAAAACACATACACTGGTGATCTCTTACGGATTACAGTGGAACTACAAATATGAAGAGATTAAAATTCTGAAACGCGCTATTAGAAGTCACACACGCATATCCAGACACAGAGCAAATAATTGTGCTGATACAAAGATTTGTACTGAATTTGTAATCGATACTACAATCTGACAACGATAGTCTAAGATACCAACAGAATATCATGCAGAGGGTATTTGGTTCGAATCCGCGGCACGCACGACTGACTTTTCAAAGTTATGTGTATGAAATGGTCAATTATCGCTTGAATGGTGCCTCGGAGAGCACGTTATGAGTAAGTTTGATAATCGTTACGAAGAGTCAATGCTCGTCAATAACTTTTTGAGTTGATCTAAACCATGTGACGCTAGCGCTTTGGATTGAGGCAGTTAGGCGGCAGTTGATCTGTGAAAAAGCTTATATTCTGTCATATACGCATAGTCTAGGAAGCGTACCTTAAGGTCCAAGGCGTAAGTCTTGGAAGATGATGATTGTTCCTTATTTAAACTACAACCTCCAGCTTAGCAGTCAAGGTTACTTGTCACTACAACTAGACAAATAGCCTAGTTTTATTTAAAGTACCTGGATGACCGAGCTTAGCTCAGTTTTTTTTCTACAAATGAAACCTTACTAGACCAATTCAATAAATTTAAAACCCCATACATAATAAAATTTGTTGGGGCTGTTTCCGAGATTCAGATATTATAGAAGAATTGCTCGTTTAAGTTTATTAGATACACAAATAATGCAAACAGTATCATATTAAAATTCTAACCCGACCATCAGTACACATGAAAAAGCCACAAATGTTTGCCGATTATGCTCAACCTAATACACACACTAATAATATCTATACGCTAATAACATCGTATTATCCACTAAGCATGATAATTAAGGAAACATCTCTCAAATTGCTGCACAAACTCAAGATTCAAACATAGGATTCTTCCAGTTCACTTCGTAAAGATAATGATCCCTTTCTGTCATCCCTCACAATGTTATGGAATATTCTCATACATATTTGCCCAATTGATTTTGAGATGGAGAGAAGTAGTTTTTAACGAAGAAATGCTACATATGCACAATTGAACAAATAAAAGTTTTTCTGAAGTCTCACTGTCAGCGAGATATTGTTATGTTTTGTGAAACATTTTGCCATGACTTATAAATAAGTAAATAAAAAATATAACACAATAAAAAAAACTGCAGCGGCTGCTGACGCTGTAATATTATGTACAAGTCACTTTATTGTATAACGGTCGGTTTCAATATTCGATCTATCCTATGGACTGCCTCTGTGGTCCTGCGATAGTGTTAGCGACTGCGGATCATGAGGTCTCGGGTTCGATGCCCGGGTCGAACAAATAGTAATATTGTTTTTTTTCTGTTAGGAATTATTGAATACAAGTTCGGAGTCAGGGAGTTGGCGGTGCCTCGGAAAGCACGTTAAGCCGTTGGTCCTGCGCAATCTCTCGCCGCCGGTCGTGTCGCTTGTAGCGTCCCATCGGACTGTGAGAGTGAGGGAATAGAGAGTGCACTTGTGTATAGGCACACACTCGTGCACTAAAATATGTCCTGCGCACTTGGCAAGTATCATATTATATAGACAAGCCGCCGTTGCCGGAATCGGTCGGGAGGACATTATTATTAATATCCATGGATTTTTAGATGCGAGATGCGTGTTTGTATGGAGCTTATGTTTAAAACGAATCTAAAATCTCAAAAAAATGGACAGATCGAATATAGAATGCCGCGGTAAGTAGAGCCCAGCACTTATAGTTAGGCCTGAATTATGTAATCTATTTATCAACTGGTAGCAGTAAGTATAATAATGATGTATTTCTGCAATATAAATTATTAAAATTTCTTTAATCGTACACAATTATCCGAATAAGTATACCCCTACAGAATATGCATAGTATTTAGAAATCGAGTGAAATGGACAAAATAAATAAAAAGAAAACTGAAATAAGGATCTATTAATGAGAGAAAGATAAAATATACATATTTATGATACATTCAACAATAAGAAGGTAGAATGGAAATGGATGTTACAAAACCACCATATCAGACATACATAATGAGCTATAAACACATTAAAGTGCCCTCGGGGAGTAACTTTTAAACAAATTTACAGATAAGAATAATTGTTATGCGTTGAGGTTAAAAGTAATGGGACATCAGTTTTTTATAAAAGAGGAATATCGTAATAATATTATAGCCGTAGCGATAGTCTAGTGGAGGAACTGACAGGCTGTTACGCAGAGGGTCTCAGGTCCGAATCCACGGCGCTCGTGTGAAGTGACAAAATTGTTAATTACCGCTTTCTTAACGGTAAAGGAAAACATCTTGAGGAAAACTGTATGTTTAAGAGTTCATCATAATGTTCTCGAAAGACATGTGAAGTCCACCAACCAGCACCTGGCCTCCTAGCCTTCGTGGTAGACTATGGCCTTAACCTTGTCATCAGCGAGAAGAGACTCGTGAACAGCAGTGGGACAGCATATTATAATATTGTACAAATAGTGTATTTAAGCCGCGTGCCTTTCCCAACTACCTGTGGACCCCGTTGTTTTGAAATATAACCAATAATTATCAATGAAACGTTGTACATATAGATAGAACTAGATGAGCCCACGAGTACACCCGCGTTATGGCTACTGCTCCGCTCTTGTGGCTCATAGTCTGATGTTATACTGGGTGTAAGGGACGGTGTACCGAAAACTGATACCAGTGATTCAGTACATTATACTGAGACCCTTGGCGGTCGAATTTTCCGAAAAAATCTAAGAACTAGACAATTTTTCAAAAAATTGCGATGTAAATAGGAACACGCAAACTCGTACTATCAGCTTATACGGCCCTACAGCGGCGGGTGGTGGTGGCAGTGATTACGATGTATTGGTGCGCTTACTGTGCTGCGGCCGCACGCCGCGGCCGATGTCACGTTACAGTTAACGCGCCATGTACATGTTTAATTCTTAGAATTTTACATAAATATTAATGTACGTCGACTATCGTAACTATTTCATTACATTATATGGCAAAAAAATCAAAGGAAAATTCATGAATATTTTCCGGAAAATTCGACCGCCAATGGCCTCAGTATCATGTACCGAATCACTGGTATCGGTTTTTGGTACACCGTCCCTTACTCCCCTATAGCCTATAACCTTCCTCGGTAAATGGGTTAGTATGGGTAGTAAATATTAGATAATACAGAAAAAGAAATATCAAATTGGACCAGCAGTTCCTGAGATTAGCACGTTCAACCAAATAAACAAACAAACTCTTCAGCTTTATAATATTATAAGTATACATATATTATGATTCATAGAAAATTTGTTACGAATATTTTATTGTCTCTTTTCAAATATTTTAATAAGTTTCACTTTATGAAAACGCTTGAGAGACTTCCTCGGCATCAAGGATCTGTTGTGCAGATGTCTCCATAACTGCATTATTAAGTACTGGCATGGATTAGCCTAAATAGATGTAGAACTATAAGTACATTATATTAAAACTATTATTGCATCAGGTATTTTTATGTGAAAAATATAAATTGAATACATGCCACCAACAAAAGTCATACAAGCAAGTGCTGATTGTTAAATCATGTGAATCTTTTACGTGATGTTTGCGTATTTAACCCGCTTCCCGCTGCAAGTAAAACAAAAGCTTTAATATCTGCACGTACTTACACTGCCAAAACTATGAGACTACCTAAACCTTTTGGGTGACAATGTACGTATTTGCATACATTTTTAACCTCTGACCATTCTCCTATGAGGGTTTGGAGAAAATATGGTAATCCAGTAGTATACCTGAACATCTTTCGCCACCGACTAACATATTTTATAATAAAAGTAAAACTTTGTTATTAAGGTTGTTCTTCAATCATGTAACAGCTGAATTAAGTTACGCTGTTTTTATACAAATGAAGTCCGTGTAAGCTGTTCCTATTTGTAAGTGCATATTCTAAATATTACTAAATGGATATGGAGAAAAATCAAGAATATTTTGATAGTGTATAATTGGAATCTAATCTAATACTAATATATAAGGCTGAAGAGTTTGTTTGTTGGCGCGCTAATCTCAGGAATTACAGGTTCTTTCAGTGTTAGATAGCCCATTTATTGAGGAAGGCCTAATCACCATGAGCCACGGGAGCTGAGCAGTAGCCTAAATAACAAAAAAAATAATTTAAAAACTATAACCCGACTACTTAAAAAAGGGGGTCTAAAAGAACGAAACAAGAAAATAGCTCAATCAGATAATAATATAAATCCATACATGCATACATACATAGACTCACGCCTGTTTCCCGAAGGGGTAGGCAGAGACTACGGAACGCCATTTGCAACGATCCTGACATATCTCTCTTGCTTCATTCACTGCCATCAGATTCGTCATGCATGCTCTTCTGTTAAGGGTACTTCTCACCTGTCCTGTTTTTAGGATGTCTCCAATCTGGTCAGAGAACGTCCGCCTAGGTCTCCCCCTTCGTCCTGTCCCTTCCACACTTGCCTTATATATCTGCTTGGTCAGTCTTTCGTCATCCATCCTCTCCACGTGCCCAAACCATCTTAGCATACATTGCTCGATGCTTGTCACTACATCTTCTTTTACCCCACACCAATCTCGTATCACACAATTCTTTACTCTGTCGGTCAAAGACACACCACACATACTTCTCAGTGCTCTCATTTTTACAGCATTTATTCTACTTTCAAATCTCTTCTGCCATACCCAACTTTCACTACCATACATAAGGGTAGGCACTAACACATCTCTATGTACAGCCAAACGTGCCTTTTTGAACACGTTTTGACTGTTCATAAACGCCTTCAGAGCTCCATTCACACTATTACCTGCATTATCTCTCCTTTCAATATCTGCTTCATTCTTACTATCTCTTGTAAACAACGTACCTAAGTAAACAAACTCATTCACTTCTTCCACTCGCTGTCCATCGATCAAAACATTACAAGCCGTAACGCATTTCTCCTTTTCTAAAACCATAACTTTCGTTTTACTAACATTCACTTTCATTCCTTTCCTCTCTAACGCACGATGCATGATTGTTACCGTCTCCTGCAATTCCTCCGTTGAAGATGCAAGTATAACCTGATCATCAGCATAAAGGAAGCATTTGACGAGTAACCCATTCATCCTTAATCCGCAGTCACTATGTTTTAAATCTTGCAAACAACTGTCCATGAAGAGGTTAAACAGCCACGGCGGCGCTACACATCCCTGTCAAACACCTTTCTCGATGGTAAACCAGTCAGTGTATGCCCCGTGTATCCTCACACAAGCTCTAGAATCCTCATAAAGGGATTTCAGAGGTCGAATGAGGCTGCTGTCCACCCCGTTCATTGACAGCACCGACCACATTTCATTCCTCACCACTTTATCGTTAGCCTTTTCCAAATCCACGAATGCGCAATAGACCTTTTGGCCTTTGGCCAAAAATTTTTCGGCTATGCTTCGCAAGGAAAAAACCTGATCCGTGCATCCCATACCCTTTCGGAATCCCGCTTGTACATCACATATTTTCTTGTCGGTTACTTCCATAACTCTTTCAATAAGTACCTTTGCATACAATTTGCCAACAATGCTGAGAAGACCTGCCTCTATAGTTTTTGCAGTCTTGTTGCGAGCCTTTTCCTTTATAAAAAGGCACAACTACAGCTGTGTTCCAGTCATTAGGTACTCGGCCGGTGCTCCAACACAAGTTATATAACCGCTGCAACTGACCAACTATGATGCCCTGTCCAGCCTTCAGCATTTCGACTGTAATCCTATCATATCCTGCAGCCTTACCTACTTTCATACTTCCCAGTGCCTTCACGATCTCATCCACGCCAATAACGCTTTCATCATTGCTATCATTACAATTCACTTCAGCTATCGGTGTCTCCTTCGCCGTTCTTTCAAATAAACTTTCAAAATACTCTTTCCATCTCTTTTAACACGCACAATTCACCATTTACTATATTTCCATTCTCGTCTCTGATGGATGTGTGTTCTGAGGATTGAGTTCTTCCTCGAACTGCACGAACGGATTTCCAGAAAAACTTAATGTTCCTCTGGAAATCGTCAGATAATCTGCTATCAAACTCATCTTTCTTTTCCTCTTTTTTCCTTTTAACATTTCTTTCACTATTCTTTATGACCTAATAAACACCTTTCTTGCTTCATCTATGTCTAGACTCGTTGCTTTTCACATTCTTTCATTTGCTCTGGCAGCCAACCAATCTGACCAAGCTTTCTTCTTCTCTGACACTGCTGATTGTACATCCTTGTCCCACCATGTATTCTTAACCTTTCGTATTTTCCTTCTCTTGGTCACACCACATACTTCAGACGCTACACATACTACCTCTTCTTTAAAGGTCTGCCATAATTCTTCCATATCATTTATGCCATCGAACCTCTCAAATCTTGCTATCAATCTTCGTTTATACTCATCTTTCACATCTTTCTTTTGTAGATTTTCTACTTTAATTCTTTCCAAGACCCTATTTTCATTACGCTCTCGGTGTCGCCATCCTTTGAAGAGCCTACTTATCCGGCTCAACACCAAAAAGTGGTCTGTGTGGATGCCAATCCCTCGATATACTCTTGTATCCAACACATTCTTTCTCAATCTTTCATCTACTATCACAAAATCAATCATACTTCTTCTTACATTTTTCGCCTCTCGCCTATACATATGTATCCTTTTATGATCTAATCTTTTATGATAATATAAATCCAGAAAAGTATAAATAAATCAATAATTTTTATTTCAGGCAAACTGTCCCTTATTATTACAATTAAATATTATAATGTTCATAAAACATTTTAATAATAAAATCAACACATAAAATCAACATGGTTATCCATTAAGAAATAATATTAAATTAGACATACACACTATTTATTTATCAATATACCTACAGATTGCATTCAGATCTAAGCATGAAAATTGTGCAGAATACAGTCGATATAATAATTTGGGCTGTTTATTAACCTTCATCGACTCCACCTGAAGAATGCAACGGATTGGTGATCTGGGCTGCTGTTTACGGCATGGAGATCGTATAAGTATAGAAATGCTTAAGTTAGAGCCGTGGTCGCACGTATTGTATACTACATGGAGTTACCTGTCATGTTTGTTGAATGAAGTTAAGTGTTCCTGGCATCCACTTTATATAAATAAGGTGCGACCACGGCTCTAGCTTGAACATTTCTGTACTTATAATTTTCTGGATTTATATCTGAATGAGCTATTTTCATGTTTCGTTCTTTTTAGATCCCCTTTTTATGTAGTCGGGTAATAGATTTTAAACTTATTTTTTGTACTTTGTTTTAATGTAAGTACTGGACTTTTTGTTAGCTTAGATCCAGCTGTGGAATACAACGCGTTGGTGATCTGGGCTGCTGCTTCCCGCATGGATAATTAGCTAATATTTGATTAAAAATACATAAGACGTAGTGATTAAAAGCTCATAATATTTATGAAATTTTATGTAAGGAGACTATGCAATACAAATTGTTTACTTACTAAATCAGTAACATCATAGAAACAACAATTCTAAATTGTACATATAATTATTATTTAAAGAATACATTTCTAAGTGTCTATGGCTATTACATAACCGTGCAGAAAGGTCTGTATAAAAACATCGGTAAGTACTGTAATGCAACGAACACAAAGATAAAGTGGCCTATCCTGAACAAAGATACCCGGTAGAAAAACACTTAAATTTATTTTTATCTCACGTGTTTTTATTTACTTGTGCTGGCGTCGAGTGTTTTTATTTATTTTTTGTACCAGCTTGTTTAATTGTACATACATACACACAATAGTCTCACGCCTATATCCCCGAAGAGGTAGGTAGAGGTATATCGCTACACCCACTCTTCGCCAGATTTATTTTAGTCCCACGTAATAGGGGGCGAGCCTATTGTCGTACCGGGCACATTACCAGACACCGAGCTGCTACTGAGAATTTCCTAACCTTTGCAGTCTTTAGTTTTTTTTCAGTATTTAATTGTATTCTGAATAAGTTTATTTTTTTGCCCCACCGCAGTATTTTTTTACTCATCACTTGCCACGTGCCACAGAAAACGTCGCCGCGTCATTTCCGCTGTCAAGAAGATCTTTGACAGCCGTTGTGGTGAGTCAGTATCCAATTGATTCAATCAATCAATTAGTCAATATACTGAACTGGTATCATTGAAAAAGCTATTCATTTAGTTTGCAGAGGTTAGACGCCAATTGCTCTGTAGAAAAGCAACCTAATATTATTTTCTATCAAATCTGGATAGCTGGAAAGTAGAGCCCGGCTCTCAGAGATGACTACTGTGCCGTACTATATTATTTAAGATCGTATACAAAAACACTCTCTGCAAACTAGATTTAATTCCAACAATTTTTTGCGCTTCTAGAGATATGTGCAACGAAAATTAAACTAGTAGTTTCATCTTATGAGCTTACTTAAGCGAAGCACCTCGTAATTCTGAGTGGCTCTCATATAAAATGAGCAAGTGCTTTAGTGAAGCTGGTGTTTCGCTGAGTGCCACTGTCATTAGATGGTGATAACTTGAATGCTAGCTAGCGTGTTTTTGTAGGTTTATGCATGTATTATACATATAGACATTCCTCTTTAATCACACTATCTATTAAAAAACCGCATTAAAATTCGTTGCGTAGTTTTAAACATTTAAGCATACATAGGGACAGACAAACAGAAGACAGACTTTGTTTTATACTATGTAGTGACTATGAAAACTGTAAGACTAGGGGCATTGGAAAAATACACTTATTTTGCTAATTGCCCGATGTCCCCATAATAATGGGTCCGATGGCTTTCTCGTTTACCCATCGCACAATAAAATTATTCGATAAAGAGAAAATATGTGCAAGAGAGAAAAAAAGGAAAGTCGTACCATTTCTATTTCGATCCTGGCGACCTCAAATAAAACGTGCTTTTAAACGACACAGAACTTATAACCTTATACTGAAAACTAATTTGGTTTTCTATTCGTTAACGAGGCCATATGCAGTGGCCGTTTATTTTAAAACAGTTGCTTGTCCAAACATATAACTTATTACACTCCATCTGTGCAAGTTAGCTCCGCGACGAAACTCATAATCCAAAAAATTAATGCGATTTTTTTGGCTTTCGCGCAGACGCGTATAAAAAATTTAAAACTTCATTCAGTCTAAAAGGCACAGTTAGCAGTGACTTTGTTACTGCGCAAAATACTTGTACCTTATTGCAGGATTGAAAAGCGATATTACAGAAAATAGTCTGCTATGCATATGTGTATTAGCAAACTTTCACACCTGAGAATTAATCAGTATGCTACCTACATAATAATATATATAGGTAGCATTGAGGAACCCTTTGGAAAATATCAATTGGTATTTTGGGACAGGACAAACGGGAAGACCTAGGCGGACGTTCTCTAACCAGATTGGAGACATCCCAAAAAAAGTACAGGTCGGAAGTACCCTAAACAGAAGAGCATGCATAAGAAACTTGATGAGAGTGACTGAAGCAAGAGAGAAATGTCAGGATCGTTGCAAATGGCGTTCCGTAGTGTCTGCCTACAGTAGGCCTTATAAATAATTTCAGCTGAAACTCCTTCAAAGACTCAAAATCTAAACAGAGATAGCAAGAGATTACGGCTCTACTTATTATGTATCCTCATCACATTCTTCAAGCAAACTTGTTGGTCTGAGGTACTTTTCACCTGGCATTTATCCAGCAACTCTGTAGCTATTCAAAGAGTGTACGCCCGAAAAATTTAAATTAGATTTTTAAAGAAAATATTAGACTTCTCAATTTCAGAATCTACCTGTTTCTCGCACTAAGCATTTGAATAACAATCTGTTACTTGCAAAACCACAAGGTCCGCTGTATTAAAGCCTCGTATAATTTAGTTGGTATATTGAAAGCAGTAGAATATGTAGTTAAATACAATAAATATCGTGCTACAATGGCAAGTTAAATAAGCAGTAGTAAATTTGCAAGTGCAATATTCATTGGTGGTGCAACGAGAAATTATTCACTGGAGTTTGCAAGAAACAGCAATTAGGTACTACGATTGCACTTTATAGTGGCATAACACGAGACACACTATATTTAAGGTCTTGTAATTGCCTTGTATCTAATATTATCTATGTATGAATATCTAGTAAAAACAGACCTTTTTTTGTAAAACATAATGAAGTGGACTCGCTATTTTATTTGAAAATACTATTTTTGGCTGTTCTCTGATATCTGATATCTGACTTGTCTTAAAATACTCAGTTACTGTCAAAATAAAAATATCTGTGATATCCTAACATACAATCATGTGATCAGAAATTAGGCAGTCTGCGTTATGATTATAGTTAGATAACTCTTAAACATAATAAATTATGTAATTTTGAAAGCGTGCATGTAAAAGATAAATTTCACTGAGCCATAAAATGAATCACCATACTCAGTGAGACATGATTTGTACTGGATGGGAAAATAAACCAAGACTCTGGACTAACAGAAGAAAAAATAAATGGATGACCTTGGAAATCTGGTGCTCTCAGACAAAAAGCAACAGTACCAGAATAATTTAACGTCGATTTTCTAAGAGATTGTAGTACATACTCAGCAAGCTGAACACTTTACGTAAACTAGACCAAATTTTATATTTTTTAATCTATGTCCTACAATTGCCTATGTGCCTACAACTAAAACAAATTATAGTCGCGCGACGATAAATTTAAACTTTACCCAAGTAGATTTCTTGGTAATTCAACAACTCAGTATTAGGCAATACGGATAAATCCTTAAGGTGCATTCTAAAGCTTTGTAATCGTCCATTATACCGTGAAGTTCCAACAGTACGATCCTAAATAATACGCCGAGGAAACTACGGCAATACTGTACTTTATGTATTTAAGGAGTAATTGTTCGCTTGGCTTTCAATATCCAAGAATTGCGAGCTGCTATAAATTTAGTCCAATGCAGTCCCGTTTTATTACCCTTTGCTTTATTTTATCCATTGCTTTTAATATAATGTTGTATATCTTTGTACCAAAATGGCCATGAAAACTATAATATTAATATCTTAATTAATTTTTATATATTTTTTTTTATAGACTCACGCCTGTATCCCCGAAGGGGTAGGCAGAGGTGTGATATAACACCCACATTTCGCCATGAGTTTTTAGGTCCCACGTAATAGGGGGCGAGCCTATTGTCGTACCGGGCACATTACCAGACTCCGAGCCGCTACTGAGAATTTCCTAACGGAAAATCCCAATAACACTTTGCCCGACCCGGGAATCGAACCCGAGACCTCCCAATCCCACGCGCACATTTATGCCGCGAGACCAACGAGGCAGTCATCTTAATTAAATTAAATCTTTACCTGATTTCGCCTCCTAGCTTCACCGCAACCGCTTGATCACTGGACCCTTGGCGCTGCAGCTAATGTCACCAATTTTGATTTGCAGGACAGGATGTATATGTATGTATACTGAATAATACATTATTATGAAAGGCTTCACCCATAAATACATAACAACTTTCAAAAAGCCTATAGATCAAAAGGAGTCTGAATAATAATGGCCAGTTATACCCAAAATAAATCATACCCTCTATGATATAGGACAAAAATGTGTAGCCAATACGCGAATACTTAACCATTCAGCGAAATGCAGCCGTAAGTTATACACAGAGCAACTGAGACTTTCTAAAACCTTACTACAAAAACACGCTAGCTAGCATTCAAGTTATCACCATCTAATGACAGCGGCACTCAGCGAAACACCAGCTTCACTAAAGCACTTGCTCATTTTATATGAGAGCCACTCAGAATTACGAGGTGCTTCACTTAAGCGAAGCACCTCGTAATTCTGATTACTTAAGTAAGCTCATAAGATGAAACTACTAGTTTAATTTTCGTTGCACATATCTCTAGAAGCGCAAAAAATGGTTGGAATTAAATCTAGTTTGCAGAGAGTGTTTTTGTATACGATCTTAAATAATATAGTACGGCACAGTAGTCATCTCTGAGAGCCGGGCTCTACTTTCCAGCTATCCAGATTTGATAGAAAATAATATTAGGTTGCTTTTCTACAGAGCAATTGGCGTCTAACCTCTGCAAACTAAATGAATAGCTTTTTCAATGATACCAGTTCAGTATATTGACTAATTGATTGATTGAATCAATTGGATACTGACTCACCACAACGGCTGTCAAAGATCTTCTTGACAGCGGAAATGACGCGGCGACGTTTTCTGTGGCACGTGGCAAGTGATGAGTAAAAAAATACTGCGGTGGGGCAAAAAAATAAACTTATTCAGAATACAATTAAATACTGAAAAAAAACTAAAGACTGCAAAGGTTAGGAAATTCTCAGTATCACCAGCACTTGCACCAGTGCAAAGCCGGGGCGGGTCGCTAGTTAAATTATAATGATAGGTATAATAAATGTGCATTCATCAAGTAATAATTATAACATTATTTTATGAATTCTACCAAAATTCATTAATACACATAACAAGACGTAACGAACGTCTTGTTAGAAACCTATAGACTCGCATACGGAATCATTGCACAATTCCAACATCATAACCTTTGGATGGGTCGAATTAAAATTATATTTTATTAGTCAGTTATTAATCTAAAATAGGCATCATGAAGGTAGGAAGGTAGGCTAGCTGGCAAATATTACTCTGTATAACGTTACAAATGGCAGTTAATTAGTGTTGCAACAATTTATACGGTCAGCTCTGCGTAACAAGACCTAATAGCATTGTAATGACTGTGTCACATCTAAAGGGATAATATTATTTTGATATCAATGTCCATAACGCAAATGCATACCTACTTTAACATATGATAGCAGATTGAATTTTTATAAATGTATACTATTCATTATTCCTGGTCTCGGGTTCGATCCCCAGGTACCCCGGGCACACACCTCTGACTTTTCGAAGTTATGTGTGTATTCAAAATGTTAATTATCGCTAGCTTAATCATGTGCCCGGTAGATGGAAATAGGCTCGCCTCCTATTACATTGGGACCTAAACATAACTGGCGAAATGTGGGTGTATAATAGGTACACCTCTGCCTACTCCTTCGGGGATAAAAAGGCGTGAAGTTATGTATGTATGCATTATTCTTATTAATTATTCATATTCATTATTCTTTCTTGACTGCCTCCGTGGTCCAGTGGATAGCGTATGCGACCGTTGATTGGAGGTTTTAAATTCGCTGCATTTGAAGCTTTTAAACTCGCTTTAAAAATATGGACAACATCAGCTAGTATTCTGATCAACGATTATTAAATTTATTTTTTGTGATACATATTGGTAATCGCTTTCATACTTATTAATTTACACAGGTTTTTAAACAGTTTTGTTTATTTTATCGCACAATATTTTATAACAAGAGGATGTTTATAAATAACTTTTAGGATAAAACTATTACATAAAATGTTATCTACTAAATCGCGTGTCCCACTAAACATAATAAAAGAGCGTATGATATACATTTAGATCGAACCGGTGACTTCAAAACTACCAGAGATATGATCCGATCATCACATATGCCACATGAGACCTCATGACGTATAAACAAAATACGTGAGTACAGTCAAACGGATCCAATAAATGTTAGCAACTCTACGTAGTCAACCGAAAAAGGCAAAACCAATCAGCATTCGAACAGGTGGTTGACGTACATTTATTTAATATGGACTTTAACCTTGTTACAGTTGCCAAAATTTCATAAAATTTTAGTATTAAGATATTTTTGTAAATATTTTTATTTAAACTTCATAAAAATTTAAACAGTAACATGACATGATCACACTGTGATCCGGGTTTTGTCACTATTTATCTTATTTTATTATATACTAATATATAAAGCTGAAGAGTTTGTTTGTTTGGTTGAACGTGCTAATCTCTGGAACTACTGATCCGATTTGAAAAAATCTTTTAGTGTTAGATCTAAAATCGCCATTGATACGACAAGAAGAAGAAGAAGTGTTAGATAGCCCATCTATCGAGGAAGCCTATAGGCTATATAACATCACGCTATGAGCGACAAGAGCAGAGCACTAGCCTTAAATAACGTAGGTTTAATCGCAGGCATCCTCTAGTAATAAATATACAGTTTTAACACACATGGTCAACTGATCCCAAACTAAGCAGAGTCTGCACGCTGCTAACCAGATAACTGATAATTTGATAAACAGCCATGTTTATAAACAAATAATATAATCCATCACATAAAGATCCTGTATAGGGTTCAAATCCACAATCTTCACCTTAAAAGGCGTCAGAATACACTAGACCAGGTGATCGAAAGTACGAGACATTGTATGGAAATAAACTAGTTGACAATCTCCTCCAGCTATGTATATCAAAGACTTAATCAAGTAGCTTTGCGAACGACAAACCCACTGCAGTAGTGTCCGTTCTCTGAGAAATCGTTTGATTGTAGCGGCTAGTCCAATTTGCATTTCCTTCGCCAGCTGTGTTATGTACTGACCTGGTAATATAGCTCGGTGAGAGTAACGGGGCTACACAGAGATTCATGAAATACAGTGAAATATTATAGGTTGGTACTACAACTTAACAAATTGGCATCTTTATTAACGGCGGTTTCTTATGTTAAATATATTGTAGTACCCAAATTAATGTATAGATAAAATATTGTTAGTTCACCTACTCATAGATGACAGTTTTGAGAATTATCGATATCCGTGTACATCTAGGTGGTAAATGACAGCCCGTTCAGTCTACTTCGAAAATTACGAACTTTTAAAGTACCGTTCACTCCATACTCCGTTAGAGATGAAGTTGTCAAAAACCCTGAACAAAAGGTCATATGAAAGGTGATCGACCTCCATACTAGTATTACGGTTTCTTGATGTCAGTGCCTTTAAAATATATTTCATACGTACTTTCCATTGCTATTTTTGCTAATTTGGCATCGTTTGTGTAATTATTACTTGCCATTACCTTATTGGCATATTGTTATGATGTTAGAGTTTGAAAACTTCTTATTAATATCAGCAAGCTTGTTGTAAACAACTCGGCCAGGAGTATATTCAGTGATAATATGACCAAAATTTAATTCCTTTATGCCCGTTTTCACCAACAGTCCCTAATCAGAAACTTAACTAAGAATGCCTTACGCTATGGGATACCTAAAATCATCCCCTTTCTCAAATTTCGTTTCACGATCGTAAGCGCTACTTAGTTAGGGGTCCCTTAATTAGGTGACGGATAGTGCGAGGCTAGCATCTGAACAAATGTCGACAAAATACTTTTGTTTACTTTTCTATTAAAATGCAGCTTATATAAATGTAATACATATTGTTTTGATTAAAATATAAAAATACACATTGATTTAAACCTAGTCGATGCTAAAATGTTATTAATTTAAAAAGAATATTTCACATTAGCCTGTACGGCAAAAATCCTTTGCTCTAAACAGAGGACAGTTTTTTATCACGACGTTATTTCACGGAACTAAACATCGTGGCGGTTCATCTTCATTTCGTGATACGTGGTATTTTTTTCGTTAGCGCTCAAATAGGGTGCTGTCTAATAAAATTAATAAAGTTGGTCAACAATGAAAGGAAAAGAAAATCTGGATCTTTTCACTGACACATACCTAGTAGATTAATACAATTATTTCTACCACATAAAGATACACTGCTGAACAAAAAGACAGATGGGACAACAAAATAAGCTAAATTTTTGGTGTGGAATGCAATAACAAATTCGTACGCTGAAATAACCCAAAAACGAGATGGTTAAAATTGTCACTTAACGTTAAGGGGTCGAATTTTCAGTCCTAAATATAAGGTGTTACCTAATGCCTCAGGTGTGTCTTAACAGTTGTTGAAAACAAATCTTTCGTTAGGTGACCCTTAAACTACGGTAGGAGTTACTTAAATTTTAGGCGCCGTTGGTGAAAACGGGCATTAGACAAGCAATTCTTATATATATTGTAATTTGAACCTAGGAAATGGTACCAAAGATTTTATAGAATTAAGTATGCAGAAGGTCTCGGAGAAATAATTTCTAAAAAAAAAAAACGATTTATCAAACAAAAGCGAGCAAAACATGGTCATCCAGTATACTTTATCGAAAACAACATATAAAAAAATACACGAAAATAATATTACTAAATAGTATTATGATAGAAACATGGCTACCATACATCATAATTATGTTCCTATTAGTTATACAAAAATGTGTATATTCCACTTACCTGTATACTTATCAGGTGGTCGTATAGCCACTGTATACAGGGTGACCTCTTCGCTGCGACCCTTAGCGTTGGCCGCGTACAGGACCAACGCGTAGCTGGACCGGCTGTCCCAGTCGTGGACCTCGAAAGTGGGCGTGTGGTTGGATGTGACGTTCGCTCGGCTCTGGTGAGGAATATTGAGCTTTAATCGTATGGATATAAAGTTCAATTTATTAAATCAGATTTTATGATGATTCTATGTATCCTAATGTTTAAATATAATATAATGACATTATACCACAAACACACAAAACTATCTAGTCAACAAGTTTGTTGACTAGATAAGCATAGTTATGCTTATTAGACATAGAAATAACCAGACCAAGACAAAGAAAGAAGAAGGCCTACGGCGTAGCAGTCGCTTACACTTCCGCTACGCAACCGGGTCGTCAAAATTGTAGCTAATAGCTAGGGTGCTGGCGAGCATTTAAGTATATGATTTGCTCGTAATTCGTATTGATAGGCATTAAAGTTCGTATCGATATTTTTTTTTTTATTAATTTTATTAAGGTCGTAAGTTGCTGCGTTTGATAGACAGGGCTTTAAATCTGTAAAAAAATATTGGTGCTCGTATCTGCCTCTGGGGTTAATGGTCAATACCATTTTGATAACGAAGAAAATCTATGAGGCAGACATTCTGGGCTCTACTAAATCATTTGCTCGAGGCTTTAATTAGGTTCATTCGATTTATTAGAACACAATGAATACAAAAAAAAATTGGCAGACATTTTACTTACTGAATTTAATCATTACAGCTCGTTGAAGTCTGCGAATCTGAGGAAAAGCGGGGATTACGGCTAATTAATGCTTTTATTCGTAGCATTATTTTGTTTTAAAAATTTTATTGACCTGAGAACATCACCTGAATTCGGATCCATACAAAAAAAGAAAAGGTGCAAAATAATAATTAAAAAGTGTCGCCATCGTCACTATCGTCTGAAGCTGTAGGTGTGTGTGTGTATGTGTGAACATTATTTACTTTGATTAATATTTTGTTTAAACTCACCTGTTGATTGAATGCTTGACCCAAGCGATGATTAAAAAACAAAATTCAAATGGTCCGTCTTCGGACTAAGTGGCCTAGGTGTCTGCCTCATTCATGTTCTTTCTTAATATAAAGACATAAAGACACAAAGACATATTTATTTCTGCATTTTGGTTGTTTACAACACTTATACATGTTGAAACCCTATTCTAGATGATGCCGGCTTTTCCTAGCTAAATGACTTTTTGAGAACATACATACATACATAGACTCACGCCTGTTTCCCGGAGGGGTAGGCAGAGACTATGGAACGCCATTTGCAACGATCCTGACATACCTCACTTGCTTCACTCACTCCCATCAAGTTTCTCATGCATGCTCTTCTGTTAAGGGTACTTCTGACTTGTCCTTTTTTCAGGATGTCTCCAATCTGGTCAGAGAACGTTCGCCTAGGTCTTCCCCTTTGTCCTGTCCCATTCACACTTGCCTTATATATCTTCTTTGTCAGTCTATCGTCATCCATCCTCTCCGTGTGCCCAAACCATCTTAACATGCCTTTCTCAATGCTTGTCACTACATCTTCTTTTACCCCACACCAATCTCGTATCACACAATTCTTTACTCTGTCGGTCAAAGACACACCACACATACTTCTCAGAACTTTTTGAGAAGAAAGGCCGAAACAAACTCAGAGTCATTGTTTTTTTTGTCACTTCAATATGAACAACGGTCAAAGAGGCAGACACGAGAAAATTATATAACACATTTTTTTGCCGACATTTTTGAAGCGGTTTAAATTGAAAACGCAGCACTACGATGGTGGCTGACTATTTTTCTACGGCTGTTCACAGGGTCTTTAAAGGAACACTGCAGGTCTGCCAAGCGTACATTTCATATTATTAAATATTTTTTTAAATTATAAAAACGTCTTTAAAAATTCATAACTTCAAAAGTCAGAGTCCAAGACGTCTGCCTTTTCGATATTTTTTCATTTTGACAAGGTTTCTAAACATCAGCCTTAGAGGCAAACACGAGCAAATGATTTAGTATACCTGTTTTTGTAAAAAAAAATAAGGGGCTGCCAATTGAGAACGCAGAATTGAGAACGCAGCGCTACCATGGTGGCAGACGCGGTTATTAATACTCCTTATCGTATAATTACCGCTATTTATAAAGTCTGCCACATGAGCACATCAAATAGCTTTTTTGTTCGCCAGCCCCCTAGCTATAGGAACAAACTAGATCAAGCCAGCTTTAACAATAAACCTATCATAACCGGTCCATGTATTAAGGATCTACGACGCCTAAGACATATACATGGATACACAGAATTAGCAAACGTAACAGTTGCAGCACCTTACAAAAGTTTATTTGTTATGTATTATTAAAAACCTGGCGATGAAAAAGAGTGACCGTGAGTTTTATTGCCCGTTCTTTCTCATGGTTCTACGCCATTATTTATGTAAAATTAAATGAAAAAACGTCATGTTAATAAACTAAACATTTAACTCAACCACACTAATATTAGAACAATATTTTTTTATAAAATATTCCCAAGAAATAGATACGTAAAAATGGGAAAAATACAAAGTTATCTTTATACAAGTATTATATTATCAACGGAGCTATAGTATCCACAACTAGAGTCAACTGCGACATATTTCGCGTTTTATACAATAATATCTTGTTTGCACAGACCTATCTTCTATGAAGTTTAAGAAAAACGCCCCACAAAGGATATGTAGCACTATTTCACGTCGTCTTGTTTGCACAGACCTATCTTTTATGAAGTTTAAGAAAAGCGCCCCACGAAGGATATGTAGCACTATTTCACGTCGTAAGTAAAATGGATGCGGTTAAACGATTCCGCGAATAGCGCTTATATGATATGTAATATTGTGAGGATTTTAACCGCACGTAGGTCATTAAAATACGTGTGCAAGAGAATTTAGATTTTGTTACTTTAGAGAAATATCAGCTATTAATACTAATATATAAAGCTGAAGAGTTTGTTTGTTTGGTTGAACGCACTAATCTTAGGAACCACTGGTCTGATTTGAAAATTCTTTCAGTATTAGATAGCCCATTTATCGAGGAAGGCTATAAGCTATATAACATCACGCTATGAGCGACGGGAGCGGAGCAGTAAGCCTTAAATAACGCGGGTGTAACCGCGGACATCCTCTAGTGATGTATATTTTGCAAAGAAACATTTAGATCTGATTTGAGAAAATATGGCTATATTTTCAACTAAGTATCAAAAGAGAAAACTACCAATATTTCGAAGGAAAAAAATTCACATGAAAAGCAGGCAAGTTGCTTAACAGATCAATGCAGGCAAGTAACGTAAGATCAAATCAACAACACACTCTGAGAGCAGGTTAAGGCTTCGGTCTGTCATGAAGATCTTTGGCAGTCGTTATAAGGAGTCACTACCTCTAAATAAACCGACACTAGTCTTAACTATGGAATATCGCTATCCCTTCGGGTTATGGAGGTCTGACAGGCAGTTGCTCTGTGGAAAAGCTAATATTCAGCCAAATCTGGTTAAACTAGTAAGCGGACCTCAGATTTAAACCGGGATAACGCTAGGAAGAAGAATAATAATATTTATTATTTTAGTTATCCATGGAAAATTAACTAGTGCAATGGATTGAGGTTAAAGTGCTCCTGATTTCACGATCACGGTTGCTTGCCTCGTTGTGAATGAATGTTACTTTTAGCACATATTTTAATTAAAATAATACATATATTATTTGAAGCATAAATTTGTCTCTGTCTGCAAGCAGTGTCTGCAAGAAGGGGTCGAAGTGTTCGATACGAATATCAAAATCTTAATTTATAACCCAAATTTCTAGTCTTATCAAGTCATTTTAATGTACAACCTTTTCGACACAGTTTTACGTATGAATTAAATCAAAATAGTGACCACTCACCATCAGAGAAGGTAGTTCCAACACTTCCATATAGAACACCTGAGGGAGGCCTCCATCGAAGCCTTCTAAGCACTCCACCAGCAGAGTGTAGCTCTGATTCACTATAGAGCAGTTCTGCAGAGGCGTGGGGTTACCTGCTGAAACGGAGTACATCTGAAGAAGTGGTTTGCGCAGAAACGATTTGAAACAGAAATATAATACTTTGAATCTTTTGCATTTGTACATGAGACAGGTTTCAATTGCATAAATATGAAATATGAGAAAGAACCCTGTAATTAAATTAGTGCCAGGTTTCAGCATAGCTATGATGTATGTCAGCCGTGGGCATAAATTGACAGACTATGGTGACAAAAAATACTTACGTGACTTTTGTACGGTCCTAGCCGCCTCCTAGGCCATCAACAAGTTGAAGTATAGTATAAGAAAAATGTATTATGCTTAAAAAGTATATTTTTAAGTGTAATGTTTGTATAAACGTCTAGATACAGCCGAATTTTTCAAATATATACATATGATTTGTGATAACTCCAAGAAAATATACTAATGACGCTTAATTAGAAATTGATTGCCAGTATTTTGTCAATTCTGTCCACTGCCACTACATCATATTACAAGTGATTTCCCACCTGCAGCAAAAAGCTTGTAGAGACACGGCGCTTCTTGCCTGCCGACAGTGTTGGTGGCGGAACACATAATAGTCCCAAAGTCCATATCGGTGTTCGGGGTATACCGAAGAGTTGAGGTGTTCCCGTGGTTTGTGTATAAACTGGTAAAAAAATTAAAAATATCAATATAAATCAATATAAATCCTTAGTCCAGTGAATAGCGTATGCGACTGCTGATCGCAGATCTTGGATTCAATTCACGGGCCAAAGTGTTACTAAGTTTTTCCGAATTCTCAGTAGCAGCGGGTCTGGTGATGAGCTCAGTAACGGCAATAGGCTCGCCCCCTATTACGTGAAACCCAAAAATTCATGGTGAAATGTGGGTGTAATATTACACCTCTGCCTACTTCTTCGGGGATACACGCGTGAGACTATAAATAATGGGTTTGGTAAATAAATGGTAAATATTTGAAACTATGATAAAATTCTTGTATTATCTAAAAGCGGCTTGATGATCTTCATAATCTTTAGCATGCACACACTACATATTATGTAAGTCTCTCTCATGGTCGTTCAGTGGTGTGCGCCATTACGAGACGTCGATGGACACCGTCGTGGTTCACGGCCAATTTCAATATCCGATCTACCCATGGATTTATATCTAGAGATACATATTCAACATAATCTCTATAAAAATATGTCAACAAAACTAATTACTAACCCACACTTATCCAGTTCGTTTTCAGGAAAATCATTTTAATGTACAACCTTTTCGACGCAGTTTTACGTATGAATTAAATGTCAACATTTCTGCGTAAATAACAAAATATTAATGTGACCCATAAAATTCCTACTCGCTAAGTCGTAATCTAACGATGAGTACACACTTGAGCATTTACGTGTTATGTAACATATTTACAAATAAGATGATACAGTTAAATCTCTGTTTACGTTTCTGTAACGTTTCTGAGCTAAATGGCGAGGTATTGGAGAGGCCTATCTGTATTATATAAAACTCTTGCGTTACTGACAGACATGCTACAGCCAACACTATTAGGCTCTAGAAGCTGAAATTTGGCATGTATATTCCACTAAGACGGGCGCACTAACACGGGATTTCCCGAAATTCCAATGGGATTGAGCAGAAATGGTTAAATAAAAAAAAATACCTATGTTACTAGAGTAGGCTCTAGAATATATGTATCTAATAATATACCTAGCATAATAATAGCAGACCAGGCCAGGAAGATGATGATGAAAGTGCCTGCAAATGCTTTATTCTGTGCGACGTGATATTATCGTTTCGTCTGTTGGTTGAAATTACATGTGTGCTGTGTTTTACCCCGAGTCTCTTGGTCACGTGTGCTATATTTCACCCCTAGAAAAATAAATAAGGAGTAGAAGTGCCAAGGGAGCGTCTCGGTGTCCGCGCAAAATGTACACAGTGTGCATATCGCAAGCAAATGGCCGTTGCCGCGAATTAGAACACTTTCGACCGTGATCGCAACAATTTATAAGATTGCCGTCTTGTTCAGTGGTTTTCTGTAAAAACCGAAGCTCAAACCAAAACTTTGTGAAGAATGGAATCACTTACCATAGGAAACTACAAGTATTTTACTATATTTGTCTTTAAAAACATGAAAAACAACAAAGCGTAAAATATTCCTTGCTGTTATTATGTTATTATTGTTTGCAAATCTCACAACGACTATATTATTTATCAATAAATACATTGCTCTTTAACTACTACCTAAATTTGTCGCGAAGTAACTAGACAAGCAATGTAATCATGACCGAACGATATTTTATGAAGGGAATGCATTGCGTAGTACGGCCGCTGCATCTAGCAACGAATTAGTGTACAGTACGGCCGTTTAACGATGGCGAGTCTGAAGTTCGTGCAGAAGGCGGCGCAGTAATCCTTTTTAGGAACAAAGTGGTGGCAAGAAGCGGGGTGCGCGGGGCGGTATTCTAGGTCAGTGATGCACGTTATGTAAATACAAATTAATAGTTTATTCAATCAAAAATTCAAATCGATTAGTTGAATAATTGATTTCGAATTAATTTATTTTTGTTATAATAATAAAAGTACTTACCTACTATAAGATATACTACAAGCAATATAGTGAGATTTTGTTTTTAGTAAGAAAACAAATCTAATAATTTTTTATTTTCTCGGTTTAAAGACCAGATTCACTTATATCAGTTATCTATTAACGATGACATAAATGAAAAGAGTTAGTTGTTTTCAATCTTTATAATTATGTAATTGAGTACACGTATATTTTTCTAATTAATTTTATTCGATATCAATAAAAATCGAGTAAATTGAGCGTCAAACACGTACATTGGACATCTCTTTTTTACTTTTGAAGTTTTCGATGCGATATAATGTGTCTCTGTCACACCTTAGTATTCGTTTGACAATCTCTGTCTTGAGTACAGACAATGACAAAAGTATTTATAGTGCATTGAAAAGTTACATTTGGGGTTGCATTTATCAGACGATGAAATTTTATTTTACAGATGTGTGGGAAGGGCTTTACAATAAGCTTGATTCAAATTTATGGGGACGTACCCCTTGTCTCTCGGCCACCATCTTGGAAATAGTGCAGATGCAGATAGTTTTTCTTGAATATCTGGTAAAAAAACTCGTCTACATATTCTTAAAGAATATGTGGACGAGATTTTTGTTGCAAATTAAATTCTCTATAACTTTAGTCATAAAACTTTTATCATAATGCAAATATACAAAACATATATCTATCTATCTATATCGTCACGCCTGTCTCCCATTGGGGTAGGCAGAGACTATAGAACGCCACATGCTTCGGTTCAAACATACCTCTTTCGCTTCCTCGACATTCATTAACCTCATCATGCATGCGCGTCGGTTATGGGTACTTTTAATTTGGCCCTTTTTCAGTACGTCACCTATTTGGTCGGCGTACGGCCGCCTAGGGCGTCCCCTACCGACATTTCCATTCATTCTCGCACGATACACTCCTTTCGTATTTCTTCTTTCATTCATCCGTTCCAAATGAAAAAAACATATATCTTTAGATAATGATCTATAGAGGTCCTGTGCACCCATGGATACTTATTCATGGGTGCATACCATGCGTGCCATGTTCTAAATACCTACTTATTTGGAATACAACATGCGCGCATTCTTAATTGCGGCTTAAAAAATGAGACTACCTAAAGAAAAATCCGTTCGATCTATGTCAATGCAATAAAAAAAAAACCAGCCAAGTGCGT